>OY723396.1:21968128-22420628 GCA_963210295.1 Ophion ellenae | reverse complement strand
ACTACTGGGGCCATCTTTTGTCAAACGGCGGAGACTTATTTGTACTCCTAATAGTACATATACATATGTGTATATATATATATATATATATATATATATATATATATATATATATATATATACACACACACACACACAGGGTGGCCCTTTTATCTATGCCACCCGAAATAACTCGGTAATTATCGATGTCACAAAAAAATGTTCCAGACAAAAGTGCTACGGTGTGAAGGGGGCCATCAAATGCGACCATTTTTTTATTATTTTTTTTCAATTTAATATATCTCGGATCACTACCAAATATTTGGTAGTGATCCGAGATATATAGATTTGTGTCATCGATACTGACCTTGAATGACCTTGAACGACTTTGACGCCCGAATGTTTTTTATGAGGCTTGAGGTGCTTCACAAGATGGTTGAAAAAAATGTACCATTCCATTAAAAAAAAGTGGAGGTGACATTCACAGTGCGTAAGCGCCACCACCGAAAAAAAAAATTGGTTGCATTTGATGGCCCCCTTCACACCGTACAACTTTTGTCTGGAACATTTTTTTGTGACGTCGTTAATTACCGAGCTTTTTCGGGTGGCAGAGATAAGAGGGACCCTATATATATATATATATATATATATATATATATATATATATATATATATATGGGGCATTCCATACCAATTCGACCTGGGTCTTCTGACCCTCGACCCCTCAAATCTGGTTCCCGATTTTTCCTATCATTACACTCTATCAACCAATTGCAATTTTTTCAGATTTTTCAAAATAAATTTGAGCGCGTCATGAATTTTTGAAATTTTTTTTTTAACACGTCGATGGCCGTAATTGAAAAATCTGAAAAAATTCCCAGAAATACAGTGTCAGGTATAAAAAATGTTGGTGTACAATTCATAATGTCTAGGCTTTTGCTTCAACCCCTAATTAGGGTTTTTGTCAACCATGATAAAAAAAAATCGAAAATTACAAAATACACTTTAGAAAAATCGAGGAAATTTTTTTTTAAATCTGGTATTATGCATACAAAATTTCGAGAAACAGTCTACAGTAAATTGACCTCTGCTTCTTGTTCTTTCATTTTTTTTGCTCGAAAAGCTAAAAAACGGGTTGAAGCAAAAGCCCAGACATTATGAATTTTACACCAACATTTTTTATATCTGACGCTGTATTTTTGGGAATTTTTGCAGATTTTTCGATTACGGCCATCGAGATGTTCAAAAACAAATTCAAAAATGCATGACGCGCTCAAATTTATTTTTAAAAATCTGAAAAAAATTGTAATTGCTTGATAGAGTGAGAGTAATGCTAGGAAAAATCGGGAACCAGATTTGAGGGGTCGAGGGTCAGGCCCAGGTCGATTGGTATGGAATGCCCCATATATATATATATATATATATATATATATATATAGAGAGAGAGAGAGAGAGAGAGAGAGAGAGAGAGAGAGAGAGAGAGAGAGAGAGAGAGAGAGAGAGAGAGAGAGAGAGAGTTATATATAGCTATATCGTTTAGAGAAGAAAAAAGTAATCGTTTTTTTGGTCGTTGTAAATGTATATCCCACCTTAAGGCTAAATTAATACTAAACCCAAACAAACCGAAAGAAATTCTTCGATATCAACTACATTCAGTTGGCGGCCATACTTTTCCACTGTTTCTAATGGCAATGATAATTTTGTCGTAATCGTAGGCGTAGGACGTGTACGAAGCGTGAGCGGAGTCACATAGCGAATCCTATGCTCGAATTGTCTGTTTAGAGCATTATATTATAGTTTTGCCGTGTGTTCCTCGAGGGCGATACACAACCCCCAAGATGGCTGCCGCCGTTGACGGTGGTGGTGGTGGTAGCGGTGGTAGTGGCGGTGGTGGTGAATGCTTGCTGGCAGGCGTATCGACGTTTGGCTTTTAGAGGGTTTCCCCGGAGGTAAGCTCATCGGATATTGTGGGTCTTCCCTCCCCTAGTATAGCCCCTCTTTCGGCCCTCTCGGCCCTTGAAAACAAAGAAACACGAGTAATTGAATTTTTTGCCGCGTCAATTAAACGACACCCGCTGATAATACGAAATTTCAAATTTGTCACTCCATGTACTCTTGTAATGAGATTATAAAAGTGAAAAAACATGTATCGATGCAATTCTCCGATCAAAATTAAAGCACAATTTTTCAGTTCATTTGTTTCGATAACTCATTTCAAATTAAAATTCCGTGTTCTATCGTTAAGGGGAAACACCACTGTAAACGTCTAAAATTTCGCGATTTTTCGCCATTTTTTTGGGTGGGAGGACAAGTAAGAGGGTAATAATATTCAAGGATGTTATTAGTCATATCTTCAAGTGAACAAGAAAAACATTTATGTTAAAAAATTGTACAAAATGGTGACGCTGGAGCCATTCTCGCGAGGCGTGTTGAATTTGAGACGCTCTGCGGCATGCGGTATAACTGACGCAAATTTGAAGGTGGAAACAAATGTTTAAACTTCTATTAATTTACATAAGTATAGCTAGAGAAAAACGTAGGGGATTTTGAAAATATTATCTTTTGTGTAATTGGCAACCATTTAATATAAAAACTCAATTTTTGACAGAAAAAAGGACAATCATTTGTTAATAAATAATGTTATAATTAACTCATGGAAAATCCCGTACGTAAAATAGCATTTCTCTTCGGAATGTTATTTTAAAGATGTGCTCAACATTTGAAGCGAATAGAAGGAAAATTAATGGTGTTATGCTGCGTGCCGTCTTGGAAAATTGTGTTTCGAGAAAAAAGTCCACGTCTTCGGGTCAGCCACTGCGACCGTAGACCCAAATGGCCTTTTTGCAGCTACCAAACTTTTTCCCCCTTATTCTAGACGGTTAAAAGCCTCTCTTGAGCCAATAAAAAAAATTGAAAATTTGACAGTGGTGTTACCCCTTAAAAGAGGAGATACATTTAACGAGGAAAAAATTTGCTGATTTTCACAATTTTTTTTCAGAGGAAAGATTTCTTCACTATTTTTGAGACTTAGGGTACATTTTGTTACTACTTTTAGTTGTTACACGGTACTTTATCGATTTGTTAATGTTTGGAAATGGCGGAGGTATGGCATAGTCTTCTAAACTGCATTTTCAAAACTGGCGTGACGTATAGGTAAAAAACTAATCGACCGATTCTGAGCAAATTTTGTATAATTCTTTCTAACCTTGATATCTAAAAAATGACCCTAAACATTTTTTACAAGTTCTTAAGTGTTTTTTTATTGCAAAATGTAGCAATTTTTTTCCGAAAAATTCAAACTTTTTGTTTCAAAGCGTACCATTTTGTTGATTTTCAACATTTTTCACTTTTTTTTCGTTCATATTCTGCGTATTAGTGTTAATGAAAGAAAAATCTGCGTCGATTTTTTTTTATCATTAATCCCTGCGTGTCACGTCGTCTGATAACATCCATCGCAACCCGTTGAGAATACCGTGCCATACCTCCGCCAGTTTCAAAGATTAATAAAAAAATACCACGTAACAGCCAAAAGAAGTAATAAAACATTCCCCAAGTCGAAAAAAGGGTGAAAAATCTTTCCTTTAAAAAAAAATCATGAAAATGAGCATTTTTTCCTCGCCTAAAGGCCTCCCCCCTTAAGGGACCTCGTAGGCTCGGGGCGCAAGAAACACGTCGATGTCCAATACTTTTTTCGATGAGTGTATTGGGATGACGCAGTCGGGATTTTATACACAATCAATAAGTAGTCTTGGGAAATTTGCGTTTTTTTATTTTAAAATATTGATACACAATAAAGCTATTAAATATTTAAAGAAAGTGACGCCGTTGCTGCAACGAGGATGTTAGGAAATTAAAACAAACGTACAGTATAGTTCTTCATTTCCAAGTATACCCTTGCGGGTTTTTACACACTTCCCCTCTTTGTACATTGATGACCTATTACTCGTTTTCTTCTTATTTTAAACATTTGTCTTTCGTTTCTTCTTTATGCTTCCTTTCTTACCATGCGTTCGAAGGCTGACACATACTCCCACAATTCGTTGATCAGTTTCCCTTTCATTTCTTTACTAATTTTTCCTTTTAGTGCCACCCCCTTGTAGCATCTTTGCCACTTTTCCAAACCACCTACCACTTCCTTATTCATGTTTTTTCCCGCACTCAAGTATGTATTGCCAACTTTCTTTTTCCTTCCTCCAACGCCGGCATAGGGTATCTCTTGTTCGTATCCCTTTTTACCTCCTGTTCCTATATTTCCGCATCTCAACCTGTCCCATGTTTCTTTACTTCTTCCCTCTACGCTCTCCTTTGTTTTTGTCCCAGCCTTGTTGTATTTTCGGGTCGGTTCTAAATTTTTTTTAATGTATTTTTAGTATAATAATAAAACTTTCGTATGACCGGGTACTTTTCCGAAACGTTAAAAACTACGAAAAAGGGAAGCTGTCGAAATAAGTTCGATTCTCAAAAAAAAAAACAAACAAATTTAATCATTTGTTATAAACAAGTGGATAAACATGAAAAAAATCATCCCGTCGTACGGTAGAAAATGTTATAAACTATGCTTTGTCCGAATTTCGAGTGATTCGGTCGAACAGCTTTTAAGAAACGACTTACACCGTTTCATTTAACATCGTTTGAAAAAATGTAAAAGGGTAAATCGCAGTGGTGGTTCGTCGTAGCATGGTGGACGAACGACAAAAATCATCATATCTCGGGCATTATTTAGAATTTTCAGAAAATCTTTCATCCTGATCTAAGTCGAGATCCTAGGTTATAATACTCTGCATTAATATAATGTCCTCGTTAGCGTGTGTAAAGTATTTTTTTCCTGCTCTCTGTTACTTTTTTCACGTACTAGGTGACCTCGAACTTGGTTATTTTCTTGCCGATTTTTGCAATCCGAATTTTAAGTTCCGGAAAATGCGCTTCAGCCAAGGCAATATGAAGTGTATAATACCGAGCGGGAAAATCGTTCGCCCTAAAAAATCGCATATCAGAATATAAGCAAATAGTGACAGTAGACGTATCAACACCAACAATAACACCATTGTCAGAAACGAAAAGAGACCAAATCGAAAAATGCAGGCCGAAATTATCGCGTAAACCTCCGTCCCATTTTTTCCAGTCTTACGTGCAGTACGTTTCCGATTTCTTCCGTTCGCGGCGCCACTGTACAGTCCATCGTCGCTTTAATCCTAGTCCGATAAACGGCGTGTCAGTCGCCACGCGTCCTGCGGACTCCTGCGCATGGCATCCACGTAATTGCTGCTTCGCGCGCGTCTTTCCCCTTTGCCCAGTATCGCAATATACCAATCGGTTCCTGGTTCCAGAAAAAGAAACGTTGGTTGAAAGAAAACAAAGAACTTGCCAAATGGCGGCGTTTCCGAAAGTTCGCAAATAAACAGTCGCCGAAAGAGTCCCAAGGAGATCCTCGAGTCCCGAATTGGACGGTCGCACATAGAAGCCACGCAGGCCAAGAATACGAATATGCCATATACCGAGGATTACCTAAAGAAAAAGTTGCTTCAAGAGCTGGAAGCTTCGCACGTCGTGAGTTGAAACATACTTTTCCTCCATTATTCCTTTCCCTTCAATCTTGCCCAGAAGCATATCTCTAAGCTTATCCCCATTGGCGTCAATTTTGACATACTTTCTTTACGGACACGTATGAGCGGCTCGATCTTTCTCGCAAAATTGATAAATCGGCAGAATTCCCGGTGTTTTTCGTGCTACGCGATCCCGTCGATTTTTATGTACATAGAAAAAAAAAAACACGAACAGTTCAATGCTCGCGTGTGTGTTACGAATCACTTTTGGCCTCCGAGTGCTTATACGATTGCAAAGTAAAAGCGGCTCGTCGAACGATTCGTTACCGCGGTGGCTACGGTTATTCAGCGGGATCGCGACGTGGCCTAACCTCAAAAACACTCCGACTTTGCTCCGCGACCTCGAAAAATCTCGAGTTTTACACGAGACGTCGCTCGAACGTGGGCTCGAACGCCAATGGGGACTGATCCTTAACGAGCTCTGCGAAAAAAAAAAACAAATATTCCAAGTGTACATGACGCCACACGTTTTCCAGCGTTCTCTCGCGAAACACCGAGCGACGATATAAGCGCGTATTTACCACGCGAGATTTAAGGATAATCGAGGAAGCGAACGAGGTGCCGAAAAGGCGTGAGAAAAAATGGGCGAAGGACAGCGTCTGTTGGCGATCGTGGGAATCGCCCTAATTTTGAGATGGTGCGTAGCGTATCATCCGTACAGCGGTCAAGGAAAGCCGCCGATGTACGGCGACTACGAGGCTCAGCGTCACTGGCAAGAGATCACGAAGAACTTGCCGCCGAGCAATTGGTACACCAACACCAGCGACAATGATTTGCAATACTGGGGCTTGGATTATCCGCCATTGACGGCTTACCACAGCCTCCTGTTGGGTCACTTGGCCCATGAGATAGATCCGGCCTACGTCGAATTGGGCAAATCGCGAGGCTACGAATCTGCCGATCACAAGTACTTCATGAGATTGTCCGTAATGGCGGCGGACCTCCTAGTCTACGTGCCCGCGTTGGTGTACTTTGCGCGAAAAGCTACGTCGCGCGAAGGAACTACCAGTCGCGCAGACTCCAGCGACGCTTTAGGCCTTTGCAAGGACGACTGTATTTTGATAACGGCTCTGCTCTATCCGGGATTGATTCTCATCGATCACGGCCACTTTCAGTACAATTGCGTCTCGCTGGGGCTCTTCGTAGCGGCGGTGGCTGCGATTCTTCGAAATTCCACCATAGCCTCGTCCCTCCTCTTCGTGCTGGCTCTGAATTACAAGCAAATGGAGCTCTACCACGCGCCCCCATTCTTCTTCTACATTCTCGGCAACAACACACCCGGCAAGAGGAAAAATCTTTTGTCGTGCGTACGCAGCTTGATCTGCGTCTCGCTCGCCGTCATACTGACTTTCATTCTCGTCTGGGCGCCGTTCATACAGAATTGGCAAGTTTTTAAAGACGCCGCGACGAGGCTTTTTCCCCTCGATCGAGGCGTGTTCGAGGACAAAGTTTCCAACGTCTGGTGCGCTCTCAACGTGATGTACAAATTGCGCGGCGGCCTGGCGAACGCGCAGATGGCGCGTTTGTGCCTGATCGCGACGAGCCTCGCCATTCTCCCGAGCTGCTTGAATCTCTATCTCAAGCCGCACAAGGAGAGATTCATCGTTTCGCTGGTCAATTGCTCGCTGGGCTTCTATCTGTTTTCCTTTCAAGTACACGAGAAATCGATACTGCTCGTTGCCATTCCGGTCCTGATGTATCTTCATCGCGATCCTTTGCCGTGCTTCTGGTTCCTCGTCGTATCCACGTTCAGTATGCTGCCCCTCCTCATTAAGGACAACCTCGTCACTGCCTATTTCTCGCTGAGCACATTCTACGCACTCGCAGTTTACTTGATGTGGCGACGAGACATCTCGAATCTCATGTTACGAGAGAACAAGGAAACTCTGAACAAAAGCAAAACGAAGATACACGCGCAGCCCAGCCAGAGGAAGTTTCGAGGTAAACAAAGCGGGAGATCGCGCACCGGTGACGCGAGAGGATGGCCACACCGTCTCTACGAAAAGCTTCATCATTCGCTGCAAGGCAAAGACGTTCTGACGTCGAAAATGGCCGCTTACTCGTCGACCATCGAAATAACGGCGTTCAGCGTGTCCGTTGTCGGGACTCTTGTCATTTCCGTTGCCAGTATATTTGTCAAACCACCCGATACTTATCCCGATCTATTCGCACTTCTCGTTTCCCTCTATTCGTGCTTGCACTTTGTCGGATTTTTCCTATACTTCAACTACAAGCAAATCTACGGCTTGCAGAAACATTCCGGGAAATCAAAGTCACATTGAATCAGACAAGATTAGGGCATGCAATATCGGAGGGATCGCAATACCGGTACCGAGTTTCGGTATTGACGTCTAATACCGGGATCCCGGTACTAGTCCCGGTTTTTTAAAACCCGGGTGGTGGTTTAATAAATTGCTTGGCAAACAAAAAACAGCAGGGAAGACATAAATCAGGAGCTGGCGAACAAAACCGGGATTGTCCACATTACGTCTATTTTTTTTTCGTGTTCACACACGTTTGTTAGCTCCGAAAATATTTTGCATCAAATCCGGCTCTAAACACCTTTAAATTGGTCAAAAACTGCATTTTTAAGCCGAAACGGACTTGTCCATGGCTGGCTGGATGGAACATTGGTAACAAATGACCACAGTGGTGACGATGATGACATTTAATGCGATTGTTGTGAGCCTGACATGGAAGAGTTTGTGTAGGATTATTAAATTGATAATAAAAAACAAATTTATACTCAATTCAAAGAATCTGTCTTTTCTCATAACCGGGTATGTCCATAAGTTTTTTATTCAAAGACGGAGTTGTCCACCATTCTCATTCAAAACCAGACTTGTCCAAAGTAAAAATAAACACAGGGTAGTGTCTTGATTAAGGGGTTAGGCCACTCTAAAGCCCAAAAAAATAGGCTTTTGAGGGATTTTTTTTTCAGAAAAACTGCAAAATAAATCGAGGTTACAAAAAAGGGTGTTTATCATACATATAAGTGACTGTATGCAATAATTTTTTTCAAGCGATTAATTCCAAAATGGCGACTGTGCAGCGTTTATCTCAAAACTGCATTTTTTTAAGTTGGCCGAAAACATAACTCAGACAATTTTCAACCGATTCACTTGAAATCTTGAATACATCATAAAAAATACATTGTCTATGCAAATACGTAGGATTTTTTTTTATATTGCATAGTTCATTTGTTATTAACAATTATGGGATGATTTTTTGGCAAATTTTTGGAAAGTGAAAAATTTTGTCAGATAATTGTTAATAACAAATGAACTATGCAATATGAAAAAAACCTACGTACTTCCATAGACAATGTATTTTTCAAGATATATTCAACATTTCAAGTGAATCGGTTGAAAATTGAGTTATGTTTCCGGCCAACTTAAAAAATGCAGTTTTGAGATAAACGCTGCACAGCCGCCATTTTAAAATTAATCGCTTAAAAAAAATTATTGTATACAGTCACTGATATGTATGATAAACACCCTCTTTTGTAATCTCGATTTATTTTGTAGTTTTTCTGAAGAAAAAAAAACCAAAAAGTCTGTTTTCGGCCTCTAGAGTGGCCTAACCCCTTAAACTAAAGCCGGGTACAGGCTTACATTTGGATAGAGTCTTCATATATCAAAGCCTGAAAATTGTAACTCATCTCTGGTTATTTTGGTTTTTGACATCTCCTGTAAAAAAAGTACTTTATGGACAAGTTCGGTTCTGTTCGCCAGCTTCTCAAATACACGCAGAATAGCACGAAAAATTAACGAGGTCATCTAAATAAAACAAAAATAGTTTTATTCACATAAATTCTAATTTTAAACAATCAACATTCATAAAAGGTGACGTTTACGTAAATAATATTTTACTTTCCTCTCAGTCTATGTCTTAATATTGTGAAGTTTTTATCGATACTTCTTCGCATTGCTAAAGAATAAAATAATAATAATTGCTTAGTTGAAAATTCAAAAAGCCTTTATATTTCGTCTTTATATCTGAATACAGTTTTTTAGATGAGACGGTCTAGGCAATCAAATTGCCAAACAGTACTTGCTGAAATTGCTGAAATTATTTTGAAAACAACAAAATTAAGTCATTTCAGTAACTTCAAACGTTAGTAAGTACCCGTACAGCATGGCTTGAACCCATAATTGGCCTAAGTAACCCTTATTGGGCATGAAAATTGAGTCCATTATAGGGTTTTGTTCAAGACCGATATTCCGATATTAGAGGCGCCAATACCGGGGTTGTAATTCGGCTAAAAGTCATTCGAGATCCCGGTATTCACGCCCTACCCCACACAAGATGGGGTTGAAGTTTGCATCGTTGGAATGCAACGAAAAATATTTTCTATTTCTTTTCCATTATTATCACAAATCATATATTGCACATTTTTTGTGGATCGCTAAATGAAAATCCTAAAAAATGTTCGCGTGATTTTCGTAGCCCAAATCGGCCCAAGGACATTTTGGAATCTAAACGAAAATAATTTTCGTTGCATTTCAACTATGCAAACTTCAACGTCATCGCACAAGTACACAACGTTCGTAAAAGTTCAAAAGGTCTACGTACAAAGTGCGATTCGTGTATTGTCGAACGTGCATATAGCTATGTCGTAAAAGAGGGTAAGCTGATAATAACGCGTAAGAATAAGATGATGCGTCGATTATTGTCGGTGGTAATCGAAACGTACCGATTTTGGTGGGTTTTCGTTTCAAAGCATCAATTTTGTGGATCTCAAGTGATGAATCGTCGATCTCAATTGTGTATTATGCTTTTAAAGCGGTGTATAAAATGTGCGGTTTTCAAATGATATTTCAATGTATAGCTGCGTGACACTGTCGGGTTTCTGTGACATTAGGACGGATGGGCGTTTTACTGACGAATTTTAAAGAATTTTGAGATTATGTTAGGTTGGTAAGAAAGTCTTGCGACACTAAAGTGCACGGTAAACTATTTTTCCTAGCATATGAACTTTCGCCTAACAGCACAATAAATGCCGAGATCTACTCTACACAATTACGGAAGCTGTCTGAAATTATTAAACAAAAAGTTCGTCTTCTTCACGACATAGCTCGACCCCACGTAGCTAAAGCGACACGAAAAACTATTTCGGAATTAGAATGGGAAGTACTGCTACATCCACCATGCTCGCCGGACTTAGCCCCGTCGGATTATCATTTATTTTGATGATTTTGAAGTTTGCATAATTGGAATGTAATGAACATCAATACTTTATCATTTCTAACATTTTTTGGGCCCATTTGGCCTGTGAAAATTTCTCGAACGTTTTTACGGTTTTCTGTTAGAAATTTCCGTTCTCAATTTGCAAAAGAAGGCTTTGGAAAATAATAAAAATAACGAAATATACAAAAACATCGTTGTATTCCAACGATGCAGACTGCAACGTCACTTATTGTGGGTTTTGAAAAGACGATTTTCGCGATAAACAATTTGATAATCAAACGGAACTTCAAAATGCTCTGGAAAAGTTTTTCAATTCAAGACCTAAGGATTTCTGGACGGCCGGCATTTAAAGTTTACCGGAGCGTTGGACATGAGTTGTAGATGAAGCGGGAGATTATATTATAAATTAAACTTATCTTAATAAAATGTTATGTTCATTTAGAGAAGTTGTCGTTTGTGTCGCAAGACTTTCTTACCAACGTAATATGTTAATCAAAGTTCAACTTCGAAATTTCCGTAAGATTGACTACATCTTATGAAGGATCGCGAATTCAGCTGGAATTTTATTGTCATTGCGCAGCTGATGCATCAGAGAGAGAGGGAGAGACTACAAAAATTAGTATCCTTTAAGGGGTGAGATGCAGTCAGAGGCGTGAAAAAACGAGCACTCAATCATTGTTTTTTAATAGTAATTAGGGTTGTTTTACAAAACTGGTTACACAGACTTTTTATGTTATATTTCAACTTCACTTGTACAAATTTATAAAGAAAAATATTGATTATTTTAAAAAATATCGCCATCTTTGTCGGACCGCCTTCGGCATGTGGTGTTTTGCGGTGACCATCGTAAAATTTGACTAGATCATCTGAAATTTTAAAAAACCATAACAAATTATTAGTTTAACAATAAATCTAGTCCTTAATCGAAGCTTTTTTCTAAAAAATTAATAAAATGGCGGCATCCGACAGATAACTTTCGATTTCCGACAAAAACATCGCTCGTTCATTGTTAAAAAAAAAAAATTTCAACAAAAAAGAAAATCCTTCGATTAAGGACTAGTTTTTAATGCTATCAATAAGCACACCAAATTTCATCAAAATCCATCGAGTGGTTTTTGAATTATAGTGGTCATCGACTTGAAAAACATAGTTTCGAGAAAAACGCGTTTGAAGTTTTTCGATGTGGATACGGTATTATATGTTCGTAAAATTTTGAGCTCGATGGATGAAGCTAAACTTTTTGTTATGTATTTTGATCCGCTGAATCCGAATATCACAATTTTTGCCGAAAAGTCGAGCATTCAATTGTTTATAGCCAATTGTTAAAACAATTGTTTAAAAAATTAAAGTTTTTCGAGATGAATAATTTTTTTTAAACATTTTGGGCAATTTTAAAACGAAAGTATTCTATATAAAATTTTGCTAAAGTTCATAGTTTTTGAGTGATACATTTTTGAAAAATTCTGAAAGAGTTTTCCAATTTTACACTTGATTTATGTGTAGAAATACTAATAAAAAAATTACTTACATCGAATCGTCAATTCCTGGCCGATACAAAAGGTCTTCTGCCGATGTGAAAGCTTCCAAAATATCGATTTGTTGTTGTCTTTAAAGCATTCTGCCTTCCCGGGTATTATCGTTTGCGTGTTCGTCAGCCACGTTTATACACTGAAAAAAAAAATTCGTTCATCCAACCAAAATTCAGTTGGCTTAACAAAATGTATCTTTAAATACGTTCAACTTGATTTTTGATTGGCATAAGAAACGTTTTGTTAATCTAACTGACAGTTTTAGTGATGTGAACTGTAGCTTATTTAGCATGTCTGAGCAACTGTTAAAACAACAAAATTTCGAGACAACAAAATGCATTTTGCACATTCAACGATTTCTTTTTCTCAGTGTACGTTGAGAATCGATTCTTTCTGTGTACCGGTGAGAATTGGGTCCACAATTATTGCCAAGTGTATTCATGATCAGTAACAATGTGTGTGTATCTTGATTGAATACCCAAGCAGCAACATATGCAGCAATTTCTACAATAGTACTACTACTACAAACTGTTTTTGGGCTTATTTCCCAAATTAGCTGATTGAAGCTTTCGTCATTGTTTTGATTGAAGCCACCGATACACCTAGAAAGTAAATTATCATTACTCAGATCTTCATAAATTGGTTTTATGGCATCCATAACAATTGGAGGTAAAGGGCGAAAATCTTGCTCAGTCGAAACCGGTTGCTTGCAGCTGCCGTCCGCTACCTGCCATGGGGACCCGACGCCCCTTCACTAATTGTGGGATATCCCGGAAACTATTCATCGGATTGACTTGAAATTATCAGAGAATATTTTCGAAACATCATACTTCAAGAAAATGTAAAAAAAAACGATTTTTTGGGACTTCTGACTGCATCTCACCCCCTAAAATTCATCAGTGAATCGCTCGACCCTCCTTGAAAAACGTTCAAACATCGCAGCTAGTCCATCCCCACAGTGATAGAATTTTCCTTCAAACCCGTACCGTTTATGCTTACCTACATTGCGAGTCAATAGATTTTTCGAAGAATTCAATTTTTCCAAGAATAATTCAAACGAAGTTATCTTCCTGTGATGTGATGACCAGGTGATAGTCATGACCAGCTTATTAAATGCTGAACCCCCTCAAAGATCTATCAAATCAACGCTCGCATTAAACGCATTATATACGCGATTTCGTCGATTTTCGAAGGTACTTTTCTAGACGCGGTTAAAAAAATGACATATATTGACAACATTTTTTTACAGATCATTTATGCACATGGTTTAGTATATGTAAAAAAAAATCAGAAATATTAACAAATGGCGGAGATATAAGATAATAAAGCAATGTATTTTTTTTGCGCGCGCGTGATGGTAAAAGTTCTCGGCATCGATGTGGGTGTCTGAAAAAAAGAACATATTTATAATTGCATAATGAATGTATCTTCAGTGTGAACCAACAATATTATTTAAAAGAATTATTATAAAAATTCGAAACGTAAAATTTTACTAAATTTTCTGTCGTTTTTTGATTTTTTATATTTTTTTGTCTCATTGAAATTTTTGTTTCTGTGGTTTACACGATAGGTGACGATACTAAGAATGTGTTGTAAAAAAATTGAAAGCGGTCTGAACTATCGTTCAAGAGTTAGAACTTTCACAAGGTTCAAAAAAGTGAATCGTGGAAAAACGGCTTTGCAGTTGGCGGTCGGACGCGCCGCGCGGTATCTATTATCTAGCTCTAAATGCTGTACATTAACAATTTTTGGAATTTTTCAATTCTGTAAAGCTTCAAATATTCCTAACCGTTCAGGCTAATGGAATCAAAAATATAAAAAAAATGAAAATTTTTGAAATTTTTCGCGTATATAAGGCCTTAACCAACCGCCGACTTTGACATCGCCAGCGTATGGAAATTCGCGCTGGAAGTAACATTGAAAAAGTCTGAAAGTGTAAATCATACCAAAGATATTATGATATTGAAGTTTGCATCGTTGGAAAGCAACGAAAGTTCCATAGTCTATTTTTTGGACAAATTTAAGCCTCCACACTAGCTTAAAGTTTCTTCAGGATCCTTTTTCGAGATCTTCAGCCTAAATGTGCAAGGAAATTTTTCTGATGATAATGAAAATGAGGCAACAAACAAATTCTAACGATTTTTCGTTGCATTCCAACGATGCAAACTTCAACATCGTTAGAGGTGAGCATTGAAAAAGCAGGGTTGCAATAAAAAAGATTGTCTTGGAGTTTGCTCGGGTTAAAACGCAATGAAAATCCCTGCTTTTTAAAATTCTTCATTCAAATTACTCAATATCGAAGTTTATTATCAAATTAAGTTTGTAGATTAACGAGGATGCTTAAAGTCAAGTGACTTACTTTCGTAGACTACTAACGAAGCAGAAGATGGTATTTTAGCCTGCATCATTGGAATGGAACGAAGTTATTTTTTCTTCGTATTGCCCAATTTTTATTGGCACAATTGGACTACAAATATCACTGAAATATTTTTGAAGATCCTTATTAGGGATCCATAAACTAACAGCAAAAAAGCTTTTAGATCGTAATCAAAATAAAGAAGGATTTTCGTTGCATTCCAACGGTGCTAACTTCACTGACAGAAGAATGTCAGAATTTACATTCGCGGTTCCTCAGCGCGAAAACTAGGATTAATTAGCTTTTCAAACGTTTTTCCTCCGCGCCCTTAAGATATTCCTTTCACGAACTCGAATATTTAACAATTAACTGATTTTCGTCTATAATCAAGTGAAAATACATCCTAGTCTACTGGTAGAATTTCAACTTAAGTTACCGAACTTTTAACGAAAACTTACGACTCTAGAAAACGTTTCATCTATCCGGCGCCTTATGGAGGTGACACGCTGGCCACATTTTTACCTAATAATTTATACACTAAATACCTCTAGTTGTAAAAACATCAAAAGATTTCGTAACGACAACCAAAACAGGGTCACCGAATGTTTGAAGAAAATATTAATTATAAGACTTAGAAAAAAATGTGTAGCGGAGAATTTTCGTAGTCGTGACTTTTCAGAGAAAATGTAAAATTGTCTAAATCTACTAAATTTGCGGGAAATTTTGTAATCGAGTTTATCATTGGGTATAATATAGAATGTCTCAGAATGACATGACATTTTGATTTATTGATAAAACGTATTATTTTTTTGAAAAGTACGAATATTTTTATTATTATATAAGGTACAAACATGGAGGTTGTGTGTTGAATACAATATCCGATAAATGGCCGCCTCGTCCCTATTTGCAAACGTTCACACTTGACGAAATTTTCAATAACATTTTGGCATAATGGCGGACTAATTTCATTAAAGGTGCGTCCAATTGCTTCCTCGAGCTTCGGAATGATCTGCGGATCATTGGCATACACTTTTCCTCTCAGAAAATCCCAAAGAAAGAAGTCCAATGGCGTCAAATCGCACGATCTTGGTGACCAATTCACATCGCTACACTTTATTATCTACACTTTTGTACACTTCTCACACCTTCTGTGGGTTTTCTATTACTGTATCTGGTGAACGTGTAGAAAAAGTAGCGAAAACAAACCGACCCATTGTTTCGCTCACAGTGTGGCAGGTTGCGCCATCTTGTTGAAAGAATATGTCTTCCAAGTCCATGCGACGTTTATGTCATTTATCGGATATTGTGTTTCACACATAACCTCCATGTATGTACCTTATATTAGAATAATAACGTTCGTACTTTGCACATAAATAATACGTGTTATCAATAAATTAAAATATCAGGTCATTTTGAGCCACCATTTAGTGGATTGTGACTCATTTTTATCAAGCGCCACTGTAATTTACCAATGATTAAGGCGATACGCTACAGGGTATTAAATCATGTGCGAATTTAACAATTTTTGTTCGTTTGAAAAAGTGATTCACTCATAAATTAATTACACATCTATTTAGTATGAATATCAAGCGGTTAGAAAATATATGTTTTTTTCGATGTACGGAATGGCCGTTTACTAATGTTTTCTTTTATCTTTTTTAGGCGCTCTGCGGCGTGACATTTACCATCAATTTGTGACCTAGAACAAAAAACAAAAATTCTCGTCAATCTACATTAGAATACCTAGAGAAGTACGTACGGAATTTAAAAAATATTGTTTGACTCAAAAGTTGTAGGTATTTGAACTTAAGAAATGAATTTTCAGTGAATAATTTCGTTATAACTGCTCATAAATTGCTCATAAAATGAAAAGTTTTCGATTAATCAGAAATTCCGTACGTACTTCTCTGCGAAATGCAATTAGGAACATAACTTTTAAATTTGAAGTAAATCGAGTGAAAATTGTGGAAGTTATTTGTCACGCCAATTGGGAAAAAGCTGTTTCGAGAAGTTTCGAGTAGTCGGCCATTTTGTGCAACGAAAAAAAAATGTATATATTTTGCAACAACCTGATATTCATACTAAATGGATGTGTAATTAATTTTATGAGTGAGTCACTTTTTTATACGAAAAAAAATTGTCAAATTCGCACATGATTTTATACCCGTTACTGTGGACCTAACGCCTTAAGAAGGGCCCTCCTTGTGCCCCCACAAAATACGGCCCTCCGCGAAAGGAATACCTCAGAGGAGCGGCACAACGCGTACTTTTTATCTGCGCCTGTAGGACACAAATTTGTGATGGCATTGTACATAGAGCGTTTTAGTGCACCGATCGCTGTGCACGCCGAGCAATCTATAACGTGATGGTCGCGTGAATTTTTGAAACATTCACAATTGTTAAAACACGCGTCATGCGCGATATCGATCTGTGTTATAAATGTGAAATGCGAGGCTAGTTTAAATTTTAGAGTGAGGGAAAGGTCTCTTCGTGTCAAGTTATCGTTACGCGGTATAAGCTCAAGTCAACGAGATATATCTTCGCCTTTACTTTTCTTACGTTCCGTTCTTCCTTACGAATAAAATATTCAAGTCACTTACCAAGCGCGTATGAATACATTATTCGCTGCCTCTTCCATCCTGTTGTTCCGTCCCTCTTTTTTTCCTTTCTTTTCTTCCCACTTCGCTGTCCGCGGGGCCGCGCGAGCTGGCCACGAAGGCCAACGCGAGAACATTAGTGTAAATATACGGAAGAGTGCACGTCTCGCAATCATGCCCGTGACTTCGCACGAGCGGAGAAGTGATATTGGCAAACGTACGTTTGTTTCAGGAGGTTGAAGACCAGAGCGACGGCTGCGGCGCCAAGTTTTCCGTCCTCATCGTGTCCGACAAGTTCGAAGGAAAACCACTGTTGCAACGTCACAGGTAAAGACGACAAGAGCATAAGGCTTTATTCAGACGCGGCACTTGGATGGGTGACCGTCCAGCCGCGATGGAGGCGCCATTGAAGGCAGCAAGGCCGTACGAAAGAACTTAGAAATATACAGGACAAATGTGTAAACTCTTGTTTGCAAATAATTGGAAACAGCTGTGGCGAGACAAAATAAAAAATTTCCATCTTTTGTTACATGCAATTTTTAAAGGGGAGACCTTTGGACGAGGGAAAATGGTTGATTTTCATGATTTTTTTTTTAAGGAAAGATTTGTTCGCTATTTTTGAGACTTAGGGTATGTTTTATTACTACTTTTGGCTGTGGCATGGTATTTTTTGATTTATTAATCTTCAAAAACGGCACGGTCGTCTAAACGGGTTGCGGCGAATGTTGTCAGATGGCGTGACAAGTAACGTCGGCGGGATTAATCCGAAAAGAAACAACGATGATTTTTCTTTCATTAACATTTTTCTTTCAATTCATTAAATTCATTGAATATTGATTCTAAGAAAGAAAAAAAAAGGTGGAGGCCAAAAGTGTCGAGAATTTCATTCTCTACAAGTTTGTTCATGTTCGTTTATGTCCTAAAGTAAAAAATGAACGATATAATGCCTTTTTAAGGTTTAATTCGAAAAATATCGATGGTAGAGAAAAAACTGTAATGACCAAAGTTGTAAAACACTCGATTTCCTACAAGTTTGGTCATTACCATTTTTACCTAAAAATTGTAAATCGCCGAGTTATTCAACAAAAACAATTTCCCATCAAATTTAAGACGACGATATTAACTAAACGCAAGCCCAGCCCTGTATGAAACTTACACATGTTGTTTTACACTAATAAAAGAAAATTCAGTGTAATTTTTAGCAGGATCAATCTAGTCATTGGGGTTGAAAATTCAAAAAATGAAAGATTTTTCTTTGTCTTCAGTGTTGTAGTACGTGGAAAATTTTGATTGTTTTTTTTTTTCAAAATAGTTCACAGAAAAACGCATCTTTTTTGTAGAGGACATTTTTTTCGTACGGCGAGAAGATCACTACGATACGATCATTTGAAATTTTATCACGTGTAAAATCTCATCTCCGAGTTAGCCGAGTTAGCGAGCCGATAAAAATCTGAAAAAAATACCACGTACTCAAAATACACGATACAAAAACATCACCAATTTTGAAAAAGATTGAAGAAGGTCAGGCTTTTAGGTCGTTCGAAAACACTTGGAATACCTCATATGTAAATAATAATTACGATTATCTACCGTACGTGTGAAAATTTTCGCGATATTCAGTCGTACACGTAATTAATATTTTGCTACAATAAGTTGTCACTGGTGACCCCACACAATATATTAGTATAGGAGCTTTGTTTCTCTCCCCGCCCTTGAAAGATGATGTAGCAACAGCCTTAAGGAAAACTCCCCCACAGATTTTATGCATCTTATTGATTGTCTTGTTTTCAGCACGTAAATAAGTATTGCCAACGGATTGACGGGTCTCGTGATGTTTCAGGCTGGTGAATACGATCCTGGCGGAAGAGCTGAAGGAGATTCATGCATTCTCGCAAAAGACTCTGACCACCGAGCAGTGGAAAAAGCAACAACAGACTTGATCCGGTTTTCTTATCTCTGTATACACGCATCCCCCCGTGCGTGCGTAAAACGAAAGCAAAAAAGCGAGTAAAATGACGATGATCGTTTAGCAAATTATTAGTTGATTTTCATACTCGGAGGGCGCCACTTGTAAGCCTCATTTCGCACGAGTAGTTACGGATAAGAGACACACATAGCGATAATGGTGGAGTTTCGAGTGTCCGCGCCTGGCAAGGTGATACTTCACGGCGAGCACGCGGTCGTTTACGGCAAAACAGCCGTGGCGGCGAGTCTCGATTTGCGCACGACTTTGGATTTCAAAGAGCTGCCTCCTGACAGCGAGTACATCGTGCTGTCGATGCCGAAAGTACGTTTGCTCGTGAATATCCCAGTGAAGCGTGTTCGCGAGTACTTTTGCCAAGCCTCGGCCCCCAACTTGTCGTCCCACGGCCACGAGATTTTTCACGCTCACGTGGAGAGATTCGTGGAGGAAATGACGTACGCGAACGTTCAACAAAAATATGCCCTCCAGAGTTTCTTCTATTTGCTCGTGTCGATATCGGAGGTCGAGGGCACGGAATTGCGACCGTTTCAGACAGTTATGGAGACCGCTTTGGCGATAAGCTCGGGTCTCGGTAGTTCGGCATCGTTTTCCGTGTGTCTCGCAGCTGCGTTACTTCATTGGTCTCACATACAGAAGAATCGCTCCACGGTTATGGACGAGGAACAATTGGCGGCTATATCGAGACACGCCCTCAATGCCGAGAGAATAATGCACGGTAATCCATCGGGTATCGACAACTCGGTGTGCACCTATGGATCGATTATCGAATTTCGACGGGGCGAACCTTTGATACCGTTGCACGGTGTCAAGTGCATGCGAGCGCTGCTCGTCGACACCAGAGTGCCCAGAAGCACGAAAGCTCTACTCGAAAAATTCGTTAATCTCAAGCAAACGTATCCCACGATATTTTTGCCCATTCTCGAAGCTATCGACAACGTTTCCAAAGAGGCTCTGAAAGTTATCAAGAGAATACGAGACTTGCCGGACGAAAGGAGCGAATCCCTGTTCGCTGCTTACAGAGATTTGATGGTGAGCAAACACAGGGTAATACACACGAGTGGGGGGTTATTTTCTTACCGCTCGAGGGGCTAGGCTACTGTGGCGACAGCAGGGTCGTTTAAACGAATTAATTGTGAGGGAATAGGCAACATGATTGGAAAATCGTTTGCACATTTATTTGCATGTAGATTAACAAAGTTGTGTAACAAATTTTATTTTAAAAAAGTATTCATAATTGGAGATGTTATTAGGACGGTGAATGAGTTCTCGCTGTTTGCCAACAGATGGCGTTAACGGAACTGCGTGCGTGTAGTTTGAGGCGGGATATATATTTAGATAGGAAAAAAAAGCAATATTGGGGGATTTTTTAAAAGTAAGAAATAATTATTCTACAATTATCAAACTTAAGGTATACTTTAATAGTATATTTAAGGTTTCCCTATACCCATGACAGAAATGTCATGATGAATATAATACAGAGGGGGAAGTCGGCTGCGGCCGCAACAGGGGGGAACAGGGAGAAAGATGGAGACAAAAAGGAGTAAACAGTAGAGGAAAGAACGGTCATAATGATGGGAAAGAATAGGTAACAAACGCGAAAAGCGTGTACCTAAGGAAAAAACCAATAGTATATTTAAGGGGTAAGGCCACTGTAGCGGGGGAAAAAATAAGTCTATTTTGGGATTTTTTTTTAGCGGGACAATGGAATAAATCGAAATGTTGAAAAAGGTCCTTTATTTTACATATCATAAACTGTATAAACTATTTTTTTCAAAGTAATATAAAACAAAATGGCGGCTGCACAGCTTTTCTCCGACGAAGCCTTTTTTCATGGCCGGACCAACGGCACCTGCAATTTTTAATATACAGTGAATGACATTTTTTTCGATTATACATGTGGATAGCTACAGAAGTACGTAGGATTTTTTTGGTATATCGATTTTCGCAAAAACAGCGCGTTTTATAAATCCAAGTTCAAAATTCTCAAAAAAAATGTCCGAAAATTGTTTATAAAATAAACTCTGTAATATATCGAGAAAATCCTACGTACTTCTATGCAGAATTTAATTGTGAATATACGGTTTAAATTTCAAGTCAATCGGTCAAGATTTGTTCGAGTTACGAGTCCGGTCGACTTGAAAAATGTAGTTTTGAGAAAAACGTGTTCAAAGTTTTCTGTACGAAAAAATCATTGATAAATTTGATATACCTTCAGTCAGCGATGCCTGCGCCATACAATTGGCCTTCCAAATTAACGTCCTGGCCGAGCAGGACGTTATCGACTTTTAAAATTTCTACAGTGGCCTTACCCCTTAAGTATACGAAACAATTTTTTTAATGAATTCATAATCAAAGTGGCGGAGCTGTTTTCACTTGGAACATGTATAGTTTCTATGTGACGGTAATTGAAATGAAGAAAATGCAAATTAGAGAAAATGGCACGCATTTACAAAAAAAAAATCAACATTTCACGCAACATTTCTGTAAAATGTGGATTAAAAAAGTCGTTTTTTTCCAATTTTTCAAAAACAATTCTCGCCAAGTAGAAGGTGCCAATATTATCGATATTTCTACCAAGTTTCAATTTAATCGGCTTAATAGTTTTCGAGTAATCCTGCACGCCAATTTCGATAATGCAGTTTTGAGAAAAACGCGTTTGAAGTTGACGCCCGCTCCGAATCCGAACGGTGAGGCACAGCGTTCACGGGCTGTAACCTTTGAAGCTTTTCGAATTTCGCTTTGAAACTTTGGGAAAATATTCTACATTAATAGTTCTATCGTTTGAAGAAAAAAATATATTGATTTTTTGATCGTTGTAAATGTATATCCCGCCTTAAGATGGTAACGCATCTATGAAGAAGTACTATAAGTAAGCTCGAGATTCAGTGTATATCATTTCACTAAAGTGGACAGAACTTTTTTTTTCGCAGTGCTAAACACGTCAAATTTCGTGCCAAAAAGAGTATATGCGGGGAATTTTTACTGCACTATTTTATTAAAAAAACATCTGCAGCTGAAGCACACAGAATTTTTGTTGAGACTTACGGCGATCATGCTGTGTCGGAAACAACATGCGGAGATGAGTTTAGACGCTTCAAAAATAATGATTTTGATGTGTTGAATTGGAGGCATAACTTCGTGGAGACTCATGCCAGACGCTAGCTTAACTTGCAGAATAATTAGGAGATGATCATACAACATTTTCGAAACGTTCGAAAGCACTAGGAATTCTTTTTTTTAATAAAGCATTAATTTTTACGAAAAAAACAGCAAGAACTTATTCAACATTCCAGTATAAACAATCTCGTGAAAGACCTGTGAACCTGAGAGGCTCAACAGTGTACTCTATTTTTGCCAACCGGTTGATGTGAAGCAAAAAATATGAATTTTTTTCTTAGAATACATAATATCGGCTGACACCTGAACGAGCTTTTTTCTGCTATCGTATTTCAATCATAAAAGATTGATTTTTTGTCGATTTTTCGACGGAAAATGAAATCGATGTTAAAAGCTTATGAAAAAAAAATTCAAGAAGAAAACCGTCTGTCAGGACGAAACTACTATTGCACTGAATAAGTGTGCCAAATTTCACGACAATCCGTTCATTAGATGTCGAGAACCTACTTTCGAGAAAAGCGTGCTTAAGGGGGAATATACCTTTGTGAAGGCAAAATCAAGGGTCATTTTTGACAATTTATGTAAGAAAAACAGAACAATATTTTTAAATTCGCTTTGTTATACGTGTTAGTACAAGTTTTGGAGTGAAAGAATTTTTTAAAAATGATTTTGAAACAAAATGGCATCGCAGTAGTCGATGAAAGAAAACTCCTTTTTTCCATAGTCCTCTACGCGCGTATTCGCACAGGTCATAATTTTCAAGCTAGAACAAAAAACGAAAAATATTTTGAAAGTAGATACAAAAAACTAGTCCAGTACGTAGGGGTTTTTCAAAAAATTGATTTAAAAAAACGGCGTTAATATGAACAAAAAAATCGGTCGAATATCGATCATAAAATTTTTTAATTTCAACTTATCGAAAAAATCCTACGTATTGGACTAAGAATGTTGTCAAGAAGCTACAGTAAAAATTTCAAGTCAATCGATTGAAAACTCGAGGCGCTACGCATACGCCCGTGTCTAAAAACATAGTTCCGAAAAAAAATGCATTTAAAATTTTAAGTACTGTAAAATCGTAGAAACTTCGTGTTTACCTTTAATCGGCGATGCCTCGACCATACAATTGTCCTTCTAATTCATCATTCTCTTGCTCTTCTTTTCTGGAAGATGTAGGATAAAAATGCAAAAAAAATGTACAAAGGTATATCGCCCCTTAAAGTTTTATTAGCACTTATATCGTTGCCATAATAAGTTATGACGAAGTTTGCATCGTTTGAATGCAACGATTTTTATCCTATTCCTTCATTTTTAATATTATTCAAAACCTTTTTTTGCGACTTGAGCCCGTAAATCTGTGATAAAAAGACGCAAAAACATTGGAATGATTTTCATAGCCTAAAACGGCCCAAAAGAAATTTATCAATAAAAAATAATTGATTTCCGTTGCGTTCCAACGATGCAAACTTCAAGATCATAAGTTTACCTTCAATTTGCAATTCCTGCATCACATGTTGGACATCCTCTTCAATTTAAGTTGCTTCAAGAGACGAAAGATCTTTTTTTCCACAGTAGCCTAACCCCTTAAATTTAACGACAAAACTCGCTCTATATATTCAAACTATAATGACTCGTGACTCGTCATAGGAAAACTTGAATTACTTGAATCATCCTTCAAAAAATCAAAGGAAGTGGTCAGAGGAAAAAATTCATGCCAAATTTGGCATGAATTTTTTTCTCTGACCATATGTCATCGACAATATTTGACGATAGGCAATATTCGTTGATCGCGATCGAGAATTCTCGCGGACTATACGTCGAGTCTTATGAACGTTATAAACGGCACACGCAGGTACTGGTTGAAGTCAATCAAGGATTATTGGCGACTTGTCAAGTGTCCCATCCGTCGTTGGACAGAATTTGCGCGGAGGCGAAAAATTATGCCCTCGCGGCAAAACTCACGGGTGCCGGGGGTGGTGGCTATGCTTATATTCTCTTGCTACCGGACACCCCGAACGAGACCATCACCAGCATTACGAAGAAACTCATTGCGAACGGATACCTCGTGACCCTCGCGAATTTGGGTGCTAGGGGTGTTATGATCCACGAATAAAAATCGCTATTTAACGCCGGGTAGAAGGTAATATTAGGTTTATGGTGGCATCATTATTATACAGAAAAGAAAATTCCTTGGGCGAACAAAATTGTTTATTTAAAGGAGGCCAACGAAAAATTGAGATAAAACACTAATATATTTAATTATTTCAAGTATTCGTTAGGTGAATGGAATAAATAATTCTTAAGGGATTAAGCTACTGTCACGAACCGAAAAAAAAATTGAAAAAATAAGTAAAATGGTTGAAAAGTATTTTGGACATTTATTTGTACGTACACTAACAAAGTTGTGCACCAAATGTTATTAAAAAATATTAATAACTCAAGAAGTTATAAACGTTATTAAAAGTGGGGGGCTTAACGGACTTGATTTTGACCACCCGGTTCATCCGAAACAAAAAAACGTTTTTTTTCTTAAAATCGATAATATTGGCTAATACTCGACCGAGCTTTTTCTTGTTACCGTGTTTTAATAATTGAAAAACTGATTATTTTTCGATTTTTCTAGCAAAATTGACATTATTGCAAATAACCGGGGTTGCGAAATTTGTAATGAAAAAGTAATGCATTATTCATTACTTTTATACATTACATTGAGTAATGTGAAAAAATTCTATTACTCATTACATTATATTTTGTAATGTAGAAAATGTCCATTACTCATTATATTATATTTTGTATTGTAAAAAAATTTCATTGCTCATTACATTACATATTGTAATGTGAAACATTTTCATTACAAAATGCAATGTAATGTGTAATGACAAAAAATTGTATTACGCATTACATTGTAATGGGTAATGGACATTTTTTACATTACAAAATTTAAGGTAGTGAGTAATGAAAGTCGTTCACATTACTAATGTAATGTAAAAAATCTCCATTACTCATTACTCATTCGTTTCCCTTTGGATCAGATCGACCCAGTGCAAAAACCGCTGCCCTTATTGGGAAACGACTAATAATCCTCATGGTAATGAGTAATGAAGATTTTTTACATTGCATTGCATTAGTAATGTGAAAAAATTCCATTACTCATCACCTTATATTTTGTAATGTAAAAAAATTCCATTGCTCATTACATTACATGTTGTAATGTAAAAAAATTCCATTGCTCATTACATTACATTTTGTAATGTAAAATATTTCCATTACTTATTATATTGGATTTTGTAATGTAAAAAAATTCCATTACCCATTACATTGTCATGGGTATTGAAAATATTTCACATTACAAAATGTAATGTAATGAGGAATGGATATTTTTTACATTACAAATTCCAATGAAGAGAGCTCTTCTGAATCATTGGCAAACGACAGTGGCGCTCAATAAAAATAAGTCACAATCAATTATTGTATCCAACGATAA
Organism: Ophion ellenae; assembly: GCA_963210295.1. Taxonomy (NCBI): domain Eukaryota; kingdom Metazoa; phylum Arthropoda; class Insecta; order Hymenoptera; family Ichneumonidae; genus Ophion; species Ophion ellenae. The sequence continues at coordinate 22,394,792 of OY723396.1, read as the reverse complement.
ATGATGTTGAAGCTTGCATCGTTGGAATGCAACGAAACTTCATTTCTCCTAATTGCTCGATTTTGGCTGTACAAATCACTTGAACGATTTCACGTACTTTCATTATAGATTTCTGACGTCAACTCGCCAAAAAGCTTTGGATAATGATAGAAATAAAGAAATGAAAAAGGAAAAAAAAATCGTTGCATTCCAACGATGCAAACTTCAATGTCATATCGATAAACTGGAATAAAAAATATCGCACAAAATTAGTAGATTTAGACATTTTTACATTTTCTCTGAAATTCGCAGCTATGAAAATTCTTTTGCTAGTCACATTTTTCCAAGTTTTACCATTAATATTTTCTTCAAACATTTGGTGACTCCCGGGTTTTATTGTCGTTACGGAATTTTTAGATTTTTTTACACGCTTGATCAGTTTATAACCGGCATCTAGAGTTATTTAGTGTATGAGTGAGACGATTTTTAGAGTCGTCATTTTTCAGTAAAGGTTCGGTAACTTGGCTTGAAATTTTACCAGAATACAGGATGGGCTTTTACTTGATTATAGACGAAAATTAGGTTATTGAAAAATCTAGAATTCTAGAATTCTAGAATCTAGAATTGACAAATCTAGAAAGAATATAGAAAAATCAGTCAATTGAAAAATATTTGGGTTCGTGAAAGGAATACCTTAAAATAATTAATAAGTTGGCATCTCTGGTCCTGAAGTTTGCATCGTTGGAACGCAACGAAAATTAATTCTCTTTTTATTGATAAAAATCCTTTTTGGGCGATTTAGGCTATGAAAATCTTTCGAACGCTTAAACGTATTTTTATTACAGATTTACAACCTCAAGTTGTAAAAAAGGCTTTCAAATAACAATAAAAATGAAGAAATAACGAAAACATCGTTGCGGTCCAACGATGCAAACTTCAATGTTATTTGCCTCTCTTAGTTACGGATTTAGTCAACCCAAGTACATTTTCTTCAGTTTAGGAGGCAAATTAATGCTACTTGATGCCTTTTTGTCACTATTCCTATCGGTTGCAACGTATTATTACTGTACGAAACAAATTGTTTCAAACGTACTCGCACCTGTATTGTATTTCAGAAAAAAAAGAACCTTCCATACATGCACTACCAGCGAAAAGTATGGAAACACTTTCCGAATTATCGGTTAGGCCGAAGACTTACAGATCACGCAAAACAAATAGCGATGTTCCAGGTAGTACTTGAAACATGAAAAAACAAGCGTTTTTTCGCGATTTATCTACTCTTATAACCTCACGTGGCATTTTTAGAAACTGGAAATAGAAATTTCGGCTACGAGGGGCTCGGACCAGCCGTGATGTGCTTCGAGGTAATTTTTTTTTTTCAGATTTTGACAAACCGCGAAAAGTGAGCCCATTAGGGTGGTTAAAAAAATCGATTTTTTTCTCAACGGAAAATTGAAATATGTTAAGGAAAAGGAAGTTTAGCAAAATTTGAGGGTTCTAAACAATTTTTTAGTTAGTGCTCAAACGCCTTTTTCATTTCTTTTCTCATGATTTTCGGAGTATTAATTTTTTTTATCTCGATGCCGAAAATGTTAGTGCGTGATCCAATGTAAGTCTTGATTCAATTTTTTCCGTAAAAATACACAATTTTTATTAAAATATTTTTTTATACCTTAAACAATTTGTATTTGCAGATTAAGAATCAATATATGTAAATCGGTTGTGAAAATTATATCAACCACTTGATGAACAAGAACACGGTGTTTACATCACTGAACGTCCAACAAGTATGCGTGTTTTTTTCGAGTAATATGTTGTTTTGGAGTAAGAAAACAAAGTCATACGGATTCGAGAGTTACAAACCGCGACGCTGTTGACGCTACTGCACCTTTGTTTCTCTGACTGTCCGTGAGTTCTTTTCGCGATTCATTTGACTGTTTCCAGTAGTTGCTGTATTGAGGTACGTCACAGTAAACGTAAAAATGAAAATGTAAAAAATGATCGCGGGTTTGGACGATAGTGAAAGTGCCGAAATTTATCTGATTGGGTCGGAAATCGAAGAGTTTGTGGAGCGAAAGTTACCCACGAATAGAGAAGCATCAAGTCTATTCTTCCACCATCATAATACTCTTAAATTTTCTGTTCGAGAGACTACAGAAAACGTTATCGACAAAATAACTAATATTTGGAGCGAAACCGGAATAGTAATTTCTCAACCTTGCATCAATTTCAAAAGATTACAAAAATTACGATTGGAGTGGGCAGCATTGAAAAAAAATTATTTACGGAAAAATCAAACTCAATCGTTCAACGAAAATCTCTTTCAACATAAGTTGGATAAATTATTTGAATTATATTATTGAGATGTCTACTGGCGGGGGAAAAAAATTGACGAAAAATCGATAAAATTAATTAAAAGTCGTTTGAGCACTACCTAAAAAATGTTTAGACCTCTCAAATTTTGTATGAATTACTTTTTCATAACGTAGTAACATTTTCCGTTGAGTACCGCGAAAAAAAATTAATTTTTTTTAACCACCCTAGTGTGTATACTTTTGATCGATTCTGTACGCACAGATTTTTTTACGGGTAATCATAAATATAAAATGCTCGGTTTAAGTTCAAGATGTTTCTTATGCATCTTTCTTTATTTCCGCACTGCTCTTTTCACAGTTATTCGGTACAATACGAATGGTTGCTCAATTACATCCGCATTCTTCGCAGTCTCTCCGTTATTTAGTTTTCGTCTATACGCAACAGGGCACAGTTAATCGGGGTCAGTCGAAGCGAGAACACCTTAAATCGCGAAGTGACACTCAACGCTTTTCGTTCATTTCTTTGTTCGGTTTGTTTTTTTTTTTTTCGTTTACGAGTAAATTATAAATCTCCATTCTACGGTAACGATTCGTCGTAGACACATTTTGGTATGTAATTTACTAGAGCTCTCTAGTTCGGAATGAATCTCAGTGTGGAATCTCTAACTACTAAAAAAAATACTGCGCGCACACAGAGTATTATTTACAATTACGGGGGAAAAGTACACGAAGGCATTATTAACGATAATTTGCGGGTAAAAATGATTATTTACATAAATAAATATCGCCACACTCAAACACTTGTGTGGTAGTCAATTTTTTTTTTTTCGCGGGAAATATTTGCGATGTAGAAAAGCAACGATGCACACTTGGCCCAAGGCGTATTTTTTACATTCCGCGTGATAAAAAATTCCATAGAAAGAAATTTTGAAAAAGGCAAATTGCACAAATCCCCGAATTTCATTAACGGCACCGAGAAGGGTACATGCATATTTCCTAATGTTCAGTGGTGCTGGTGCATCGTGCTTGTCAAGTGCAATAGTGACAAAAAAAAATTAACGAATTCAACGAATTATCGAAATTCGATAACGCTTGCGAGGCATATATGGGTCTCTGTGAAACGATTGAATAAATAATTGGCTCTCTATCTACGTATGTGTAACGTTTACGTATGTTAAAACTCAACGATATATATTTTAAGACCTCGTGTGTCATCGTGAGACTAAGGCCGCAAATGATAATAAAAAATATTTTTAAAAAAGCTTTTTTGTTCGATACGAAACCTTCCCTGTCTGACACATATCTCCGTAAACGAACGGGACAATCGCCAGGCGTGTTTGTATAAAAGAAATTGGAATTGGGACGATGAGTATTCGTCCCGCCGTAAATACTTGATTTTTTTTTAAGTTTCGTTACATCGGACTAGTCGTAACGCCGTTACGAAGATGAACGGCGCTGTCTCTTCGTAAAATAATTTGTTCGGGATCCAAATCGCCGTCCTCGATGCCGATCTCGTCGAAGCTGCCCACCGTACCGGATACCTCTTGAAGCTCCTCCTGCTTCACCTCCGCCACCCATTCCGATATCTCGTTTGTGTACATGCGCCTTTGGAGGACCTCTCGTGTCCGGGGTCGGGAGCCAATGTAAGATGCGGTTCCCTAAAATTGCAACAATATTTGTTTTTCGTTGTTGTTAGGTTGGTTAGAATGTCTCGCGACACAAACAACACCTTCTCTAAATAAACATAACGTTTTATTCAAGGGTTATACGGTTAAACATTTCGAAAAATCGATTTTTTAATTTTTTCGTAATGTACTTATATTCAAGGGGCAAGGCCACAGTAGAATTTTCAAAAAATCGATTTTTTTCTCGCTAAGACGGTGCTTTATCATCATAAGAATAAGTTACTATTCGATTTATAGCGAGAGATTTTTTTTTTCGCCGACTTTGAGCGTATAAGGTAAGCCCAACTCGGGCACGGCCATAGAGTACCTAAAACTTTAAACGCGTTTTTCTCGGATCAGCTTTTTTTCCAATTGGCGTGACAAATAACTTCGACAATTTTCACTCGATTTAATTCAATTTTAAATGTTATGTTCCTAATTGCATTTTGCAGAGAAGTACGTCCGGAATTTCTGATTAATCGAAAACTATTCATTTTATGAACACTTTTATACGAAATTTTTTACTGAAAATTCATTCAAATACCTACAACTTTTGAATAAAACGATATTTTTTAATTCTGTACGTACTTCTCTAGGTATTCTAATGTAGATTGACGAGAATTTTTGTTTTTTGTTCTAGGTGAAAAAAGAATAAAAGAAAATATTAGTAGTTGGCCATTTTGTCATCGAAATATATATATATATATATATATATATATATATATATATTTTTTTTTCTAACAGCCTGATATTCATACTAGACAGATGTGTAATTAATTTTATGAGTGAACCACTTTTTCATACGACAAAAAATTGTTAAATTCGCACATGATTTTGTACCCGTTACTGTGGCCTAACCCCTTACGTACACACACAGAAAATTTCTTGTCAATCCGGGGAATATTCTCGAAGTTACACTCACATTTGTAATGATGTGTCAGAGCGTTCGAAAGTGCTTTTTAAACTTTAAGGAGGTTGGAGCGATTCAGTTGAGTCAAATGACAGTTTATTAATTTTTTTTTTCAATGAACCTCAAAAAATGCATACGAGGTACAGATTCATTCTGTATATGCTAATTTTTTAAATATGTAATTAAAGGGCAGAATTATGCATTTTAATATTTTTATAACGTAAAGTAGAAAAACTTTTGTGTTCCTACCAACTTGAAAAAGTATAACATTATCGAGGATTATTATGAAAAACGAATTAGTTGGTGAGCAAGATTTCTCGGAAACGGCTGAACCGATCAGTCTCAACTTTTAACACAATCTTTTCAAGTATATTTTTTAGTAATTAATCGAAGGTTTTTTCTCACCGATAAATATTTTCGATTTTATAAACAATTTAAGGTCTACATTTTTGTCAAGAATCGATTTTTTTTTAGAAGCCGCCATTTCGTCAAAAATTATTATTTTGCTTATTCCTTCGATCAATTACAAAATAATTCATTATATTAACGAAAGATTTTTGGTTTTTTCATTTTAGATGATCCAGTCCAGAGATATCGTGCTCACCGCAAGACGCCTTTTTTTTGGAGGTGCTCCCGGAGTTCAGCTATAGCAGCTTTTAAAATAATTATTTTTACAAATGAAACATGTTAAAATACAGTTAAAAGTTTCCATAATATGTGTACCAATTTTTACGTTAATAAATTTGAAGGTCTTCTCAACAAAAATTCTTGAAAAATCGATCTTTTTGGGCCTCCAGACTGTATATAATCCCTTAAGATAAGATTCATTTATAGTATAGACTCCCTCTTCATCTACAACTCGCGTCCAACGCTCTGGTAAACTTTCAATGCCAGCCGTCGATAAGTGTCGTTGAAGTCAGCATCGTTGGAATTCAACGAAAATTCTTTTTTATTTTCGTTTTTCTCCATTTTTATCGTCATTCAAAATCATTTGTAATCGATTTGGGTTGGTGGTCTCTGATAAGGATCTTAAAAAAGTTATTTTTAAGATCCTCATAAAAAGATTATAAAACCAATTATAAGATTATTTTCATTGTGTTCCAACGAAGCAAACATCATCATCCTGTCCAGAAATCCTCAGGTGTTGAATAGAAAAAACTCTTCAAGGGTATTTTGGAGATCCGTTTGATTATCAAATTGTTTATCACGCAAATAGTTTTTCAAAGCCCGAAATAAAGGACAGTCTGACGGAGCTAAATCCGGTGAGTATGGCGGATGCAGTAGTGCTTCCCATTCTAATTCGGAAATCGTTCTTTGTGTCATTTTAGCTACGTGGGGCCGGGCGTTGTCGTGAATAACGCTTGCATGATCCGTTAATTTTTCGTATTCGGATAATATGGATTGTAGTGAACCTTACTATCCGGATATCCGGACTTTTTGGAAAATTCGGATAATTTTGAAATTAAAAAAGACGGAAATCCGTTAAAAACTAGTTTAATTCATATTTATTAAAATTAAACCACCATGTTTCTCTCTTTGCTATAGCTTATAAACGACATTAACATTTATAATATCACAAAATGATCGAGCATAATAGTATTCTACTATTTGCCATAAAATATTGAAATAAAATATGAATCATTGAAAACAGTTAGGTAACTCTTTCCTCTAAAACTTAAACTAATTATCTAGTAATAATTATTTAATTATTACTAGATAATTTATACTAGATTAATTATTACTAGATAATTATTACTAGATAATATCTTAGTAATAATTATTTATTTATCTAGTAATAATTAATCTAGTAATAATAGAGATCATAAAATATCAAACAAAATTAAAAAAAATCATTGACAAATAAAAAAACCCAAAACTTCTTTCTTCTAAGATATAAAAATTAACCATTCTCTCCGCTGGCGTGGCATACCAACGCTAGTGTCGCGTATCTCGCGCACGCATCTTGCAATTCGGACGACATAACATAATAAACAGTAAGCAACTTGTCAGTCGCGCGAATCGCGCGGAATTTTCTGAATGAATTACCATTGAATGCGTCACACAAAATATTAAAAACAAAGAAACAACATGTTTCAAATCAAGGAGAGATATACACCTAGATGGTCAAGGTCGAGGATTTAGAAGCTATGCACATTCCGTCGACCGTAGAAGACCTACACTATGGGCCTGGTATCGACGATTTCATGTAAGTTGACAAATTTCATGATTTATTCATTCCTAAATTTTCAAACCCGTTTTTCTCAAAACCACGTTTTTGAAATCGGTACCCAAAATTTCCCGAAAACCAATAAACCGATTGCCTTGAGGTTTTTTGTGGTTATTCTATACACCATTATCTAGTACTTGTCATAGGATATTTTTTTTCCCGTTATTTAGTTTTTGTCTTATAGGCAAAATAATAACTAATTTTTGGCACAAAAATCACTATTTATGTTCAAACGTCCGCCATTTTGTCATAAATCGATATTTTCAAAATCGGCTATGACAAGTACTAGATTATAGTATCTAATTTAATAATCTTTTTGGTTTTTTTTTCAGATGGTTTTTGAAGAAACGCCAGTGGGTTTGTTTTACGACGCTCTAAGGATTTTGCAATATCCTTGTATATTTTTGATATTTTTAAATAAAGAAAATTAAACATATTTTTGAATGTATATACTTTTAGATAATTAAAACCCCAATCCGAAATTTCAAATAGTTTTCCTTGAAAAAATTCACAAAAACGACCTTTTTCCGGCTCCTAGGTGTATATCTCCCCTTAAGATTATTTGTTAGCTACGTGTACTGACTGCACACAATGCCGAAATTATTGTTTTGGTATACTTAGCTCCACGTTAAAATCATATTTTTTTCAACTGAATTTTACTATCCGTATTATCCGAATTGTCCACATTCAGTTGCCTTCATCATCCGGATTCAAAAAACTGGCGGATATCCGGATTGCAAGCCCTAGTCGTGAAGAAGCCGATCTCGTCGACGGTTACGACGTTTTGTTTAATAATTTCATAAATCTCGCCATTTATCGTGGTGTTAGGCGGAAGATCATAATATGCCAAGAAAAATATTCATCCGAGCACTTCAGTGTCGCAAGACCTTCTTACCAACCTGATAATTCATTTTTCAAAAAGGTAAAGATTCGGGTCGAGCAGCGAGCCTAACTCAATAAACGATGAGCCCAATCAACAAAAAGACTCACCCCGACGACGACGTTCGAGCGCAAATTTTCCAAAATACGAAAATCCTGTACGATCGATTGCAGCTTGTCCCATTTCAATTCGACTTCTTCGTGAAGCATCTTCTCCTCTGTCGAATGATATTTCAAGTTTAGCTTTATTCACACCCCTTTTTCGACGATTTTTACGCGAAACGAAAAGATTAAAAAGACTTAAGGGGCCAGTCCACTAAAATTTTTTAAAAATCGAAAGCAAGCAAGACTTGAAGAAATCGACGATGATGAGCAATCAGAAGGGATTTTGTACGGTGCAGGAATTGCCGATTGAGTTTAGGTAAGAGTTTTTCATAGGATAAATTTCAAACGCGTTTTTCTCGAAACAACGTTTTCAAAATCTAGCTCCATCGTATCTCTAAAACTAATAAACCGATTCTCTTGAAATTTGAACCACATATTATAAACATAATTCGCAACAAGATGACCCTCGATGGCTTAAAACTTTTGAATTTTACTCTTTTTTTTTGCGAAAACTGCGAAAAAAACGCGTTTTTAATACTTTTTTCGTTTTTCATCTGCCATTTTTTTATTTTTTGATAAAACTGTATATCCGAGGGTCATTTTGTAGCTGGTGTCATACTGAATCTAAAAATGAATAAAAATGAATTAATTTTTTTTTAAATGTATTTCAAGATTTTATTTATCAAGCCCAACAACTTTTATATTCATATCTTTTATAAAATCCTCCAAAAAAATCGCGAAAATAGCCTTTTTTCGTGGCTCCAAAATGGACTGGCCCCTTAACATCACGGATAAGTGAACATACCGTCACGTTTCGAGGTCGATCGCTTGTACTGTATCCTGAATCTGAAAGCTTCGAGAAAGCTCGACACAACGATCGTCAGAACGATCATCGTAACGAGGTAAAAAGTCATGAAGAACACGCGACTGTAGTGGCCGACGGTAAACGCGTAAGCGTTCATGAGTATGAACCAATTGTTGACTACCGTCAATTCGAAGAGTGTCATACCACTCGCCATTAGATTGTCAAATGTGTTGAGATAATAATATCCCAGGGTCGTACTTCTGTTTACCGAATACTTGTAAAATTCCTCAACGGTCGAATTCCTGCGAAAAAAAAACAAGAGTTCAGATTGAGGCATTAGGCCACCGTAACAGGTATAAAATCATGTGCGAGTTTAACAATTTTTTTTCGTATGGAAAAGTGATTCAATCATAAAATTAATTACACATCTATTTAGTATGAATATCAAGCTGTTAGGAAATATATGTATCTTTTTTCGATGTACAAAATGGCCGACTACTAATAATTTCTGTCATCTTTTTTTTAGCTTTTTTTAGACCTAGAACAAAAAAGAAAAACTCTCGTCAATCTACATGAGAATACCTAGAGAAGTACGTAAGGAATTAAAAAAATATGGTTTTATTCAAAAGTTGTAGGTATTTGATTAAGAAATGAAAATTCCGTACGTACTTCTCTGGGAAATGCAATTAGGAACATAACTTTTAAATTTGAAGTAAATCGAGTGAAAATTGTTGAAATTATTTGTCACGCCAATTGGAAAAAAGCTGTTTCGAGAAGTTTCGAGTAGTCGGCCATTTTGTACATCGAAAAGAAAAAAAAATCTAACAGCTTCATATTCATACTAAATAGATGTGTAATTAATTTTATGAGTGAATCACTTTTTCATACGAAAAAAAATTGTTAAATTCGCACACGATTTTATACCCGTCACTGGAGGATTGGGGGAAGAAAAAAATGGTTATATCACGTGATTGTTTCGTTGCATACGTACTGGCAACAGTTGCGCATGTCGTAGCCGGCGAACATTTCCATTCCGATAATAGCGAAGAAATAGTACAAAATTAACATGACAATTGCGGTCGAGCACATGAGGGGCGATAATATAACCAGCGTGCCGAACACGTCACGATATCGCTTCTTCACTTTGAACAATCGCAGCATCCTCAACGGTCGGAATACAACGAGAAACGTTGCGCTTGGAAAGAGCACGAGACCGCAAGCTCCAACCAGCGACATTATCGAAGCTCCGAGATCAAAGAGATTCCAACCCGAGTTCAAGTAACGTCGCATACCAAGTCCCAGAACTTTTATCAGAGCCTCCATCATGAATACTGGAAACAACCGGTACATTTACAAAACTTTTTTACACCGAATGAAAGACAGACGGAAGACGTCGATGCGAATTAGCTATTTTTTCCTTTCGTATCCTTATTCGGTGAGATGTACATGCAGGACGTTGACTCCATTATGAAAAAAAATTAATAGCGTATTTGATCGAAAGATGAAGCGAAAAAATCTAACAGCGTATCTGATCGATTTTCCAATTGGATTGTCTTCCGAGCACTCCAAGTCTGAAACTCTGTTGCATATAGAGTAATTAAGGACGAAAAATCTCGAAGGAAATGCTGATTGGTTAAAAAAAAGTATGATAATTCACAGACAATGGTGGTGAATTGATATTCAACTGCTGGTTAAATAGATTTTCACTTTGTCGACTCAGTACAGCGCTTCAAAGTAGTAGCGCTTGGTGCGCGCGCTTTAGTACGGCTACCCGCCGCGCGTCCCTGGCAGCAGTTGGGAACAGCTGTTTTCAATTTATACCTGAGTATACACACATGCACGTATACTTATATGCATTTACTGTATAGTAGGAGTCTCTCTTTTCACTGTGTGAGTAAAAGGACGCTCTACCGGTTAGTATTGTATACTACAGTACAGTAAACTTTAAACGCGATTTTCTCGAAACGACTTTTTTTCAGCTGGCGTTGATGATTTCGGAAAAACAGCTTAAGGTAGTACGAGCGCGCAAACTTGATTTCTATTGAGTTTGTTAAAATTTTAACCAGATATTGTTCATATCATTATGCATGTTTGAGTGAAATTTCAGAATAGTCGACTATTTAGATTGGGAGATAATGGGTTTTTAAATTGTAACTTTCAACACTGCAGGGTCTGCATTGACATTTAGACAGAATAATTTTCCGTAAAAAATATTTGTCCCCCATAATAAGAAGACATATGGCAACACCGCATCGTTCCACGTATCCAGTGACGTGAGTTTGCGCGGCATATTTCAAATAACATTGCAACACAAATTTTTATTCGGAAGTAATTTTTAATCGAACAAAGTTTTTAATTATTTATGAATGAACCAACACGTTTATTTGTTAATGAAGATAACGTAAACAAGAAATATTTTTTTGACAACATTTTTAACTTTAGGAACACGATAATTATTTTTTCCTCGAAATATTGAACAATACTGTTCCGCGGTGTTGCCATGTGTCTTCTTATTATAGGGGACAAATATTTTTTACGAATAATTATTCTGTCTTTACCGAACGTTTTTAGCAAAACTGAATAGTAAAGGCAATCAAATCTTTTTTCACTCTTTCCCTAACTAGTTTGCGATCTAAACATAATTTTTATTCCAAATTTATAAACACTATGGAATGGAACGACGAATTATGCGACCTGACTTTCGGTCAATGCAGACCCTGCAGTGTTAAAATTTGCAATTTTGGAACCCATTATCTCCCAATCTAAATAGTCGACTGTTCTGCAATTTCACTCAGACATGCATAATGATATGAACAATGTCTGGTTAAAATTTGAACAAAAATCTATAGACATCAAGATTGCGCGCTCGTACTACCTTAACCAATCGCGCAAAAATGTTTACTGCATATTCAGCATATGTATGGCTATCACGCGAACTAGAATTATTAAAAAATATTAACTTTAACTTATACTTTCGTCCGAATTATGACGAAAAAAAACGTGTTTTTCGAACACTTTAGCAAAAGACGACGCCGTTTTGTTATTTTGCAATATAAAGTAGTAATTCTAGTTCGGGCGATAGCGACGCTCATACAGATTAAGTATCTTTTTGAATTTTCTATTTCCGATTACCTGGCAAGCGCAAATCATCAACGCCAGCAACATACTTTTTTCATGCCCTCACACGATTATAAATTGTGAAATAAATATACATGTATATACAAGAACAAAACATTGTTTTATATTCCGGAAGAGTGTACCTTTGAGCGAAAAAAAAGTTTGTACCGATACATGGAACAGTCTTAAAACAAAAAATCATTAAAAATAGCTTATTTTTTTGCCGTCACAGTAGAATAAGCCTTTACGGTCATTCCAATGTTCGTTCAACAGAGCCAAAGCAATAAAATGCGAGTTACGGGCACTTACACGCTCCGAACAATAAAGTGTCCCAACCGGCTGCAAATATCAGAGCCGATTCTTGCAACGACGTCGAGCGCTCTATCAGCCCGTTCAACATCATAACTCCGTTGCCGATTATAAGTGCGTCTGTGTGATAAAAAAAAAAAAAACAATGATTCGAACACAGCGTGATCATTTTTGTATAAATTTCTTCATTGTTCGCTAGTGGAATAAACGTTAGTGGCATACTCACAGACAATTGGCTCAAAGTAGGGCGACTTTATGCAGGCGTTGGCTCCGTTGCATAGCATTTGCACGGGTCCCCAAGCGGTGTGATACCATGGTACGCTCGAGTATTGTGGCTCCCACTGGAGTGTCGTAACGTCGTAAACACTGAGAAACTCTTCGCAGCTGAGTGATCCGGTGCCGGATGCGTTCATGTGGTGGAACATCAAGACGATGTCCAAAGTCGCTGCGATTAAAGATTCACGTGGTTTTTTTAAAATCTGCTTACTCAGCACTCCCTAAGTACGGATATGCACTGCCGGGGAAAAATGAGGAGCCACTATGAATTTTCGATACGGACGAAAAGGTACAGAACTCGGTCCTGTTTGTTGTATGTTTTCGCAAGTTTTTATGAAAAAAAAATTTGTTTCCGCGAGACTCTTATGCAAAATAGTGTCATTTTCGAAGCATGGGCTGTAAAGGGAAAAAAGCTGGATGGAAAAAAAATAACGACTTAGAGTATGAAATAAATCGGAATTCTGTTTTTATGGCGGCTTTTGGTCGAAAAACCGGTGGTATATATATATATTTAAGGTGTTCCTTTCGCGGAAGGCCGTATTTTGGTAGAACTTGAAATTAGCGTGATACGTGACTACGCGCCTAAACGAGAGGAAATATTAAAAGAGAACAAAGAAGGAGAATGAGTTTCGCTCCTGAAAGACCACCACCCTTCATGTAAGAAGTTCGTCCTTTCATTTTTTCATTATAGGGCTATACTAGTGTGACACTTTCAAGAAATCGGTTTTTTTGCCTTTTTCGACAGTTTATACTTTCAAGAATATCATTATCATTTATATCAATGTCATTTTATCTTGCAAAAATCGATAGTTAAATCTTTAAACGCGTTTTTCCTGAAATGAGATTTTCCAAATTTGCTGACACTGTAACTCAGAGAGCAATTATCCGATTGACTTGAAATTTGAACTGAGTACTCTTGAATATATTTACTCTACAATGACGTAGGATATTTTCGATTGGATGAAATGGACGATTTGGCATTGAAAAAAACGACCATTTTATAGGCAAGAAAACAGACTTTTTTCATAACTACGCCAGCGCATAAGTCGCTTGGATCTCAATATTTTTCTATGAAAAAAAAATTATGCAATATAGGTCAAATATAGCACAATTATTCTTAATTTTCCGAAACATTTTATTGAGTACTTTTCTTCCAAAAAATTCCCGAAAATCACCCAAATTTTCAGCCTTCACACTTGTATAGCCCCTTAAAGTAATATTTCTAATTTTTTAAATTAAGTAAAATTTTCATTTTGTGGGAGCATAAGCGGGGCCCTTCTGATTCCTCGGTAAATTACAGTAGTGCTTAATAAAAAATAAGCTACAATCAATTATTATACCCAACGATAAACTGAAATAAAAAAGTTCCGCGTGAATTTAGGAGATTTACACATTTTTACATTTTCTAGAAAAAGTCGCGGCTACGAAAATTCTTCTGCTAGTCGCAATTTTTCCAACTTTTATCGTTAATATTTTCTTTAAACATTGTCGTTACGGAATCTTTTTTTTTTTTAATTAAAAATTTTTTTTTAATGTCGTTACGGAATTTTCTTTATACATTGTCGTTACGGACCCACTGTTTTTATTGTCGTTACGGAATCTTTAGATTTTTTTACACGAGTGAGAAGTTTATATCAGGAATCTAAAGTTATTCAGCGTATAAATTATTAGATAGAAATGTGGCCAGCGTGTCATCTCCATAAAGCGCTGAATAAATGAGACGATTTTTGGAGTCGTAATTTTTCGTTAAATGTTCGGTAACTTGGCTTGAAATTTTATCAGTATACTGAGATGTATTTTCATTTAAGGCGGGTTATACATTTAGACAGGAAGAAAACAAGCAATATTGAGGGATTTTTGAAACTAAGAAATAAATATGCCAAAATCATAAAATTTTAGGTATACTTTAATAGTATATTTAAGTATACGAAACAATTTTTTAAATTTAATTCATCATCAAAATGGCGGAGCTGTGGCAGAGTATTACAGCAAGGTCGCCGCGGGAGTTGCGAATCGGCGTGCAGTCTAGCTTCTCATAGACTTTGATTTGCAAAAAAGTTCAAACGTTTTTTCAGTTAGAACATGTATAGTTTCTATGCGACGGTGATTAAAATGAAGAAAATGCAAATTTGAGAAACTGGCACGCATTTACAAGAAAAAAATCAACATTTCACGCAACATTTCTGTAAAATGTGGATTAAAAAAGTCGTTCTTTTTCCAATTCTTTTTCAAAAACAATTTTCGTCACGTAGAAGGTACCAATATTACCAATATTTCTACCAAGTTTCAGCTCAATCGGCTTAATAGTTTTTGAGTAATCCTGCACGCCAATTTCGATAATGCAGTTTTGAGAAAAACGCGTTTGAAATTCACGCCCGCTCCGAATCCGAGCGGTGAGGCACAGCGTTGACGGGCTGTAACGTTTGAAGTTTTTCGAATTTCGCTTCGAAACGTTGGAAAAATATTCGGCATATATACTTCCATCATTTGAAGAAAAAAAGAAAACGATTTGTTGATCGTTGTAAATGTATATCCCGCCTCAATAGGATATTTGACTGTTGTACGGAAATCATCTTAAATGGTTAATGATTTTCTATTATGCTCACAATACTTTCTTTATCTTCGTGAATGTCAGTATTTACGATTTGTCATCGTTAAAATTTAAATATTCAACGAGACCGCCAGAACGCTCCCGTTTTCAGATATGTAGTCACGTGACGCCGGTGACGTCACATGCCAGTAAACAAGGTAAAGGACTTATATCGCCGCTGAGTTGTCGCACAGCAAACCTTCCTCTCCATTCTTATTTAAAAGTTGATAATATGGTAACCATCACTACAAATAACTACGAATGAAGAGAAAAAGCAGGGAAATACATAGAAATAAACTAGAAAATCGCTCATTACTCGTCACAGGACTCGTAATGACAATCTGTTTACCGGCATGTGACGTCACTAGAGATCCAACCAATCCTGGATCGTTATCGTTCACGCGACCAAACGTTCAAATTTAACCAATTTAAAAATTGATATTAACGAAAATAATGCTTTTTTTTCGACAAAATGGTAGAAAATGCCGTTCAAATGCTTCTTTTAGAATGACAAGAGAATGAACTACATTTTCAATATAGTCAAATACCATATTATATACGAAAATCAATTAATCGT
The DNA here is from genome assembly GCA_963210295.1 of Ophion ellenae. Lineage (NCBI taxonomy): Eukaryota > Metazoa > Arthropoda > Insecta > Hymenoptera > Ichneumonidae > Ophion > Ophion ellenae. The sequence goes on along the minus strand of OY723396.1, from coordinate 22,379,039 downwards.
TGAATATTCGGGTTCGTGAAAGGAATACCTCAAAAGTCTCCTCTCCGCTGCTCCTCATGCATGTAGATGTGCGTTTATACGTATCATTTGTGTACGCGTATAGTGGCATTGTTTGAGATTGGACGATGAGACGGAGAACGAGACATCACGACATTTGATCCCGCCTGACTAAATATTCCAGACCCACAATATTCCCCGCGAAAATAAAACTTTATTGAAACATCCTCCTTATCTTGTATGTCATATTTCAAGCGTCCCCGTGGTGCACTTTATCAAAGGTCTAAAATTTATTGCTCAGGACACGAAGACGACGGGGTGCGCGTATCTTATCCAGGAACGAGGAAAAAAATATAAGTGGGATTGAGTCACAATGCCAATTGTGATTGTGCCACGGACAATAATTGAACATTTCCGTATTTCTCGATGATTATATCGACGCTGCTTACGAAAAGTAGCATGTTTCAGAATTTTTACGAAAACAAGCACGTTTGATATCACCACGAAAACTAGCATGTTTCGGCTTCCGACACGAAAACTAGCAAGTTTCGGTTTTCATCGCGAAAAGAAGCAGATGTCGATATTCACCGCGAATATTAACATGTTTCGGTAACACTGGAATTGTTCCCGACTTTTCTTCCATGCTTTTTTACGCCTTGCTTCTATTTTTTTACTCCAATTCCTTTGACCGCAATCGGAAATTTACGATTTTTTAGACCTCTCAAAAAAAATTTATTGGACTTCAATTAAAATTGCAAGTATTCGGGAAATATCCGTCCAACCTTACGTCGATACAATCCACGTTAAATATGATTTTGACCAAGAAGGACGAGAGATGAAAATCTTTTTACAAACAAATACATGGATGATGTTCGGATGTTCCAATTAAAACAGACGTCAGATAAAAAGCTGCCTCTTGCACCAAGAAAAAAAACGATTTACAGGCCATGCTTGACAGAGGTTTAATTCCAATCGAACATGAGCAAGATTTTTCAAACATATTCGACGATAACCATCTATAAGATTACAGTAAATTTGTTGAATAATATTTTCAATAACGTTATTTTTTTAATAGAAAATCACAATAAATATTTCATTACATTTACAATTTCGATATTATTTTTTTATAAAAATTACTACTATCGATTTTAATTGATAATTATTATCAAAATGTTAATAAAAGCAACGAGTATAAAATCAAAATGTCATTACGCAAAAAATTGTCATATTTTTAAAAAATACTAATGGCTTATTTTTACAGATTTTTACTGTGCACGAAGGACTTTAAATTTTCACCAAAGCTCTTTTTGGTTAGATTGTACGAGCGATGAGATCCTTAAGGTTTTAAACTTACTCCTTTTACACGAGTTTTTACAGTGAAAATCAAACAAGCTACTTATCGCGGTGACAGCCCAAACATGCTAATTTTCGTAAGAACTGTGAATCGTGGTACTTTTTGTAAGCAGCGTCGATATATTTATCGCTTATTTTCATACCAGAACTCGACTAGCCAATATTTCAAGACTTATTAGGAAAATATATATATCTTTTTTTCGATAATTCTGATGTTGGCTTATTTTCATTTTTTAAAATCATCTTTCGAAAGTTTGCATTGCTTCTATGGAGTTTCCATGCCTCTTTGTACTTGGTGAAAAGATGAAAAAGTAGCATGAGCTCATGCCAACGTACCTTTATGGGGAGCGTAATAGTGCATCAAACCTTCGAACTGACAAAATCTCATTCTATCCGGATTCTGTTTGGACACCAAGAGTTTGAACGCGTGCTGACAAGCTCGCCTCTTGTGGAGATACAATTTTTTAAATTTGTCACGCTCGGCCGACGTGAAAGTCTCGTTCACCACGGCCAACATGAGATTCATCATGACGTACAACATTGTGCAGAGATACGAGACGAAGTAAATGGCGTACCACTTGCTTCTCGAGAACGATGGCATCATAACGTCTGGAAAGCTGCGAAAAAATTCAGTTCAACAATGCAACATCTCATTACGAGGCTTTATCTTATGATTATTATAATGCAGCTACTATCATATATTGACATATCAAAGACAGCTATTAACGATATACATTAATGATTGTTTTATTTACGTAATATTATGTTGTATGTAAAAAAATCGTTAGTCTTTTTTACGATACCAATAATGGTGGTTTGCAATGGGATTAGAAAACGAGCGGAAAATCTAAGCGAATCTCAAAAGGCGACCAGCAAAATTGCTAAGCGACTATATTGAGCACTTTGAGAAATGAAAACATTAATTTATGCGAAAATACGAAGGAAAGACACAAGGAAATATATAAATTCGGGGCCGGGTTGAAATTCCGAACTTTGAATGATCAGAACGATCAAAACTCCGAAAATATACTACCCCGAAAGATCAAAACTCTGAAAGAATTTTACACGAAAAATCAAAACTCCCAAAATCTGGGTCCTAAGGGAAACCACCCCTCAATGGCATTTCAAGGGGTTATTTTACAGTTTCACCCACAAGCAGTCCATCGATCTGAATAAAACAAAAACCAAAATTCTTCTAACGTAAAGCGACGAAAAATCGACTATAAGGGGTTGAAAAAAATTAAATTAAGGAGTGTCACGCCTTTCGTTGATTGGTCCCCCCTTAAAGTCGTTTTTCCGCCGATAAAAAAATACATGTCCAATGGTTTTCAATGCGCCATCACATGTATGACCTTCAACAAAATCGACGGCGGATGTTCCTTGTCGTTTTAATTGAGTCTCTTACTTGGCCGTTGTGAGTAACACGAACAGGCTGACAAAGCTGTCCTGCAGCGTCGCGAAATTCCTATTGGTCTCGGAGAACATGTAGTAACCGAGTACCATGTACGTTGTGATGAAGAACAATAAAAGACACAGCATGTCCAATATCGGCGGCAGTGTTTGCAATATTTGCCGGATGAATCTTCTAACCCCGCCGCAATATTTCGTGTCGACGAGGAATATCGGCCTGAGCGCTCGCGTCACCCGGAAGTGCGACGATTGTCGAACGAGTACCGTCGTCGCCTCCACAAACATTATCGCCAATGTTATACACTGTTACGAGAAAATGGTATACAGAATAAATAGAAACGTGTCGATCTTCAGGTGAAAAAGAAAAAAAACATTCTACTTCGGGTGGAAGTTAGGAGTGTACGTATCTTTTTATTTATCTTTGAGGATAATTAACTGTTACGCCTTCGAACAATATTGTTGAATATCAATAAAATGATCCCCTAATTTCAATAAGTAAAACAAGATGCAAGAATGATGGGTGAAACGATTTTTTAATGACAGATTGCCAGGCGAAAATATAAATTTATAAATTTTCTTTTCGTTACACGAATAAGGCCTCAATTTTTCTAGGACATACAACTATGATTTTGTGCGCCGAGGTTTTTTTTACTCAAATGTACGTCATGAATGTAAACTCAGGCATATATACAGGGTGTCCCTCTTATCTCTGCCACCCAAAATAACTCGGTAATTATCGACACCATAAAAAAATGTTCCAGACAAAAGTTGTACGGTGTGAAGGGGGCCATCAAATGCGACCAATTTTTGTTAATTTCGGTAGAGGCACTGACGCACAGTGAAGGTCATCTCCACTTTTTCAAATGGAGTGGTACATTTTTTTCAACCAACTTATGGAACACCTCAAGCCGCATAAAAAACATTAGGGCTTCAATGTCGTTCAAGGTCACTCAAGGTCACCTATTAAAATGAACTACAAATATAAATATCACCAACAAATATTTGGTAGTGATTCGAGATATTTAGATTTGTATCATTGATACTGACCTCGAATGACCTTGAACGACTTTGACCCCCTAATGTTTTTTATGCGGCTTGAGGAGCTCCGCAAGTTGGTGGAAAGAAAAATGGGTAATTTTCGGTATCGTGACCCCACCTTTTGAGGGGGTTGCGGGGTTAGGAACACGGTGGGGGAGGAACCCTATAACACTATTCTTAAGAGACATTGTGGCGGTAACCCCCCCCCCCCCCCCCCTCTATTTTATAAACAAAAAACTTTTCATGAATTGTAGCGACAATTTTATATGATTTTAACTTGTTACCTGTACTTAGGATGTATCAGATATTGATTCGTTGATGAAATCCACCTCTCTGAATTTATACATACGCCTCATTGTGGCAAAAAAAAAGTGGCCAATTTCGACTCATCGATTTCCACAACACCACCGGGACCACCAATTTGCAATTGTTTATAGTGAACCCAGCAAGTACATACTTCACGACAAAACGACGACCAATCCACGGCAGTATCAGCACTTATCGATAGGTGCATCGGTCATCAATCGATGTATATGTGGAGGTGGAAATCATAAAAAAATAATCGATAAACCGGCAATTTTTTTAAAATTTCAAACGTATATCGCTAAACCACGTGCCGGTGAAAGCGGAAATAGAAAACGCGAACCGTACTCTCTTTCGTTTTTTTTTTATTTACAGTTTTATTGTATGAACTCGGACGCTGCATCCGGAGGGTGTTCTTATTAATTTCAATATAAGTACCACACTCACAACACACAACGTTCTTTCTAATTAGTTTTTCGTCAATGAGAAATTGTATAAAATTATTCCGGTTATCGATTTTTCGCAAATATCTATGGAGTCGCATATTACCACGAAAGCCGAAACTAGCCGAAACGAAAAGCCGTTGTTCGGGGGGACCTATCTTTAACATATCCCCTCATTCCGACCCCCTCAAAAGGTGGGGTCATAATACCGAAAGTTACCATAATTACCGAGTTATTTCGGGTGGCAGAGATAAGAGGGACACCCTGTATATGGGGCATTCCAAGGCCCCACTTAACCCGTGACTCGGACCATTTTTGGTTTTCCTGATTTTTTTTTGTAAAATTGTACCCCATGAAACGAATATTCACACCAATTTTTAGACTTTTATCGGAATTCAACGAAAAAAATGATTTTTAATAAAAAACAAAAATTTCCGTCAAATTCAGTACTAATAAAGAATAATTATAACTCCTAAAAAAGAAGAGATTTTTTTTTTTAATGGTGTCGATATCCCTTTCATGAGGTACAATTTTACAAAAAAAAATCAGAAAAACAAAAAATGGTCGGGGTCACGGGCTAGGTGAAATGGCGTGGAATGTTCCATATATATACAGGGTGTCCTGTTATAAATGGATAATTCTGCAACTGTTTATAGGTCAGAAAATGTCCTACTATATGCTGGAATTTCAGTTCGGTAAAAGTCCCACGGTTTTCGAGATAAAAATCGTCTGCTTTTGATTGTTTGCATGTGATTTCTATAAATAACTTTTTTTACTCGGTTTCAAAAAAATCTGGTTATTTGTTTTATCTAGAAAAGTCTTCTTTTTAACCCTAAATGTTATGTACTACCCATATCGCGCCAATTAGTTAAAAAAGTTGCTTAGTTATTGTCGATTCGTATCATTTGTAGAAATAGCACGTGGAAAACCAAAGGCAGATGATTTTTTTGCAAAAAAATAACATGAAGCCCAAATTCTCGGAAGCCGTGGGACATTTACTAAACTGAAATTGCAGCATATAGTAGGACATGATCTGACCTATCGACTGTTGTAGGATTATCAATTCATAACAGGACATCCTGTGCACGTATATATATACATATATACAGGGTGATTTTTTTATCTTGAGACTGCTAAATATCTAGAAAAAAAAGCCTTATACGACAAAAATGTCCCATATAAACCTTCAATAGTTTCCAAGGGGCAATTCAATCCCGAAGAAATGAACCGCCTGCCGCCCCTCCGGGGTTGAGGCGGGGGGGAACTTTGAAATCTTAAATGGGAACCCCTAGTTTTCATTACATGAACTTTTTTTTTAAATTCGGTATAGATGGCGCTGGATTGGTAGAGGCGGAACGATACATTGGCCAGATCGCCAGACCTTACGTCGCCAGATTTTTTTTTGTTGGGTCTCTTAAAAACCGAAGTTTATCAACAAGTGCCAACAACTCGTGAAAACATGATTGGACGAATCAGAAATGCTTGCGCAAACATTAAAGCGGACAAACTTTTGAGTTGTGTACAATCATTCGAAGTACGGATCAATAAATGCATCGACGTTGAAGGTCATCAGTTTGAACACTTATTGAATTAAATGGTGAGAGGCAGAGGACTCACGATAATCAAACACCCCGAATGTGAGAGGCAAGGGGACTCATAATAATCAAGCACCCCAAAGGGATTAAATTTCCGTCAGGTCCACGTCCTTAATCCTGGGTGAAGCTAAGAACGGATACAAAATTATAGTAGATATTTACGACAATTAAAAAAAAAACATGTTTCCCACAATTAAATTGCCCCTTGGAAACTATTGAAGGTTTATTTGGAACATTTTCGTCGTATAAGGCTTATTTTTGGAGATATTTAACAGTCTCAAGATAAAAAAAATCACCCTGTATATATATATATATATATATATATATGTCGACTCCAGCATTCAGGGCAATGAATCTTCACACGCACACGTGCCAGTTGATCTGCTTCAGGCTGGATTAACCTGGTATCAATGCAAAACCCTCATTATCGCGTCTCTCATCCGTCTATACGCGCCGTTGCGTAACGGATCAATGATGCTACTGGCGGGGACTTTCAATATGTACATTCATGAGTGGGTGTATCTGCTTAATCGGTAAATGTGCGACCGGTGCGTACATTGGAAAAATTTCGTGTATACCTTCAACATGGTGCGTTTGTGTTTGAGTATTGTTCCCCAGCCGATCCATCGTAGCTTGAATGCCAGCTCAATTCCGATCGTCGTCAGAGCTAAAAGTTCGATAGAGCCGTGAGCCCCGACTGGTACCTGACATTAAGGGGTTTTCAATAGTGTTATACGAGTAAAACGATTGAACGACATCGAACTCGGCACGATAACCGCATTAACGTATCTAGCTACGGAGGAAATAAGTAGAAATCCATTTTTGTTCGAACATCGGGAACAACAGCGGAAGGAAATACTTCCCCAACGTTTCTATCCGTAGCTAAAATCTTCGTCTAGACTCTCTCGCCTCTTGAGGAAGGCCGAACTTTTCACCGATGATTGTCAGAAGATATTGACTTTTTCGAGATCGTTTTGGAGAGAAAAAGAATCACATGGCGTTGAAGTGTGCATCTTTGGAATGCAACGAAAGTCTTTTCTTTTTTTTTTCTTTCATTTTTTCAGTTTTATCGTCGTTTGTAGTTTTTTTTTCATAAATTAGGGTCGTGGAGCTCTAATGAGGATGAGAAAAACTGCTTGGGTGCTTTTCGTGAAATCGGCGAATTAAATGTGAGCAATGGAGGAAGGATTAACTTTCGTTGTGTTCCAACGATGCAAACTTTAACATCATAACATCAATGGTGTTGAAGTTCGTATCGTTGAGACGCAACGAGAACTTTTTTTCATCTAATTTCTCTTCTCTTTGTCATTATAAATCGATATTGTAGATCGCTGAATAAATATTTTAAACAATGGTTGAGGAATTTTTTATGGCAAACTGCCAATAGAGATTGAATGAATTCAGAAATATTCATTTCCATTGCATTCCAACGATGCGAACTTCAATCTTTTTAAAATCATTGAAATTTTGACGATTTGGTACAGTGAAAAATCGCGAATTGAGCTGAAACTGTATCGTCAACGCGCTAACAACTCAGCAAGCGATATCAACTGCTGAATTCACGATTTCTCATTAAAAACTGTGTTAAGGGGTCATTACGGAGTAAAATTTTCAAAAAATCGATTTTTTGCATTATCTGGTAGTATAGAGGGTTATAAACATGCTGTTCAATTTTTGGGGCGAAATTCGAATAACTGCGATCGCTACGGCCTTTCTTAGAGAAAGTGATTCAAGTAGCGGGCGTGAGAACTGGCGCGGACGGCGAACTTTAAACACGTTTCTGTCGAAATGTCGTTTTTCAAGACGGTGTACACTCTCAAAGGAAGAGTTTTCAAGCTATCCGTCTCGAATTTTGACGTAACATTCTTCCCGCTATTCTTTATCTTGCTATGGAAGCTTTTTTTTAAATATTCATATTTTTTTCACGAAAAACTGTCGAAAAATAGCCTAAAATCAATCATTTTTTTCGAACCGTCGCCATTTTGTCAACTTTGATTTTGAAAAAACCTCCATCGCAAGATGGCGGCTTTCATACTGATTAATAATCTTTTTACAAGTTTTGTTTCAGATAATATTCACGGCCGCAACTACATAGACCGTGAGGACTCTTTTTTTCGGAAGACATGTTTAACCGTTAAAAAAAATATATAAATTAGAATAAAAATAAACGTTTGAAAGTTTATTTTCTGTTCTTCATGAGTGCTTTAATGACATAAAAAAATCAGACTGATTAGCGTATTGTAACCATCGAAAAAAAATCGCGGAAATCAGCTATTTTTTGACCCGTTACACTGTGATGATTCCCTAAGGCGGGATACACACTTAGACACGAAAAAAATAAGCAATATTGAGAGATTTTTTAAACTGAGAAATAATTATTCTACAATTATCGAATTTTAGGTATACTTTAATGGTATATTTAAGTATGCGAAACAGTTTTTTCAACTTAATTCATCATCGAAATGGCGGAGCTGTGGCAGAGTGTTACAGCAAGGTCGCCGCGGGAATTGCGAATCGGCGTGCAGTCTAACTTCCGGTAGACTTTGATTTGCAAAAACTTCAAAAAAAAAATTCAGTTAGAACCTGTATAGATTCTATGTGACGGTAATTAAAATGAAGAAAATGCAATTTTGAGTAAATGGCACGCATTTACAAAAAAATCAACATTTCACGCAACATTTCTGTAAAATGTGGATTAAAAAAGTCGTTTTTTTTGTCCAATTTTTCAAAAACAATTCTCACCAAGTAGAAGGTACCAATATTATCAATATTTCTACCAAGTTTCAACTCAATCGGCTTGATAGTTTTTTAGTACTCCTGCACGCCAATTTCGATAATGCAGTTTTGAGAAAACACGTTTGAAGTTCACGCCAGCTCCGAATCCGAGCGGTGAGGCACAGCGTTGACGGGCTGTAACATTTGAAGTTTTTCGAATTTCGCTTTGAAACTTTGGGAAAATATTCTACATATATAGTTCTATCGTTTAAACAAAAACAAGAAATCGATTTTTCGATAATAAATGTATATACCGCCTGAAATTTCCTAGATGTTGATATTCTTTTCTCTCCAGAGCAATGCAGCCAATGTAAGCTTCGAACGTTTATCGAGCTCATCAACGTATAAAGCGAAAAAGTCAGTATTTTTTGTCATTCATCTTTGAAACGCCCTCCTGTGATGCAAAAAAAGGTAACAAGTCTTTCGACTGAAATCACTTGAAAGAGTGGCACCGCCGGCTCTTCGACGAAAGCCAACGCCAGGAGTAGCAGCGAAGTGAACAAGTCAAGTCCGTAATACCAGCTGTTGTGAACCAACAGATAAGCAGGCAAGTCGTTGGGATGACGAGGATGGGAATCAAACTTCTCGTTGTTGCGGCCTTCCTGCAAAACATTAAAAGCCCAGCGTTGTTTTCTCCTTCGTAAGCCGCTTACCCCACAATCGCGCTCAACTCCCGTAATTAAATAATACGATAAACCGTCTCGGTATCTAGCTCGACAGGTGGCAATGCGTATGTTAACTGGACGACCGTGACTCGGTGACCCGTATAACTTTCATATAGGCAATTCTTCTCGCGGGTCATCGGTATTTTACCTCCAGAAAAATGGCCGCCTCGTGGTAATTCATCTCCCAGTGCACATCCGCGTCCAGCAGCGCATTGTCGAGGTCGCCTCCGGCCGGCCTCCCTTGCGAATTCGTCGTTCGGTGGCTCAACTCATTCGGCCTGACGTCTTCGCGCGGCGATGTCCTCAACTGACTGTCTGGGAAAGCGCAAGACAACATAGATCCATATTCTAGAAAACAAATTGAAAGCATGCCAGAGTATAAAGCTTCCAATAGCGTTAGAGCCGACTGCCCGCGTTTCAACTGGTTAGACAAGTTTAGCGAATTAGCGCCAAAGATACATTGCGAACGAACAATTCTCGGATCAAGGGGCCAGTACACTTTGAAAATTTCGAAAAAATCGAAAGCAAGCAAGACTCGAAGAAATCGACGGTGATGAGCAATCGGAAGGGGTTTTGTACGGTGCAGGAATTGCCGATTGAGTTTAGGTGAGAGTTTTTCATAGTATAAACTTCAAACGCGTTTTTCTCGAAACAACGTTTTCAAAATCTAGCTCCATCGTATCTCCAAAAGTAATAAACCGATTCTCGTGAAATTTAAACCACATGTTGTAAACATGACTCGCAACATGATGACCCTCGATGGTTTTGAAATTTTGATTTTTACTCTTTTTTTTGCGAAAAACTGCGGAAAAACGCGTTTTTTTGCTTTTTTCGTTTTTCATCTGCCATTTTTTTATTTTTTGATAAAACTTTATATTCGAGGGTCGTTTTGTAGCTGGTGTCATACTGAATCTAATGGACTTTGATTTTTTTGTTTCAGACAAGCCGCTGCCGAGTTGTGATGGAGCTACCTAGCCCACCTACTTTTGAGGCGTTACGTTAAACTATAGTTTTTGTACTTAAGGGGGGATTGTCTTTTTTTTTCGCAAAATTTACCGCTTTTTGGGAATTTTTTTGTGAAGAAAGTATACAACGGAAAACTTGTGAAACTTGGCATATAGTTTTATTGATCTGTTTACTACATACAAAAAATTTTTTAAACAATTTCATCGAAAAATCCGCCTCCCACCCCCCTCGACGCGCGATGGTCCTTTTTTGATGGTGTGCACGATTTCTCAAAAACTATTCAACCGATTGCCTTCAAATTTGGACAGAATGCTGTCAGCTGACATCCTTTTATCGTTTGATGAAGCAAAAAAGCAATACGTTTAATAGTTTTTTGTTTATAACAAAAAATCGATCAATTTTTTTCGAAAAATCGATACTTTAAGTTCAAAACGTCACCAAATCGTCAATTTTTTTTCCCCTTCATCGAACGATAGCTATATGTGTCTAAAGTAAAATGCTTTTTGGGTTTTTGTTGCAGGATGAACGTGAAGGCTGTAATCGTGCACACCATCAAAAAAGGACCATCGTGCGTCGAGGGGGGTGGGAGGCGGATTTTTTGATGAAATTGTTTAAAAAATTTTTTGTATGTAGTAAACAGATCAATAAAACTATATGCCAAGTTTCACAAGTTTTCCGTTGTATACTTTCTTCACAAAAAAATTCCCAAAAAGCGGTAAATTTTGCGAAAAAAAAGACAATCCCCCCTTAAAAATGAATGAAAATTTAAAAAAATGTATTTCAAGACTATTTTTTCGAGCTCAACAACTTTTATATTCATATCTTTTATAAAATCCTCAAAAAAAAATCGCGAAAATAGCCTTTTTTCGTGGCTCCAAATTGGACTGGCCCCTTAAGGGATCATCACAGTGTAAAATTTGCAAAAATCGATTTTTTTTGCAATGTTCGATCGTACAGACGGTTATAAACGTGCTGTTCATATACTTACATAAACGTGAGTAGACAATTTATATGCAAATTTCGTACTCGAAACTTTAAACACGTTTTTCTCGAAATGTCATTTTTTATAAAGGTGTTCACTCTCATAGGAAGGGGTTGAAATTCCGAATCTTTAATGCTCCGACGGTTTACAATTCCGAATTTTAATGTTCCGAAATTCAAAATGGGGCCGGGTTGAAATTCCGAACTTTGAATGGCCAGAACGCTTGAAACTCCGAAAGAGTACCCCGAACGATCAAAACTCCGGAAGAATTTTCCACGAAAGACCAAAACTCCGAAAATCCTAACACCGTCACAATGATTCGGCTATGGAAGTTTTAAAAGTTTCAAAATTTTCAATAAATCGACGATTTGTGTCATGAATTTTTTTTTATTAAGAAGTGATTTTGCGTCAATTTTGAAATTTGTCTAGACAATGTTATACGTTCTACATCATTTACAGTCAACTGTGTAGACTTTCGCTGGCATGATCTTGACATGAGGGCCGGGTTGAAATTCCGAACTTTGAATGCGCCGACGGTTTAAAATTCCTAATTTTAATGTTCCGAAATCATATGGTTCGTCAAGATTATGCCAGCAAAAGTCTACGCAGTTGACTGTAAATAATGTTGAACGTATAACATTGTCTAGACAAATTTCAAAATTGACGTAAAATTACTTCATAATAAAAAAAAAACAATTCTTGAAATAATTCGTCGATTTATTGAAAATTTGTCTTTCGGGGGAGTATATTTTCGGAGTTTTGAGCGTTCTGATCATTGAACTTTCGGAATTTCAACCTGGCCCCGTTCAGATTTCTCCATATTTTTAAATAAACTTCATATTTTAATAATCTTCATATTTTTTTAACGAAAAACTATCGAAAAGAAATGCTAAATTCGATTTTTTTTTTTCGAACCGCCGCTATTTTGTCAATTTTTATTTTAAAAAACGTCCATAGCAAGATTACAACTTTCATACTGATTTATAATCTTTTTACAAATTTTGTCTCAGATAATATTTACGGCCACAATCGTGTACACCGTGAGGACCCCTTTTTTTCGTAGACATTTTCAATCGTTAAAAAATGTAATAATCATAAAAATAGACGTTTAAAAATTGATTTTCTGTTCTTCATGAGTGCTTTCATCTGACGAAAAAAAAACAGACTGGTTGGCGTATTTCAACCATCAAAAAAAAAAAGGCGAGGATCTTATTATTCGACCCGGTACACTGTGATGATCCCTTAATGCGCGATCGACTCCATGAGGATGCGTTGAACTTTGCAGATCCTGACGATGTTGGAGTTTGCATCGTTGGACTGCAAAGAACATTCATTTGTATTTTTCAATTCCCTCATTTTCATTATCCGAAAAATTTCCTTACATATTTAGGCTGAAGATCTCTAAAAAGGATCCTGAAAGAAGTTTAAGCTACTTCGGAGGCCTAAATTTGCCAAAGAAAAATTGGACTGCGGAACTTTTGTTGCGTTCCAATGATGCAAACTTCAGCATCTTTTGAGAAGACGAGATCTCCTTCTGGCCTAATAAAGGAATCAAAGTTTAGTTATTCGAACTTTTTATCAGCGGTCGTCTGTACATTTCCAGCTACAGGCCCTTCATGGTCCTTCAACCGGAAGTCGTGGCAATAATACTATTTCTCAAATATTTATATATTTTTCCAACTGTAACTCTGTTTGGTTTTTTTTTAATCAAACTTTTTTCCCTCTCTACGTTCTACTTTCAATCCTGTGATTCTTGAGGCACGGGGCATTTTCGACAACTTCGCTACTCTACGGAAAGCTGAAGGAACTTGCAAGAGGGTCAGAAGAATAATTTAGAAGCCGATTTATGAAAAAATGAACATTGAACGAAAATCATGGCGTTTGCATTGTTGGAATGCAGGGAAATCTCGTTTCTATTATCTTCATATCTTTATTTTTATCATGATCTATAATTTGTTTATTGATTAAGGTTGTGGATCTCTACTGAAGATAAGAACAACCGTATGGGTGATTTTCGTACCCTGAATGAGCGAAAAAAATGTCAGGAAGAGAAGAAAGTCTAACTTTTGTTGCTTTCGAAAGAAGCAAACTTCATAAAAAATCATGTTCAAGCCCACACAGTGAGTTAAGGGGCTATACCAGTGTGACGCTTCAAAAAAATCAATTTTTATTGCCTTTTTCGACAGTTTATACTTTCAAGAATATCCTGTAAAAATTTCAAGGTCGTATCTCTAATCATTTTATCTTGCAAAAATCGATAGTTAAATCTTTAAACGCGTTTTTCTCGAAATGAGATTTTTCAAATTTGCTGACATTGTAACTCAAAGAGCAATTATCCGATTGACTTGAAATTTGAACTGAGTACTCTTGAATATATTTACTCTACAATGACGTAGGATATTTTTGATTGGATGAAAATTGACGATTTGGCATTGAAAAAACGACCATTTTGTAGGCAAGAAAACATTTTTTTTTTCATCAATCCGCCATTTTGTTAGATTTTGATATTTTTCGAAAATCCTACGTCATTGTACAGGAAACACCTTCCAGTTCAACGACATTTTTTCCTTTTTCGGTTTTAGCTACTCAATCGGCCGGAATCATGTCAGCAGTGGAGGAACTTTTTTTTTGGCGCCTCCGAAGGCAGCGCATAAGTCGCTTGGCTCTCAATATTTTTATATGAAAACATTATGTAATATAAGTCAAATATAGCCAAATATATTCTTAATTTTCCGAAACATTTAATTGAGTACTTTTCTTCCATAAAATTCGCGAAAATCACCCAAATTTTCAGCGTTCACACTGGTATAGCCCCTCAAAAAGGCGGCCATAAAAACTAAAGCATAAATGAACTTCTTTTTCTATCTTCTAAATAGTACCTGCAGCCTCCGCGCTTTTCGCTTATCGTGATTTTTTAAAATTTTCATAACGTTTCTATTTGATTTAAGATTGCCATACATTATTTTGCTTTAATTACGCATAGATAAACTTTGAAAACTAAACGTATATTTATCTTAGGTACGTGTTTGACTTTAGGCTGGATTTTAACAGCATCTCGACGTCCAGTTCGCTTATCGTGATCCGCAACTTTTAGTGCTAATTGAAAGTTCATAAAGTATACCTGTATAGTCTAGGTAAGTTGCTTGAAAATCTATTTGAGTTACAGTGGTCAAAAGTGTAGCTCAATGTCCCGTCGAAAATTCCTAAGCAAGCTCATCGCATTATTGGCACCAGAGCATGGAACAATGCGAAATATTGTCCCGCCGAAAGTTTTCACCCGAGAGGCACGAGATCCCGTATGTACACGTGCGTATGACCACATCATACAAACAAGTGTACGGCATGCACAGCGAGTCATTGCGAGTACAGCTGATTTCGTGAACTGAATAAACGATCATCAGTTCGCTCCCCCTTATCTAGGTATGCGTACAGGAATAAAATTCAATCGGGAGATAAGTACTCAGCTGGGACAGTAGTACGCCAAGGGAGGAAAATATTAACAATGCGGATCGTACTACGAACGAACCAGAACTAAGAATGATAGTGAAATGACACGGAGATAAAGAGAAGACGGATTGCATCGCGGATGTATTAGGTTGGTGAGCAAGTCTTGGGACACAAACGACAACTTTTCTACATAAACATAACATTTTACTAAGATAAGATTAATTCATAATATACTTTCCCTCTTCATAAACTTCAAACGCTGAAGTTTAAGTTTATATAATTATAAATATTATATGAATATAAATATAACTATAAATTTGTATATAAACACTGAGAAAGTCTAGCGTCACAAACGATAACTTTTCTACATAAACATAACATTTTACTAAGATAAGATTAATTCATAGTATAGTTTCCCTCTTCGCAAACTGTAAAAGTTGAAGTTTGCATCATTGGAATACAACGAAAATGATTTTTTTTTATTTCTCAAATTTCCTTTCGGGGATCTAAGCTACAAAAATCACACAAACACTTTTTCGAAATCTTATGCAGCAATCTACAACCCGAATTAGCAAACATGACTGGATAATACGGTGTTGAAGCTTCCATCGTTAGAATGCAACGGAAACTCTCCTGCATTTTTTCAATTAGTTATTTCTATTACTTCCTAAACGCTTTTTGTGTAGGTTTAGCTTATGGGTCCCTAGTAAGGATCTTCACAAATGTTGCAGTGATTTAGGTAGGCTAAATGTGACTAAAAAACTATTTTCGTTGCATTCCAACCATGCAAACAATGTCATTGGATAATAATGAAAATAAGGAATTAAAAAGAATTTTTGTTGCATTCCAATGATGCAAACTTCAACCCTCTGAAATCCTTAGTTCTCGAATTGAAAATTTTCAAGGATACTTCGAAGATCCATTTGATTTTCAAATTGTTTATCACGTAAATACTTTTTTGAAGCTCGAAATAAATAATAATCTGACGGGGCTAAGTCCGGTGAGTGTGGCGGATGTAGTAGTACTCGCCGTTCTAATTGTTAAATAGTTTTTCGTGTCATTTTAGCTACGTGGGGCCGAGCATTGTCGAGAAAGACGATCTTGTCAATGTTCACGACGTTTTTCATTAAGAATTTGACAGCTTCTGTAGTTCTGTACAGTAGATCTCTGCATTTATCGTGGTGTTAGACGGAAGCTCATGATAAGCCAGGAACAATATTTAACCGAGCACTTTAGTGTCGCGAGATGAAAATTATAGTTTCTGAATAAACTGAACGTATCTTAGCATGATTCGCCTACAAACATAATTTTTCAAGATACTTATTCAATTGTTACGGAAACAAGACCTTTATAATAACAAATATAAGAAAATAAGAAAATGTAAAAAAGAACTTCCCTTGCATTTCAAGGATGCAAACTTCAACACCATTCCTTACCAACCTAACACGTACGGGAAATACTTTGTACCGTTATTTCTGCAATTAACACGCCGAAGCGTGTAATGATTGTTAATTACACACACACATCCGCTAATTGAACATAAAAAACAGCGGCTGGAGAAATTATTCTAAACCACATACACCAAGCACTGAGCGTATAAATAAAGCGATACACGAGTGACAGAGATCGAATTGTTGAGTGTTTTTTCAAGTCGATGTAAAATGTCATAGAATGAGTATGTTATGCGTGGAGCATTCACGATCGTAGAGTTTTCGATTGAAAAAATGGAAAAAGAAATGATCGTGAAGATTGTAACGACCGGTCGATCAGATAGGATGGGCATCGTCATTTCTATATTTCTCTCGACGATTATCGAATTATTGTTATTGGTGGTACATACACATTTCATATATACACAACACATACAAAGAGAAGTGGAGTATTCGCGATGTTTTTTTTTCCACGTACAGACGCGTCTATATATTTGTACATGACGTGTGTGTGTGTGTGTCAGATGTACAACGCGACTTACTTGGACCGGTACCGTAAGACGTGTCCGTCCGATAATTCGGATTAGCCTCATCGTCGAAACGCTGATAATTCGAGGGTCCTTTATCGCTGGAAGTCATTTGAACACACTTATGACAGCACTGTGCAATAACGCGTGCAGTCGAAACAGCGCGTCAACAGCACTGGAGGACTCTAACGCCGAGTTTCGACAACCTCGCTGAGCTCTCGCTCGCGCGACGTCCCGTTCGAGACTGAAGACGAAGACGCAGCAGTGATGCCAGATGGTCGCTGCTATGTACTCCCAGAAATGATTTCGATTCCCCCTAAGAAAACCCTATACTATCCCCACCAAAGAGACGGCGAAATGACCGCGGTTTTTTAAATCTGATGGTTATTTTGATAAAAGACCACGGTACATAAGTCATTAAGGGGCTATACCAGCATGACACTTTTAAATAATCGATTTTTTTTGCCATTTTCGATAGTTTATACTTTCAAGAATATCGTTATCATTTATATCATTTTATCTTGCAAAAATCGATAGCTAAATCTTTAAACGCGTTTTTCTCGAAATGAGATTTTCCAAATTTGCTGACGTAACTCGAACAATTATCCGATTGACTTGAAATTTCAACTGAGTACTCTTGAATTATTTACTCTACAATGACGTAGGATATTTTTGATTGGATGAAAATTGACGATTTGGCATTGAAAAAAACGACCATTTCATAGGC
Source organism: Ophion ellenae (assembly GCA_963210295.1). Classification (NCBI taxonomy): domain Eukaryota; kingdom Metazoa; phylum Arthropoda; class Insecta; order Hymenoptera; family Ichneumonidae; genus Ophion; species Ophion ellenae. The sequence goes on along the minus strand of OY723396.1, from coordinate 22,361,381 downwards.
AAGAAAACAGACGTTTTTTTCATAACTACGCCATTTTGTTAGATTTTTATATTTTTCGAAAATCCTACGTTATTGTACAGGAAATACCTTCCAGTTTAACGACATTTTGTCCTTTTTCGGTTTCAGCTACTCAATCGGCCGAAATCATGTCAGCGGTGGAGGAACTTTCTTTCGGCGCCTCCGAAGGCAGCGCATAAGTCGCTTGGATCTCAATATTTTTCTATGAAAAAATTATGTAATATAGGTCAAATGTAGCCAAATATATTCTTAATTTTCCGAAACATTTAATTGAGTACTTTTCTTCCAAAAAATTCCAGAAAATCACCCAAATTTTCAGCGTTCACACTGGTATAGCCCCTTAAAGTCAAATGCGAGTAAGGGAAATTTATAAATTTATCTATTATGATGTATTCCCTTTTGCTAGCTTCGGGGAGCATAGTACGATGCTCGTGGACACGAGCACTGACAGATCGTCTTTTCCATCGGAAACTTTGCGGCGCTCTTTTTGTCTGAATCATTTGTTGCCTCCTTTTGCTCTGACATAACCTCTGAAAACGCCGACCGGCACGAAACGCGCGTAACACAGCTGCAACGTGTGACAGTCGCTACAGTCAACCTAACAACCTCGAATTACGACAGAACCGTGCGACGTTGCTCGTGTCTATTTTAATAGTCTTTCTAAACATCAACAATCAATTTTCTGATAATCCTAATTCCTTCAAATTACCATACATGTAAATAATAATTACGATTATCTACCATACGTTTGAAAATGTTAGCGATATTCAGTCGTACACGTCATTAATATTTTGCTACAATGAGTTTGCACTGGTGACGTCACACAATGTATTAGCATAGAAACTTCGTTTCTCCCCCCCCCCCCCACTATTCGTTGACTAAGGCACCATGAGTGCTAGAGAGATAATTATTTGAGTCATTCGAAGTTTTCTCATAAACACAGGGCTGTGACGCTTGATATTTCTAACACTGAAAGCTTTCGAAAATAAAAAATTCGGGAATATCACAAAGCTCATTCTCGGGTTTCGTAGTTTGCGCCTTTCGAATGCTGCGGTCGAACGCGCATTTTTCAACATGAATATTGTCAAACAAACCCAAACAAAAAGTCGGTTCGAATAGTTGAAGGGATTTTACGCGTTCGCTGCACTCTAAATGTCGAACAGTTCAAATTTATATCAACGGCTGTAATGCCCAAATGCTTGAATTCCGAAATAGTGTTTGGGATGATTCACGAGAATGACGTGCAATTGCCAAACGCAACTACCAAGGACGCAAATATTGAGATGACTGTGATTTGTGATTATATATATATATATATATATATATATATATATATATATATATATATATATATATATATATATATATATATATATATATATATATACATATGAAAATTGAAAATAGAAGAAACAAAATAGAATTATACGCAGCTATAGTTCAAATATTTTCTATTCTATGTATTAGTATATATGTATACATGTTGTACATACCCAACTAGCAATTTTTAAAAAGTTGTCCAAAAGTCGCCTGAGTGGGTACCAAATGTCCGCCCGGAAGTTGTGTTAAAGTTAACAACCATCCAAAAAGATAACTGTTGGACACATGGTAACCTATAGGTAGCTTCCAAGCGGACATTTGGTACCCATTTAGACAACTTCTGGACGACTGTTTGGGAATTGCTACCTGGGCACTAATAAATACATTTCTTTCATCGTCAACAACATTTATTCAGTGAAGTTTATTTAATTATAAAAGGTACTGTAGCTACGCGAGTACTATTAATATATATTGCCTTATGATGAGCGATATGTGTATACACATATGTTGTTATCGCTCATCATAAGGCTCATATATGAATAGTCCTCGCGTAGCTACAGTACCTTTTATAATTAAATAAACTTCACAATTAAATAAACTTCACTCAATAAATGTTATTGACAATGGAAGACTTTTTTTTCTGTTCTGTGATACTAAATTGACGCGAGCTCATTTTGCTGTAAACGTGGTTTAATTGTCAAGTAGCGCAGGTAAAAAGAGTGGCAGGAACGAGGTTAACAGGTGAAACAGGATAAACGGTCGTAAGAATCTTCCTCAAAATAATTTTCTCCCCCGTTTGCCCCCTAGCCAGAGCAAAATAACCCTAAATCTAGGGGAAAATGCTGTGATCTGGCGACACTGCGTGTCGCCAGATCCATGGAGGCTAGAGTGGAAGGAGGCCGATCTGTGCATTTCAAAGTGGCTACAAAAATGTGGTCAGACCGGGATGGCGCCACTATCTCTAAAACCTCGAGCACGAAGCTGAGTATCGATGTCGTGTAAGAGAGATGGAAGAGGATCGAATACGCATCCCAGCAAGCAGTGCAGCGAGATCGCGCGCAAAAGTTACCCCCTCTCTGGTCTCTTACGCGCCCATCACACAATCATAGTAGCGCGTGTCCGTGAGCGAGCGACGCTCGGACATCTTCGGAAAAGGCCGAGCGCGCCGAAGTTTCCCGACCGCTCCTTCGGCAGCTACACCAACACATGGACGCCGAGCTCGTTCATGTGCAGCCAAGCCGAAACGAAGGCTCAAGGGAAAAAGCAATGTGAGCACGACTCGCGCGTGACGTCACCCGACGGAACGCGCGAGGCTTTTAGATGATTTCGATGCTTATTTAGCTCTTGATTCTCTGCGTTATCAATGTATACAAAAAAATGTATCGCGCACCCTGATTGCTTATTTTTTTAGTTTATACGTTAATTTAAATATAATTATGAATCCAAATTACAACTTATTTATCTTCTAAAAAATTGTTTACGCTTCACTCACACCCGTCCTTATGCCAAATAAATTATAATTAATAAAAGTAAGCGGAAATATATTTATATCCGTATTATTATATTAATTCTCATAGTTTCATCAAACGATGAAGCATTATCCCCAAAAGCAAGCCAATCAACCATCCGGCCGCGAATCGTCAGTACCAGAAAGTGTATATTCTACAAGCGATGGGATGGTCCCGTTGGTAGCGTTCCTGGCTTCGGTGCGCAGAAGCGTAGGATCGTTCCTCGCACTCAGTGCTTTTTTTTTAAATTATTATCACTATTAATTCTTGTTTGATTAGTTATTTTTATTAAGTTATCATTATTATTTTTATTAGTTATCTTTTAGTGCCGAAAAATTTATCGCACACTCCGACCGCTTATTTGATTAGTTTGTACGTTAATTTGAATGTAATAATAAATCTACATTACAACTTATGTATCTTTTAAAAAATTGTTTGCGCTTTACTCACACCCGTCTCTATGCCAAATAAATTGTAATTCATAAAAGTAAGCGCCCTGTCATTTTGGTCAACCGGTTGTACAAGACAGTTGAGTCAACGTAAAAGTTCAACGGTTGAATTTGAACAGCTTCTCAACTGTTCATCTTTGAAAGTCGACCATCCTGCGTTTTCTGTGGATGGTTGACTCGATGGTTAACTCGGCGGTTGATTGGATGGTTGACTCGACGCAATATATTTAATGATTAATCAAATTATACTGTCTTGATAATTAAATTGATGATTTGCGGAGAATTGAGTCATCAAACACTGGGGGGGGGGGGGGGGGGGGGATATCCGCAGCAGATTGTGCGACGGAGTGAGACAACCATCCAGCGAAAACGAAATGGCCGCGGTTAAACAACCGTTGAATCAACCGTTAGGATTTTTTTTACGGTCGACTTTATAGTTGTAAAGCTGTCCAAATTCAACCGTTGATTATTTCGGTTGACTTTGCAGTTGCCAAAATTGCTAGCGCGGAAATATGTTTATAGTCGTATTATTATATTCATTCTCGTAAGTTACGATTCGCGGCCGGATGGATGTGGCTTGTCTTTGGGGATAATGCTTTATCGCTTGATGATAGTATATGAGACTGAATATAATAATGCGAATATAAATATATTTTCGCTTAGTTTTTATGAATTACAATTTATTTCGCATAGGGACGGGTGTGAGTAAAGCGCAAACAATTCTTTAGACGATAAATAAGTTGTAATTTAGATTTATTATTAAATTAAAATTAACGTACAAACTAATCAAATAAGCGGTCGGAGTGCGCGATAAATTTTTCGACACTAAAAGATAACTAATTAAAATAATAATGATAACTAATAAAAATAACTAATCAAATAAGAATTAATGGTAATCAGAATTTAAAAAAAAGCACTGAGCGCGGGGAACGATCCCGCGCCCCTGCGGACCGAAGCCAGGAACGCTACCAACGGGACCATCTCATCGCTTGTAGAATATGCACTTTCTGGTACTGACGATTCGCGGCCAGATGAATGATTCGCTTGTTTTTGGGGATAATGCTTTATCGCTTGATGAAAGTATGAGAATTAATATAATAATACGAATATAAATATATTTCCGCTTACTTTTATGAATTATAATTTATTTGGCATAAGGATGGGTGTGAGTAGAGTGTAAACAATTTTTTAGAAGACAAATAAGTTGTAATTTGGATTTATTGTTATATTTAAATTAACGTATAAACTAAAAAAAAAAGCGATCAGGGTGCCCGATACATTTTTTTGTATACATTGATAACGCAGAGAATCGAGAGCTAAATAAGCATTGAAATCGTCTAAAAGCCTCGCGCGTTCCGTCGAGTGACGTCACGCGCAAGTCGTGCTCAGATTGCTTTTTCCCTCGAAGCCTTCGTTTCGGCTTGGCCGCACATGAACGAGCTCGGCGTCCATTCGTGGTGTAGCTGCCGAAGGCGCGGCCGGGAAACTTCGGCGCGCTCGGCTCTTTCCGAAGATGTCCGAGCGTCGCTCGCTCACGAACACGCGCTACTATGATTGTGTGATGGGCGCGTAAGAGGCTAGAGAGGGGGTAACTTTTGCGCGCGATCTGTCTATATATCATTTTGCATCTCTCTCGCACGAAGCCTACTTCTCAAGTACCATGCTGCCATATGCACAGTTCACTTCTCATTATTTACTTGTTCCGTCTCTGTCACACGCAGCTTACTTCTCGACGTCTTAGCAATAGTGGCGCCATCCCGGTATGACCACATTTTTGTAGCCACTTTTTTCAAGTCTCTCCATAAGAGATCGGACTCCTCCCACTCTAGCCTCCCTGAAGTAAATAATGAGAAGTGAACTGTGCATAAGGCAGCATGATACTTGAGATGTAGGCTGCGTGCGAGAGAGATGCAAAATGATATATAGCCAGATCGCGCGCAAAAGTTACCCCCTCTCTAGCCTCTTACGCGCCCATCACACAATCATAGTAGCGCGTGTTCGTGAGCGAGCGACGCTCGGACATCTTCGGAAAGAGCCGAGCGCGCCGAAGTTTCCCGACCGCGCCTTCGCAGCTACACCAACACATGGACGCCGAGCTCGTTCATGTGCGGCCAAGCCGAAACGAAGGCTTCGAGGGAAAAAGCAATCTGAGCACGACCCGCGCGTGACGTCACTCGACGGAACGCGCGAGGCTTTTAGACGATTTCAATGCTTATTTAGCTCTTGATTCTCTGCGTTATCAATGTATACAAAAAAATGTATCGGTCACCCTGATCGCTTTTTTTTTTAGTTTATACGTTAATTTAAATATAACAATAAATCCAAATTACAACTTATTTGTCTTCTAAAAAATTGTTTACACTCTACTCACACCCATCCTTATGCCAAATAAATTATAATTCATAAAAGTAAGCGGAAATATATTTATATTCGTATTATTATATTAATTCTCATACTTTCATCAAGCGATAAAGCATTATCCCCAAAAACAAGCGAATCATTCATCTGGCCGCGAATCGTCAGTACCAGAAAGTGCATATTCTACAAGCGATGAGATGGTCCCGTTGGTAGCGTTCCTGGCTTCGGTCCGCAGGGGCGCGGGATCGTTCCCCGCGCTCAGTGCTTTTTTTTTAATTCTGATTACCATTAATTCTTATTTGATTAGTTATTTTTATTAGTTATCATTATTATTTTAATTAGTTATCTTTTAGTGTCGAAAAATTTATCGCGCACTCCGACCGCTTATTTGATTAGTTTGTACGTTAATTTTAATTTAATAATAAATCTAAATTACAACTTATTTATCGTCTAAAGAATTGTTTGCGCTTTACTCACACCCGTCCCTATGCGAAATAAATTGTAATTCATAAAAACTAAGCGAAAATATATTTATATTTGCATTATTATATTCATTCTCATATACTATCATCAAGCGATAAAGCATTATTCCCAAAAACAAGTCACATCCATCCGGCCGCGAATCGTAACTTACGAGAATGAATATAATAATACGACTATAAATATATTTCCGCGCTAGCAATTTTGGCAACTGCAAAGTCAACCGAAATAATCAACGGTTGAATTTGGACAGCTTTACAACTATAAAGTCGACCGTAAAAAAAATCCTAATGGTTGATTCAACGGTTGTTTAACCGCGGCCATTTTGTTTTCGCTGGATGGTTGTCTCACTCCGTCGCACAATCTGCTGCGGATATCCCCCCCCCCCCCCCCCCAGTGTTTGATGACTCAATTCTCCGCAAATCATCAATTTAATTATCAAGACAGTATAATTTGATTAATCATTAAATATATTGCGTCGAGTCAACCATCCAATCAACCGCCGAGTTAACCATCGAGTCAACCATCCACAGAAAACGCAGAATGGTCGACTTTCAAAGATGAACAGTTGAGAAGCTGTTCAAATTCAACCGTTGAACTTTTACGTTGACTCAACTGTCTTGTACAACCGGTTGACCAAAATGACAGGGCGCTTACTTTTATGAATTACAATTTATTTGGCATAGAGACGGGTGTGAGTAAAGCGCAAACAATTTTTTAAAAGATACATAAGTTGTAATGTAGATTTATTATTACATTCAAATTAACGTACAAACTAATCAAATAAGCGGTCGGAGTGTGCGATAAATTTTTCGGCACTAAAAGATAACTAATAAAAATAATAATGATAACTTAATAAAATTAACTAATCAAACAAGAATTAATAGTGATAATAATTTAAAAAAAAGCACTGAGCGCGAGGAACGATCCTACGCTTCTGCGCACCGAAGCCAGGAACGCTACCAACGGGACCATCCCATCGCTTGTAGAATATACACTTTCTGGTACTGACGATTCGCGGCCGGATGGTTGATTGGCTCGCTTTTGGGGATAATGCTTCATCGTTTGATGAAACTATGAGAATTAATATAATAATACGAATATAAATATATTTCCGCTTACTTTTATTAATTATAATTTATTTGGCATAAGGACGGGTGTGAGTAAAGCGTAAACAATTTTTTAGAAGATAAATAAGTTTTAATTTGGATTCATAATTATATTTAATAAAAGTATAAACTAAAAAAATAAGCAATCAGGGTGCGCGATACATTTTTTTGTATACATTGATAACGCAGAGAATCAAGAGCTAAATAAGCATCGAAATCATCTAAAAGCCTCGCGCGTTCCGTCGGGTGACGTCACGCGCGAGTCGTGCTCACATTGCTTTTTCCCTTGAAGCCTTCGTTTCGGCTTGGCCGCACATGAACGAGCTCGGCGTCCATGTGTTGGTGTAGCTGCCGAAGGAGCGGTCGGGAAACTTTGGCGCGCTCGGCTCTTTCCGAAGATGTCCGAGCGTCGCTCGCTCACTGACACGCGCTACTATGATTGTGCGATGGGCGCGCAAGAGACCAGAGAGGGGGTAACTTTTGCGCGCGATCTCGCTGCACTGCTTGCTGGGATGCGTATTCGATCCTCTTCCATCTCTTACACGACATCGATACTCAGCTTCGTGCTCGAGGTTTTAGAGATAGTGGCGCCATCCCGGTCTGACCACATTTTTGTAGCCACTTTGAAATGCACAGATCGGCCTCCTCCCACTCTAGCCTCCATGGTTTGCTCAGTTTTTCGTCTAAATCTCGGTATTATTTTGCCCCTACAGACCTGTAACTAGCGTTTACGACGTGCCATGTGTACTGCCAAGTAGATAAAGGTTCAATTCGAAAAAATATTTTTAAAAACAAGCTTTCATGTACGAAAAAGTAGAACGTAATTTTTTTTTACCAAGTCACCTATATGTGACTATAAATAAAAGCGTGAGGCGCTCAGCTTTTTAAATGTTTAATAAATTTGATTAATTCAGTTTGATTAACCGTATTTAAAATGGCACAATAGTAATTAGAGAAATTATTATCACACGTTTATACTCAGTTTCAGGATTTTTCTTCAAGAAATCTAAGATTGTTTTACATTCAACTAAATACAATTGATATGTTAACGGATTTATGTAAATTAAAGATTATATGCCTAAATTTTGAGCGTCCCAAGCTGTTATTTATAGTCGCATATAGGTGATTTGCTAAACAAAATTGTTTTCTACTTTTAAGTACATTAAATATAAGCTTGTTTTAAAAAAATATTTTTTTTACATATAAATTATTTTCGACTTATTAGTCTTTAAGGGGTTAGTCCACAGTAACGGGTATAAAATCATGTGCGAATTTAACCATTTTTGTCGCATGAAAAAGTGATTCACTCATAAAATTAATTACACGTCTGTTAGAAAATATATACATTTTTTTCGTACAAAATGGCGGACTACTAATATTTTCTTTTGTTATCTTTTGAAGTTGAAGTTATTTGTGCCGCCAATTGAAAAAAAAATGTTTCGAGGAAAACGCCTTTAAAGTTTTAGGTACTCTATGGCCGTGCCGGAGGTGAGCTCTCGTTATACGCTCAAAGTCGGTGAAAAGAAATGTCTTGCTATAAATCGAATAGTAACTTATTCTTATGATGATAAAGCACCGATTTAGCGCAAAAAAACGATTTTTTGAAAATTCAACTGTGGCCTTCCCCCTTAATTGATTTTACTCGTTAGTTCTTACTAGTAGTTTACTAGTTTACGAATTTCTTTGGGTTAGGAACATGCAATGCTTGGAAAAATTGCAAAGACTGTAATTAGGATTGAACTCACGACTAATTGCTGCATATAAACTTTTCACATACAAACACAGTCGGCTACGAATTTATTTGTTCGTGTTACTTAGATTTTATGTGGATGATTCGATATCGCTAGTTTTACATGAAAAGTTGAACATTTTATGGATTTTTTTTTCAGTCGAATCATGCGTTGCTACCTTTTAGATGCATGTTTGGAAAACTTCAGAGCTCTAAGTGGTCGGGAAGTGGGTGAAGTTTCGGACAGTTAACGCATCCTAGATTAATCTCTCGTTGATATAATTTTCAATCGTCTGCGAGCATTTCGATTTTAGTCCCGAAACTCCTCAAGCAGCTCGGCCGAGATAGCAATTTTTTATGAGCTCGCTACTCCGTCGGTGACGAAATTTGAGTCGCTCGCATTGGATTCGACGGAACGAACGGAACAACACGTTTACCGTAACGTAAAATGATGACTATAAGCGGATGCAGAATACACACGGGAGCGGTGACCAAAATAAGTCTCGATACAACTTATTTCAAATATTTATTTCGGAGAGATGCTTGCGCGCTTTTTCTAAAAAACGACTAAATTTGCGACCGGACGGGACGAACGGAGATTCGTATTGAAAAATAACGTTGCGGTTGAAGAAAAGATTGCCGAAGAAGTGCTTGCGGTACATGACCCCATTATATTGCAATGCGAAAAGTATCCACGACCGGAGCAAGCGAGAGAGAGATAAATCCCGCAGATTTTTGAACATCTCGACGCGCTGCGAGGGCGCCACTGTAGCGTGGTGCCCCGTGTGCGTTATGTATATATACATGCGATCGTCCAACGTGCCGCATCGCACAGAAAGCAGCCTCGCGCACTCACGGGGTAAAATGTTCACGTTTATTCGCATCTTATTTTTCAACGTAAATTCCTCAACAGACCGGAGATTTTTCCACGATAGCGTTGAATGACGAAAGAAAAAAAGCACAATCGTAATAGCTAACGGCGATAGAGTGACGCGCGCCGTCAATTTCTGCAAAACATCGACGAATCGTGTCGATCTTCCTTTTTTTTTAACGCAGCTTTTTCCCTGTGCGGATACACTCTGTCAAGGCATGGTCGGCGTGCTCGGGTAATCTGTTCCTCGACGTCCTCGTGTTCGAAGACGCTTTTTCTCGAGCTTGTGCCGGAATCCACGCGCCGACACGAAACACGCGAACAAATTTGCACTGTTAACGCCGCATATCATTTGGTTATTTGCGCGACATGACGACAGTTCGCTCGGTGATTGCCGAGAATACGAACTAGCGTGATTAGTTTTGCCGAAAAAGTCGGCCTGCTCGACGCTATTTTGTGTGCTTTTTCTCGCTTGAAGTTCGCGACACTTTTCGCGAGAAGGAAAAAAAGAAAACGTAAACAATCTGGTCGATAAGAAACCGCGCGGTCGTTAAAGTTCCACCGATCTCGAGTGTATTCGCTTTCGCGGGATTTCCACGGTTTTACGAATTCGTAAAAAAAAAGTTCGCAAAAATCCGGTCACGGAAGATCGCGAAGTGCGTGAAAATTTGGGTAATTCTTTTTTCCGCTAATTCAACGCTATTTTTCGAGATCGCCACGTTCCGATACACGTAAGGAGCTTGAAAAAGGTTCGAAAATTCTTCATTTTGGAATTAGGCTCTCGTAGAAATTTGGCGAAAGCTTTTTCTGCAGCCTCGATCTCTGCTCTCTGTTCCCACGATACTTCGTTTGTCTGCATGCTTCGTGGGCAATGCCATGCAGAAGGCTTAAACTCCTCCGAGTAGAAATAATTCGTACCTCGCACGTGGAGGGTCAGTTTTGCTAAAAAAGGAAGAAAAGACATGGTCCATTTTTTAGTTTGAATTCTTTGCCCTCGACTGCAACATCCGTAAACTGCATTCGTGCTCTCGTTCGAAAATTGCACTGTCAAATTATGTTAATGTTTGTGGCATGTACAAGCACCTGTAATTTAGTGCAAGCAATGGAAACCGGGCGAAAGAAAACTCGCTAAAAAATGGAAATATTGAGTCTCATTTTGCCAACTGAGAAGAATTAATAAAAAAAGCAGTGGCTGAACGAGTTGAATTCGCAGATTTGATCTCAGATTCCTTATTTTTATTTTCAACGTTCCTCGGTACGTCCCTGAGAGCTTTTACGAACCAATCCCTTTTACTTTTATCCGGTCTCTGCGTTATTTCCGTTTCTTCGAAGTTCCTGATGCGTCGTCCGCAGCTTTGGGTGTTTCCCAATGCACCCGCGACTGCCGACCGTGTCTCCGCCATTGTCGGTCGATCTCGAATACCTTTCCGAAAAGGGCACTAATCGAGCGTTTGACGATTTCAGGGTAAGGACGCAGCTATGGAGTTCGGGGTGGGCGATGTCGCCCAGATATCCGGAGAGCTTGCCGGCGTTGTCGAGGCTATGATGTCGCCGGATATACCGCACGAGAGACGTCTCGACATATACAACGCTTGCGAGCGTTTCAAGGAAACGTCGCCGCTGTGCGCCCAGTGCGGCCTTTATCTGGCGCAAAAGTCACCCGACAGAAGTTCCATAGTGCGACACTTTGGCCTACAGCTGATGGAGCATTGCATCAAGTATCGCTGGACCCAAATATCCCAAACCGAGAAGATCTTCATCAAGGAGAACGCGATGAAGTTGTTGCAGGACGGAACGGATCCGCGATCGCAGGACGAGACGCACATCAAGGACGCCCTCTCGCGCGTCGTCGTCGAGATGATAAAACGCGAGTGGCCGCAACAATGGCCCACGCTCCTCGCCGAATTGAGTCAAGCTTGCACGCGCGGCGAGAGCCAGACGGAAGTCGTACTGCTCGTGTTTCTGCGCCTCGTCGAGGACGTCGCCCTCCTACAAACCCTCGAATCCAATCAGCGACGAAAGGACATTTATCAGGCTCTCACCACCAACATGGCCGAGATATTCGCATTCTTTCTGCGTCTCATGGAACAACACTTTTCCGAATTTCAGAAACAGAGCGCTCTCGGTAACGCGAACGAGGCCAGAGCTCACAGCAAAGTTGTTCAGGTACGTAGAGCCGACGAATTTGTGCATTTTCCGAATAGCACTTTTTATTCTCGAGATCACCTTATATGCACGAACCATCCAAACTTTGTCTCATTTCTAACAACAAGATTCTATAAAATATGTATAATTCTTTATTTCCAATACCCTGCGTGTTTTTACACAGCTCTGTGCTTTGATACACAGAGAAAACAGGCGTCTCGAAGTTTAGAATTAATACTATGCTTCTAAAAAAAATATCATTAAATATCAAAAAGTATTGAATGGAAGATAAAAATTGTAATTATGGTATAGTAATAATGAAGAAATTTAAATTTTAACCTACGATATGGCAGGTAAACTGATACAAATAATACATTTTATTTGGCCTATTGTGATTTTTTGTAGTATTCAAAAAATATTTTGCCCACGTGATTTGAACAATTAGTTTCCAGTATTCTACAAAAAGTACGGTATAAAGAGTCACATTTTGCCAATAACTTTGTACTATTTTTCGATATACGCCAAAGATTTATGCTATGCGTATAGTGAAATCTATACATACACGAAGATTCATGCTATACGTATAGTAAAATCCATGTGAAAATATAGCGTATGTTTCATGTAATATAGTTTCAAATGTAATATGCACGCATTATTTTTACTATACAGCATATAGGACTCGCGCCTATGCGAAAATAGTTTCAAATGTAATATGCACGCATCATTTTTACTATACGGTGTGAGAATCATTTTTACACATCTATAACAAGTCTTAGAATTCCGAACTGGCAGTAAACTGCTATACTTTTCTCGCACTGAATATTAGAATTCTGACAACCAGTGTTAGAACTTGAGGCCGTATTTTTCTCCGTGTACCCTTCTACACGTTTCCTTTTTTTTTTGTAAACGTTTGAATTTCGTCATGTTCTCCTTTATGCTTGCTTTCTCCATAAAAAACCGTGGGATTCTTACTAACCTGAAATGCCAGCCATAGTAGGACACGATCTGACCTATCGACAGTTGCAGGATTATCCATTCATAACAGGACACCTTGTACATAAGTGTTTTGTGTTATACAGGGTGGACCAATAACTATTAGCACCTTGGATATCTTCGAAACCATAAGGTTCACAGAAATATTTGCTGAAATGAAATTGCACAGTACGAAAGGGGCCATCCGATAGCGATAATAGTTTTTTTGCAGGTGGAGGGACTTCGGACATTTGAAGGTCAACTCCATTTTTTAAAATGAATCGGTATGTTTTTTTTTCCGTATCATGAAGACCTATAACATAAGGTCATTGAAGGTCATAGACAGTACAGAAAGGCGATAGTACTTACAGTTTCGGTAGTAAATAAGAATCCTACCATTATAGTAAGTGTTCGAAATGACGACCATCAATATCAATGCGTACGTTATTATGTACGCATTCTTTCTATGGGGAACATTGAAAGATAAAGTGTACAATGGAGTACCAACTACACTTGACGACATGCAACAAAGAATTATTACAGCCTGTGCATCAATAAGTTCTGACGCTGTAAAACTTGCAAGTCAATCAATCGAACGAAAAATCCAATGTCCAGCGCCTCCACCGAAATAAAAAAAAATGGTCGCATTTGATGGCCCCCTTCACACCGTACAACTTTTGTCTGGAACATTATTTTGTGACGTCGATAATTACCGAGTTATTTTGGGTGGCAGCGATAAGAGGGACACCCTGTATATACAGTGAAACTTCAGTTATACGGTTGTCGAGGGGTACATTATATATGACGTAAAAGTGAGAATAACATAGAAGTGAAATACAGTATGTATCTAAAACTCTGTAACATTTGAAAATGGCGATTTGTGCATAATTCACGATGTTTTTCAATAGCAGTACCTCTATTTTGTCAATGTTTGGTTTTCCAATTGAAAATTTCATTGGTAATAATTGAGTAATGTGCCAACACAAGTTGTCGAATTTCCGCTTTGAACTTTCATTTAATGCAAGTTTGTAGAGTTTATTTACTAGTTAGACAAGTAAATAACAGACAGGTTCGTATTGATATGAGATACGTAATCACAGTACATGCATACACAGTCGAGGTCAGAAACATCAAAACATCGAACAAAACATCAAAACGCAGTCACATGAAATTTTGTCCGGCAAGAGAATATCACGTGTGATTAACGTATAGCTGAGGAAAAAAAGAACCTTGAAACCGACGCTGGGGTATAAAATTAATAACGTATAAGTGAAAAACGTAGGAATGAAACTTTATTATCACTTTTATGAACGTAATCCGCCAGGGCTAGAGAAATTTGACATGAAAGTGATAAAAACCTATAAGTGCAAAACTTATAAACGAAGTATCACTGTAGGGGATTCTACGACAACCGTGGCGTCGCGATTTAATGACGGATTTTTGTGTATCTCGACGAGACAACTCGAAAGTGAAAAATACAATTTTTCGATATCGATATTAGTTTTCGAGATATCGAATTTTTAAATTTATTAAACAATTTTTCTTATACTTATTGGAACGTATTTCTGTAGTGTGATGAATGGGGAGGGTCTGTGGAATGAAACCCCCCAGCAGAGTCAAGAGGCAGAGCCTCTTGTGGGGGTGAAGGGGGTGGAGCCTCCCCTACGACAAAAAATATAGTGTTTAAATGAATGAATATTTGGGACATACGTGTGTGTGTGTGTGGGAGAGCGCGCGTGTGTGCGTGAGTGTGTGTGTGTGTGCGTGTGTATGTTTGTATAATTCGATAGATTTACTATATTATCTAAAAAAAAAAATATTTAAGGAGATATACACGTAGGAACCGGAAAAAGGGTCATTTTTGTGAATTTTTTCAAGTAAAACTATTTGAAATTTCAGATTGGGGTTTTAATTATCTAAAAGTATATACATTCAAAAATATGTTTAATTTTCTTTATTTAAAAATATAAAAAATATACAAGGATATTGTATGATCCTTGGAGCGTCGTAAAAAATCCCTGTGTACCCATTGGCGTTTCTTCAAAAATCATCTGAAAAAAAAAACCAAAAAGATTATTAAACTAGATACTATAATCTGGTACTTGTCATAGCCGATTTTGAAAATATCGATTTATGACAAAATGGCGGACGTTTGAACATAAATAGTCATTTTTGGGCCAAAAATTAGTTATTACTTTGCCTATAAAAAAAACTAAGTAACGGAAAGAAAAATCCTATGACAAGTACTAGATAATGGTGTATAGAATAACCACAAAAAACCTCAAGGCAATCGGTTCATTGGTGTTCGAGAAATTTTGGGTACCGATTTGAAAAACGTGGTTTTGAGAACAACGCGTTTGAAAATTTGGGAATGAATAAATCATGAAATTTGTCAACTTACATGGAATCATCGATACCAGGCCCATAGTGTAGGTCTTCTACGGTCGACGGAATGTTCATAGCTTTTAAATCCTCGACCTCGACCAGCTAGGTGTATATCTTTCCTTAAAAACTCGGTATCGAAAAATTGTATTCTTCACTTTCGATTTGTCTCGTCGAGATAAACAAGAATCCATCATCGAATCGCGGCGCCACTGTTATCGTAGAACTGCCTCACTGTAATATAATTTGAAAACAGTTCCTAAAAAGAACGCTTATGATAATTACGATCACACCTCTTCTTCGTGTGATCATCGATGATGATCCTCCCCTGCCCCCCGGAGTCTCACCTCATTGTTGGACGCTTCTCTAACGAAAAATTTGCCTGCGTACGATCAGGTCGTTCTGCTCACGCTCACCGGATTCGTGGAATGGGTCTCGATAAATCACATAATGGCGGAGGAAGGACGTTTGCTGCACATACTGTGTCTACTGTTGGGTGACCCAACGTTTCAGTGTTCGGCCGCCGAGTGTCTTCTGCAGGTGGTAAATCGCAAGGGCAAAGCCGAGGACAGGAAACAGTTGATGGTACTGTTCACCGAGGAGGCGCTACGATACATATACTCGGCGGCAATCGCGTCGCCGTCCGACGGCACTCACGTGGCATCGCACGAGAATCATTACCTGTTTTTGAAAAAGTTGACGCAGGTATTGACGGGTATGGCGACCCAATTGTCCACGCTCTGGGGCAAGGACGACTCCACGAGCATAAGACCAAATCACTTTGGCATATTTCTCGACGCTGTGTTGAGTTTCACGATGCACTCGAGTCTGACATTGACCCATCTCGCAAACGCCATCTGGATAATGTTGTTCAAGCACGAGCAGATAAAGACTGACCCGTTAATACTCACTTATATACCAAAGTACATCGAGAGTACGGCGCCGAAATTGATCAAGGTCGCGTATCCGAGTGGACGAAACGCAAACGGCATGACCGCCTATTGCCTGAACGATTACGATTCCGAGGAGGAATTCGCCGTTTTTCTGCATCGTCTGAGGATGGATTTGCTCGAAGGTTTTCGTCACGCCACCATGGTCTCGCCACTCGTCACGTTCGCCTACGTTCAACAATGGCTGACCGCGAAAATAACGAAAGGCATGGCGAACGCGCGATACAAGAGCGATCCCAACGATCCCGAGTATCTCGAGTGGGAGGCACTTGCGCAAGCACTGGAATCGGTTACTTCGCGCATTCTTCTGGTCAACGAAAGGCCCAACGTCCAAAGCGGCCTACAACTTCTCGAACTTTGCCTCGGATATTCGCCGCAGGATCCGTGGCTCCTGTCCACTCTGTTGTCGTGCATAAGCGCACTCTTCGTGTTTCTCTCGATGTCGACCGGCTCCATGAGCATGCCCGGTGTCGCCATATTGCCGAGGGTTTTGGAAAAAATATTCTCGGCATTGGTGTTTCAAGCCAATGGCGAAACCAAGAACACGCGATCGCGGGCTACGAAAAATGTTCGACGTCACGCAGCGAGTCTCATGGTGAAAATTGGCCTCAAGTATCCGCTTCTTCTGCTGCCCGTTTTCGAGCAAATACACACGACTGTCAGAGGCTTGATACGCGAACCGAGCCAACTCTCGCGTATGGAGAGCGTTATACTTTACGAAGCGTTGCTGCTCATTTCCAATCACTTTTGCGACTACGAGAGACAGACGCGTTTCGTTGCCGAAGTCATTGGCGAAGGTTCCACCCAATTTGTGACACTTGGACTCGAGGCCTTCAAGGGACCGATCGAATTGATTAGATTCGTCGGATTGGACAGAAGCCCCGTTGACCTTAGCGTTGACGATCCTGCACTTGCCAATCGAGCCAATCTCATGTTTTGCGTGTCGACGATACTGAGCGTCGTTAAACGATGCTCCATACCCGAGGATCCTGATCGTGCCGCGAGGGGGGGATTCGTTGCTGCTCTCAGCGAAAGCGGCAATCCGGTGTACAGAAATCCAGCAGCTCCCCATGTCATACCGGTATTGCCGACACTCTTCGCCCTCGTGCGCGCCATGAACGCTCTGTTCACTCCGGCCGCCTTGGCATCTGTTTCCGAGGTAGGTGGTCCATTTTTTCCAGGACAACATGCCGAAGTTTGTCTTTCTGGTTCTTTTTCACGGCACTACATCTATCTAGGCTCCAAAAATGGGCAAATTCCGATTTTTTCCCTCGGGAACGGTTGGTGGAAAAGAAACGCACTTTTTTAAGGGGTTGTATACAGTCAGAAGGCCCAAAAAGATCGATTTTTCAAGAATTTTTCTTGAAAAGACCTTTAAATCTATTAACGTAAAGTTTATACACATATTGTGGTAACTTTTGACTTTGTTTTAATATTTTTTATTTGTGGAAATGATTATTTTGAAAGCTGCTATAGCTGATCTCCGGGAGCACTAAAAAAGGCGTCTTGCGGTGAGCACGATATCTCTGGACTGCATCTAAAATGAAAAAAAAAAAAAAACAAAAAATATTTCGTTAATATAATGGATCATCTTGTAATTGATCGAAGAAATAAGCAAAATAATAATTTTTGACAAAACGGCGGCTTCTCAAAAAGAAAATCAATTTTTGTAAAAAATTTAGACCTTAAATTGTTTATAGAATGGAAAATATTTATCGGTGAGAAAAAACCTTGGATTAATTACTAAAAAATATACTTGAAAAGATTGTGTTAAAATTTGAGACTGATCGGCTTAGCCGTTTCCGAGAAATCTTGCTCACCGACTTTAAAACACACAGTTTTGAGAAAAACGCGTTTAAAGTTTCAAAAGCACTTTCGAACGCTCTGACACGTCATTACAAATGTGCGTGTAACTTCGAGAATATTCACCGGATTGACAAGAAATTTTCTGTGTGTGTACTTAAATATATGTACATTACGAAAAAAAATGTCAATCCATTTTTCGAAAATCTTAACTGTACGAACCCCTTAACACTAAGGTACCCATATATTGGGAACCTTAAAAAAAATCACCAGAAAAACAAGAAAAACTTGGACGCCGGTAGACTACATTTTTTACCGCGACGATTGGCGGTGGTCTCCTGCTTAAACGGTCGATCCGAAATCTAAAAACCAAACGAGTTATTCAAGTCGACAATAAATACCAGTTGTTGATGGTCGTTGATTTTTTAAATATTTTTTTTAACAACTGATGAATTGAAACTCAAGCATACAAAATATATGAAAAAAAGTCGTGATTTTTAAGCAACTATTAAAAAATGAAGATGGATTTTCAAAAAGTGAGATCGTCAACGACCTTTAAGGGTTTACATGGGTTTTAAAGAGCAAAAAAACATATTTTTTCTATTTTTTTTTAAATATAATAGAATCATTATTTTATTCAAACTTTAAGCATATAAAAGTACAGCATTTAAACAATATTTTATAAAATATTCATCGTCAAATTTTGAAAATTCATCCGTTGAGAACTGGTTTTCGAAGACTACTTAGAAAAAAAAGTGTCCACTTTTCACCCACGAATTTTACGCTTTATAATTTTAAAATTAACCTCGCCAGGGCTCTAGCCGGCCAATGAATATTTAGTGGTCGCTCAAGGTTTTCGAGATTTACAATTTCCGCCAAAAAATAAATCTCGCATGCACTATAATTCTTTGTAGCATAAAAACAAAAATAACAGCGAAGTGTTACATTTTCTGAATAATTTATTATAATAATTTGTAACAAACAACAGTTGGACGATATGTGTTATTATGTATTATTATGTATTATTGTATTATGGCGTCGCTCGTCACAAAGTACAGCCACGATTGGTCCGCAGTTTGACTAACGAGACCAACAATTTCAGTTTTACGAATAAAACGACATATAATTTTGTTTACGGACAAGAGCTCTAAAGAATTCTTTTATGAAAACAAAGATTATAATTCTTGGGTTAGAAGTGTGAGGTAAATTTGAAAAGTTTGTTTCTAAAGAAAAAAAGGATTAATTGTTTGTAAAATTTTACAATGCGTCTAATTTATGAGTGAGAAGAGTAAAAAAAAATGGCGAAAGTTGGAAATTTCGGAGCTCTTGAGCGACCACTAAATATTCATTAGCCGGCTGGAGCTCTCGCGAGGTTAATTTAAAAATTATAAAGCGTAAAATTCATGTGTGAGAAGTGGACGAAAAAAAATCGATTTTTTAATGAAAATTTGGATTTTTGGTAGGCTTGAGCGACCTCTAAATATTTGTTGACCGCTCGCAGCTTTCACGACAATTCTTTTTTCTTTAAAGATGATAATTGGATGGTGAGAAAAAGAAAAAAAGAGCTTAAATTTGTGCCACCCTAGCAGCCATATTATTTCTCCGGTGTCTTCGCGCTGCGCGAGTACAAGAATGGTCAAACGTTTTTTATCTTCGCATTATTGTTCAAGGGTTATCGACACGCTCACGGTCTCTTGGAGTCGGAAAAGGCGAATCTCCTTGGCCTCAGCACGGGCAATGGTGGCGACAACGCTCCCGAGACCGATCAGGTACCCACCGCTCCGTTAGCACGGATGCAAGCGTTTCTCTCCAACATTCACGACCATTGCTATCACATGCTCGGCAGCGGTTGCCACACGATCGGACGAGATTTCTATCAACTCCCAGGCCTCGCACCGGCTCTTCTCAACTCCGTTTTCTCAAATATGGAGGTACGACTGAGGCTTCCTCACGGTCAAAATTATTCTAATAAAAATTGACACCTAAAACTGCGCTCGTAGACAATAAAAATCCAGCTCAATTCTTCTTTGGACGTAAATATTGGGAGTACAAATAAGTCTCCGCCGTTTGACTTTGAATAAAACCGTTCTTTCACAATAAATTCCCAATTTTTGACAAAAAAAAACGGCGGTGACTTATTTGTACTCCCAATATATCCAACGAAAATTGCTGGAGAATCCAATAAAAATAACCAATCAAGGATTATGCTTGGTCGCTAATTGGATGATTCTCTTTCAGGTCATTCCGGACTACAGACTACGGCCAATAATACGAGTTTTCCTCAAACCATTCATATATTCGTGTCCACCCGCATTTTACGAAACTGTTCTCGTCCCGGTACTCACGCACGTGTCCACTCACAGTAAGTTCCAACGTGCTCTTTCAATCCCCCGAATGAATTTTTCCAATGTTGTTACCTGGCTGAAACGCTTTTTCAGCCAACCCTCTCCGTGGCAGGCCGCAGAACTGTCGTAAATTTAATCCTGGAACTAAGAGTGAAATATTTTCGTTAATTATATTAGTTTTAGCAGTCAAGTACGGCGGGAAATTAAAAAAATAACGAAGGAAAAAAACAGATACGAGGTTGAAAAAAAGTTCGTTTTTTCGACCATAATTTTCATATAAAAAGTGATATATTTTTTACAATTTCCAATTAATCGAAAAAAGCGCTTGTGCTTGGCTGTTAAAGCGATCTAAGAAGCTACAGTTAAAATTTCAAGTCGAATGGACGAAAATTGTTCGACGTCTGCTGCGTGCCGATTTCAATAACATGGTTTTTAGAAAAAAACGTGTTTGAAGTTTTCGGTACGCTTTTCAGCGCTCGGAGAGCCCCCTCAAAATAGCTTGAAAATCACTTTGAAACTTTTTTTTTTAGCTATAAACGAATATGTATAATATTTTTGAAGGTTTAAAGGATTTTTTAATAGCGATTAAAAAAAAACGATTTTTCAAAAATTTTAGAGTGGAGTCCCTTCACGTTAGAAGTACACTCATATTTTTCGCTACCCAGTGTGTATGTGAGACCCAGTGAATGATTAGCTAGCTAACCACTTTCCATATATGTGGGTATACATTGCGGGCATAAGAAATCTGCTTTAATGCTTAATTACTCGATAACTAAATAGAAGAAAATTTTGACGAAATGTGTGTTTTCGCACTTAATGTTGAAGAACATTATCACCAAATTTGATCAATTTCTTAACATTTTGACTTTTGTACCGAAAATCCTTAAAGTTTCGAGTGCGGAATTTCCATATAAGTTGTCGACTTACGATCAATCGACGATGCGAGGTCCATGTTCATAACCTCCATAACATAAGGATATAGTATATATCAGACAATGAAATGACAAAAAAATTGTTTTTTCGAAAATTTTACACTGTGATGATTCCTCAATAACTAAACGGCGGTAATTTCCTTGGCAGTGTGTCAGAGACTGAGTGTCAAGTGGCAATACCTAACGAGGCTGCACGAGTCGAGCCGCGACGAGGAGAATACCGATGCCCAGGAGGTAATCGACGACATGCTCAATAGAAATTTGACACGAGACTTCGTAGATGTATTGAAAGTGACGATCGTGGGTGGTGCGGCGAGCGACGCTTCGCCACCGGACTCGATGGACCACGACAGCGGAGGTATGGCCGTTGATCCGCCAGCTTCACGTGGCAACAGTATAGTCGCCGAGGTTGTAAGTGAGCTGGGGGCTTTCGTGCTTCGTCATCCCTCCACTTGTCACAGCGTTGTGCTCTGTGTCCTTGGGTACGTTCGCGTTTGTTGCCTAAGATGCTTCGAAATTGTCACTCAGTGGAATCCCGAGGTTCCAATGGACGTTTGTGATTTTCCAAAGGGTGGAAAAATGACGCTTGGTAGTTATTCACCGATTTTTTTTCGACAGCGCCCTCTCGTGGAACGATTCGAACGCGAGCCTGAAGGCGACGATGCTTACCGGGCCAATCGTTCGAGCACTGGCCAGTGACGGCAGCCTCACACCGGCTATGGCAGCGCACATAATGGGCGCTGTACTTCAGGGCCTTCAACTTCACGGACAGCACGAGGCGAATCAGGGCTCTCTCGTGACCCTCGGTGCTCAGGTTTACGAGTGTCTGCGCCCCAAATTTCCGAACATCATTGAGGTCATGCAACAAATACCGGGCGTTAATCCAACCGATTTGCAACGCTTCGACGAGAAAATGGCGGTGACCAGCACCAAGGGGAACAAAGTCGAGAAAGGCAAAAAAGATCTTTTCAAAAAGATCACGAATCAGGTTTGTCTTGAGAATCTCGTTGGAATAGAAGGCTTTTATTATCGAAACTCAAACTTCATTATTTTTAATACCAACAACAATCGCAGTCAGGATTTATTGTAAAATTGGGTTACTTTGAACAGGGTTTGGAAGTTTTTTGTAGGTAACTTTTTTTTTGAACATAAAAGAATACAGAAAAACTTAAACAGCTTAAACGGTCCATCCGAAATCTAAAAACCAAACGAGTTATTCGAGTTAACAATAAATACCAGTTGATGATGGTTGATTTTTTAAATCATTTTTTTTAACAACGTGGTGACGAATCACGAGCATACAAACTTTATGAAAAAAGTCATCATTTTTACGTAACTATTAAAAAATGAAGATAGATTTTAAAAAATTGAGATCGTCAACGACCTATAAATGTTTCTCATCGTATCTCTTGTAAATTTAGAAACAATCCATCAAGTGGTTCTCGAGATATCATGTCCACCGACTTTGAATACAGTGTTTCGAGAAAACCGCGTTTAAAGTTTGCAGGATGGTGCTGCTGCCGTTCGCCCGACCGACTATTAGAAGCTGCAGCTCATTAAATTTTAGGAATAGTTCAATTAAATTTCCAGAGAATATAGCTAAAAGGTGATACTATTGAGTAAAAATATTTCTGGAAAATGCAACTTTTCGACTCACCTAGGAAAATGTAGCCCGTTAAAACAGAATTCTTGCAAATTGCGCCTTTACAGAATATCCGCAAAATAGATATTTAAAAAAAACAAGCTTTTATTTAATGTACTAAAAAGTAGATAATCGTTTTTTTTACTAAGTCGGCTATATACGACTAAATAAAAGGTTGGGCCGCTCCACTTTTTAAATGTTTAATACATTTGATCAATTCAGTTTCATTAACCGTATTTAATTTACCACAATAGTAATTGAAGAATTAATTATCACGTTTATACTCAGTTTAGGGATTTTTATTTAAGAAATCTAAGATTGTTTTACAGTAAATTAAATTCAGTTGACATGTTAACGCGCTGCTGTAAATTAGAGATTGTACGTCTGAATTTTGAGCGCCCCAAGATTTTATTTATAGTCACGAATAGGTGACTTGGTAACAAAAAATATTTTCTACTTTTTAGTACATTCAATAATAGCTTGTTTTTTAAAATATTTTTCTAACATATACATTATTTTCTACTTTTTAGTGTTTAATTGATTTTACTAGTTAGTTGTTAATCGTAGTTTACTAGTTGACGAGTTTGTCCGTTAAGAACATGGAATGCTTGTAAAAAATAACAAAGCCTGTAATTGGGATTGAACTTGCGACTAATTGCTGCATATGAACTTTTCACATACGAACACAGTCGGCAACGAATTTGTTTGTATGTGTTAGTGGGATTTTATGTGGATGATAAGATATCGCAAATTTTACATGAAAAGTTGAAAATTGTATGGATATTTTTGTTTAACGGGTCACACCTCGTTCGCGGCCGGAAAAAAGAGGCGTTTTCGTGGATTTTTTTTGGGAAATGGGTGCAGGTTTTAAACTTTTTTTTATAGTAAAGCGTATCGTTTTAAGTATCTTTGGCAACTTTTTTATTGGGAAACATTTATAAACGCTGGAGATACAGTAAATTGCACAGACCGCTGTCCAAAAAAGGTCCTTCACGGTGATCACTTCTGCTCGGGAACAAATCATCTGAAATCAAAAACCAAATGAATTTAGTTTTTATACCGTATTATCTAGTATTTAATCGAAGGATTCAATAAAATAATAATTTTTGAAAAAATGGTCGCCGATCGAAAGCGATCGTCGAAATTTCGGCGAAGAAAAACTCTATTTTCCTACATATAAAAAAAGTATGCATTGAAAAAAGAATCCTTTGATTAAGAACTGCTTTTTGATATACAAAAAATGTCTGTGAAATTTGAAGCAGATCGGTTTAGTTGTTTTTGAGATATTTTGGTCACTGATTCTGAACAAGTAATTCGGAGAAAAACGCGTTAAAAGTTTTACGTCAGGTATATACGTAGATTAAGTGTAATTTATTACCTTTAAATCGAATAATCGATGACCGGACCATACAGCGAACCTTCTGCATAGGTAGCAGTCTCGAAAATTCCTATATGGTGCTGCCAACTAGGTGTAAGCCCTTAAGTCGAATCTCTCATCGTCACCTGTTAGATACATGTTTGCAAAATTTCGGAGCTCCAAGTAGTCGGGAAGTGGGTGAAATATAGATTTTCCGTTTTCCATCTCACCGAAAGTCAAGTTGAATAAAAGCTTGTAAAAGAAATAAATTTTCCTCGAAGCTAATCGCTAAAAATGATTCACAGTTGATCGGGAGAAGCGTGGCCCAGCAGTTTCGCAAGGAGGTGAAAATCGACAATTTGCCGAGATTAGACGTGACGGGAAAGCCCAAGCTCATAAGGGTCGACGATATATCGAAGACTGCCGCCGATACGGGACTCGTGGCGATCTTCGCCGAGCCCACGTAGCAGAGAGCGTTGGACAACCGTACTCTCCACGGTTGGTCTAGTTCGATAAGTAACTATAACTTGTCATAAAGCGAAGTGTTTTTTCCGCTGCCTCCATCGACCCGCGGCGACGAGAAAAAAGGAACAGCGATGACGTCGATGCTGATGATAACCTGCGGTACGGAACAAAGCCGCTCTCCTACGAGCCTCTCTCATATACGGGAGCAATCTCCGGAGAAAAAAAGGATGGCAAGAGGATGGACGGGAGCGCCGGAATATCGTTCAATCGTGCGATGTTAAATTTTCACGAACACACTATGCACGTTGCAAGTCTCCCGACGCTCGACGCGTAACTTCTACCTTTTTTCCGATCTTCCGCCACATCGCGGAACATCGACAAGATTTACGCGAATACTAAAAGAAGAGCCTTCAGGGGGGTTCGAGCCCTTCACTCAAATCTTAATGATTACTGGAAGAAGAAAATTTTTATCTCGACAATTTTGGTGCATTTTCTTCCGCGAATTCGCCAATTGAGCTGGAATTTCATCAACGAGTGCACTTTATACGTCAGCACGGGATCTACAAAAGGGCATTTACAAAAAAAAATCGAATATGCTTTTTAATATACAGAACAATGGGAAATTTTGTACTGATTCGAACGGTACCGTAAACCGGGGTAACGTAGGGACTGGGGCTGCAACTTTGGGAGATGGCGTAATATGCGACTTTTGAATTTTCCACCAGCCTTATAAGTTGGCGCGCAATCACCGCTACTGCCATACGCTGGTAGGTACCTACGCGGCAAATATTCGAAGCTGTAGTTGTACCGACGTGTCTCAAATTAACCCAAAATTGTCCCAAAGTTTCGCCGGTTTACGGTACCAAAAACGAATTTTGGATCATTTTTTGGAGATGCCGCCTTCTTCCATACGACGGCAGAACTGTGGCAATGTTCATGAAATTCCATAAGAAACTGTCAAGCTAGTACGAGCGCGCAATCTTGATTTCTATAGATTTTGTTCAAATTTTAACCAAACATTGTTCATATCATTATGCATGTTTGAGTGAAATGTCAGAACAGTCGACTATTTAGATTGGGAGATGATGGGTTTTTAAATTGCAACTTTTAACACTGCAGGGTCTGCGTTGAAATCGAGACAGAATAATTTTCCGTAAAAAATATTTGTCCCCTATAATAAGAAGACATATGGCATCACCGCATCGTTTCACGTATCCAATGACGTGAGTTTGCGCGGTATGTTTAAAATAACATTGCAACACAAATTTTTATTTGGAAGTAATTGTTAATCGAACAAAGTTTTTAATTAGTCATGAATGAACCAACACTTTTATTTGTTAATGGAGATAACATAAACAATATAAAATATTAATATTTATAATGCAAATATTTTTTTATGACAAAATTTATAACTTTAGGAACACGATAATTATATTTTTCTCGAAATATTGAACAATACTGTTCCGCGGTGTTGCCATGTGTCTTCTTATTATAGGGGACAAATATTTTTTACGAATAATTATTCTCTCTTTACTGAACGTTTTTAGCAAAATTGAATAGTAAAGGCGATCCAAACTTTTTTCACTCGTTCCCTAACTAGTTTGCTATCTAAACATAATTTTTATTCAAAATTTATAAAAACAATAGAATGGTATGACGAATTATGCGACCTGACGTTCGGTCAATGCAAACCCTGCAGTGTTGAAAGTTGCAATTTTGAAACCCATTATCTCCCAATCTAAATAGTCGACTGTTCCGAAATTTCACTCAAACATGCATCATGATATGAACAATATCTGTTTAAAATTTGAACAAAATCTATAGAAATCAAGATTGCGCGCTTGTTCTACCTTACAGTGCCTAGATATAATTTTGTTCCTTCTTAGTTACGATGTAGAGGAATTTTTGGAAATTGTGAAGCTGAAGTTTTTCCGGGCGTATCTAGATGTGAATAAAGATCAACATCCTTTAACGTTCATCGGTGAAGTGCTCGACCCTTCTTGGCGCGAATCGAGCGCTCTTTGATCTTTGCGACCTTTGGGAATACAAGGTCACGCTGCTCGTTGCAATAATATCACGTATTTTGTTTTCTCCCACTCACGTCGATTTCGTTGACAAATTCTCCTTTTTTCTCGCTCACTATAATTTATTTCAATTGCGCGTCGTGGAGGCTTGGCGTCTCGAGTGTGCTGCATTGCTGGCCGATTTGCACCGTGAACCGAGGATTTTCGCGAACTCCTTGAGATTCCTTTTTTTACACTCGAGTAAACAAGAAAGCGCGAAGAACGTTGAATTGCATGAATTTAATCGCAAAGCTTGGCTCCGGAATTGTCAATCGTTCGCATTGTTGGAACGCGAAGAAAATTCATAGTTTATTTTTATATTTCTTTATTTTGCTTGTTATTGAAAAAAATCTTTTTCGCAGTGTCTCGGATTTTCGGAAGTTGAGGTTAGCCCCGAAAGTTTCAGGTCTCGAAAATTGAAATGAAAGAGCAATTTTTCTTTACACCTCAACAATGCAAACCTCGACATCGTGTATCGTTTAGTGTCATCCGTGCATCTTCTGCGTGAAAACGACACGGACTCGTGAAGCTTTTTTTTACGACTTTTTTCGTTAACAAAATGGCTGATACGTTTGTGGTGGTCCGAACAAATGATTCATGGAGAATGAGCGTACGAATAGGTGTAAAAACGCTTTAGGGTAATCACCGTCTGTGCTACGTTCAATACATGTCCGTGCAAGTGTACAGTCGGAATCTCCGATGAAATTATCGTTGCAGTCATTGAAGAATAAAATTTCATCGCGTCTCCGAGGTGTCCGCAGCGTGCGTGCGGAAATTCGCAAGTCAGCCACGAATTGTCGCACTCGCCGGATACGTCGGGGGTCCGTTAGAACAGGAGAAAAAAAGGCTCGATACTTTTCCACTGGCCGAACTATGGGAAAGGGGATTTACGAAGAATTTTACTCGAAAACAAATGTCGATATCGTCACCGCGATCGGCGTCGCACGGTTAAGAAAAAAAAGTCCGAAAATATTTAGGAGGTTCGGGCGATACCCCGATGAAGGTTGAAGGATCCTGATATTTATTCTACACGTATCTGCGCGTAAAAAGGGAATTAGTGTTCTCTAACGTGAATCGGTGTAGATTTCGCTCTTGTTTATCGTACGATGAAGCTTGGCGAACCAGGATTCAATTTTTGTATGAACATTTGTACGATGTTCCATATGTATGTGAATGGAATAATGCGGGCTGCACAGCTGTTATACAATTTCGTTGAATGAAATTTTTTTTTTGTATTCCTAGAGCGAGCAATCGCAGATTTCGTGTATGGGCTTTCCCTCAATTGCCGCATAGATCGTTTGACACGATTCTGTGGATGGGTGAATTGCCTCCTTGTTTCCGTTACGAAAGAATTTGTACACTGTTTGTTTTTTTTTTTTAATGAACCTGGAGCTGCTACGCGGTTTCGCAATAAAAAATGCGAGTGGTCGAAAGCGTTGTTTCGAAAAACAATTATCTTTTTTTTCGACTGTCGTTTTTTCACTTCGTAGTTGTTTTTTCGCCAATAATCATTCCTCGAATACACACGTGTGGATGAAGCATTTACGTAATACGAGAGAATTTGCATTCTCTCCCTCGTCCGCGAGCCCGTCACTGTCTGGGAACGAAAATTTTCCGAACTCTTCGCTCGGAATAGTCTTTCCATTCCAATGTTGTGGAATTCGCGTCTTTCAACATAAAAATACGCGATACAGATATAGAAACGAGTCGTTCGGAGATATAGACTAAAGAGACAAACGACGAACAGACCTACGCAACATTCGAATGAAAACGTATTTTAAATAAGTTTTTTTACCCAATTATTCAGGATTGTTTAACCGAATTTATCAAAATATTGCGAAAGAATGATCGCCCGGAATTATCAATAATTATTGAACAAAACTTACCGTGCAGTCGTGCTGTATATTGGAATCGGAAAAAAATTGGACGGCTGGTTTTTTCACAGATGATTTTGTAGATGCCGCGGGTGCTAAATCCAAGTTTGCCTAAAAATCGGGATTTAGGGTTTTTTTTTTAGGGGATGAAGGGGGATGGAGGTCGATTAATGACAAACTACAATCCCCACGAGGTCAGCGCCGGGAGACAAAATGTCCAGAAAAATCCGGGCTTTATTTTTGTCCCCAGCGCCGAAGTCATGAATGTTCATTTTGGGGGTGAAATTTTGAAAAATCAGTTTTAATTCGATAACTTTTTAGAAAAAATTCATACAATTTTTGGTGGAATAGGAACATTGTAGCCCTTGAAAAGACGCGTCGATCGAGTATTTGGTCATCCCTCTGCGATAATATCATCACCCCGAAAAAAATTGTTCATTGAATAACTCAAAAACAATCGTTTTATTGGGGAAGGTTCAACGGTACGAAATGTAGAGAATAATTTTCTCTATATTTTCGTTTCCATAGACCGCCCTTGAATTTCGCTTTTTCCAATCTCTCTCTGCGGTTGAAAATTCAAAATGAAATTCTGGGAAAACGACCGAAAATAAAGAGATACGTATTTGGCGCTCTGGACAAAAATGTAGCTGAGGGTTCAAGCTATGAATTGTTCCACGGCGGGAAATTCGTGCGGTCAATAGTTTTCCCAGAATTTCATTTTTAATTTCCAACCCTCGAGAGGGGAGGGAAAATCAAAATTCGAGGGTGGTCCATAGAAACGAAAATGTAGAGAAAATTATTCTCTACATTTCGTACATTTAAACTATACGCGAAAAATCGATTGTTTTTGAGTTATTCGATAAACAATTTTATTTTTGGTATTGCAACAATTTTTTTGACGGTGAAGATGTTATTGTAGAGTGATGATTAAATACTCGATCGACGCGTCTTTTCAAGGGTTACAACGTTCCCATTTGAACAAAAAGTGTACGAATTTTTCCTAAAGAGTTATTGAATTAAGACTGATTTTTTAAAAATTCATCCCACTTTTTCACCCCTAAAATGAACTTTCACGACTTCGTTGCTGTGGACAAAACTAAAGCCCGGATTTTTCTGAACATTTTTTCTCACGGCGCCGACCTCGTAGGGGTTGTAGTTTGGCATCAATCCACCCCCATGCCCTTTCATCCCCTAAAAAATAACCCTCCACGCCGATTTTTAGGCAAACTTGGAGTTAGCACCCTACAGAATCAGCCATCGAAAAACTGCTAATTTTTTCCGAGTACGGGATTTTTCAGCGACAGCACGACTGTACTACGTAATTGTTTTTAAAAACGGTTATTTTTGTCGATTGGCAAACAACGAATATTTATTTAAACAGAAAAAGACATTTTCAATGCTGCTCTATTCGAATGCTGCCTCCCATCGGTACACGGGAACAACACCATAGAACTTTTTCGCATACCGGAAGTGTACGTGTGTTCACACATCAGTTGTTGCCTTTTTTTTGCTCGATCTATCGACACCTTTTTTTCCACAGTGCATCGGTTTGTCGACCAGTGAAAATATTCTCAGTAAACAAGGACATTTTTTTTCAATCCTACTCTACGGGTCTGACAAACTTGTTTCATTCTCTCGGAATGATTCATTCGAAAACGAAGCAGCCATCCCCGCGCGTCGCTATACCGTCGCGGCTTGAAAATGACGCTAATCCTGTATATATTGTATCGTAATAAAGAAATACATTGACAATATACAACAGCGTGTACGTGATGTATGAAAAAAAAAAACAGAAAAAACGAAACTCACTCTTCTCTGTACAATTATACATATATATTTCGCCATACAATTCCGTACAATTGTTAAAATTTCAACGAATGATTTTATACATTTAATTTGTTGTTTGAATCGTTTTCGTTACAAAATAAGAATATGCTTTCGCAGTGTACGAGGTGGGATAGCGAGGAGTCGTGTCTCGTTGTTAATTTGCAAATTGATGCATAAATACATGTA
Source organism: Ophion ellenae (assembly GCA_963210295.1). Taxonomy (NCBI): domain Eukaryota; kingdom Metazoa; phylum Arthropoda; class Insecta; order Hymenoptera; family Ichneumonidae; genus Ophion; species Ophion ellenae. The sequence continues at coordinate 22,330,596 of OY723396.1, read as the reverse complement.
TTCGAATACACGAGTCGAGAGTGTTACTGTTATTCCGCACTCGGTAAGTGTACAACGGCGTACTACTGTTATATATTACAATAATATATTATTTCATGTGTTATCCTTAGTTTGATTGGAGAGCCATTTCGATTAGGGCCCTCCGTTGAAGCCACCAATGCGAATAATCGAGAGACGCGTGAAAAACGCGTTCGAGACAATTGCAATTACATCTCTATCGAATGTAATCTTATACGCGCGGAACAGCGTAATTTATGGCGTTAAAGTTTGCATCGTTGGAATGCAACGAATTTTTTCATTATTTTGATTACTTTCCAAACTCTTTTTTTTGCAGATTCAAGTTATGGATCCTTAGCAAGGATCTTAAAAAATCTTCGTGATTTTTGCAGGTTCAATGTGCCACAAAAAATTGAGCAATAAGGAGAAAAAAAGCCATTTTCATTGTCTTTCAGCGATGCAAACGTCAATAGCATCGTAACTTTTATTCTATTTTCCCGCCGCTCGTGATTGTTCAGAAACGACGGAAGAAATTAGCGCAAAATATCGATGAAGTTTTGTACAATTGTGCCAGAAGTCGGTATAACATTTGATATAAATTATATCGGAGTATTCGTCATTTACAACCCAACAGTTATATATATATATATATTTCGTCTCGTTTGAGGAACTATCGAGCACAAAGACCACGATTACGAAACAAAGGAACGTTTGTTTGCGTTTACTCGTTTCTTCGTAATTAATAACAATTCGTCGTTCTCGCCGAGCGCAATTGGAACGGAGAAAAAAAAACAATGCCGCGTTGAGGCTCCAGGCGTTACGTGGACGAAGCCCTCGACCCTTAGTGGACTTGAAAAAACGTTTTTCCACAAAAACCCTGATAATAAAAGCAATCGTCCAAACCCAAAGGAACCGCCGTTTATAGACAGACGAGACGCTCCGAAAATTCACAAATAATACAATTACAACAATCACGGACAGCCACACGGGCTTTTCTGGCCGGGCAAAAATTCACGATTATTTTACAATTAAAAATCGTAGCGTTGCGGAAGTCGTGTCGTTTCCAAAAAATATTCGAATTTCCGCAGTAACGTCCGCCGGGTCGCAAAAAAAATATCGCCGTATCTCGACAACGGTACGAGTTTATAACACTGTATAAAAAAAAAATGCAAGCGATAATATATTACTCTTTGGAGGCGATGACGGAGTTCTTACTCTTCAAATCTGCGAATTACGCGATCTTCTCCTATTTTCTTTTTCTCTCTTTTTTCGTAACGTCAATGTGAAATTGGGCGATTATTCGAGGACGTGCCAGCTTGCAATTTTCTCGCTGATTCAAACGAGTGGAAAACAAAAAATACACGTCGAATCTCACGGAAATTTGCAAATGAAAGTTGGAATGTCGATTACACAATCGCGACTAATGATACACGTACTATGATTGTCTCGTCGGCACGTTGGACTGAGCAAAAAAATTCTACGCCAAATTTACATTGCAATAATTATCGAAGCAGCTCCAGTGTACGAAAATCCATTTTTTTCACGAGTGTTGAAATAACGATAGTATTGTTTTCGAGCCCATTGAAATGTTCATTTACATTTGTATTCATACTTGAATGAAATGAGATTCACTTGTATTCATTTTTTTATTCGGGTAGTCAAAGACTGGAGAATATTTCGTCCAACTGTAGTTTTATCCTGTTCAAGGTCCGTGATAAAAAAAATCGAGAAATTCTACTCGTTGGAGAGTAGGTCCGAGCTAATATCTGACATGGACAAAGCAATTGAGTATAATCGTTACAAAGAAGCGGAGCACGCGGACTTTTGCAAATTGACGGTAACTACGGTTAAAAATTAGTACGATAGTTTCTTCTGTCGTAAATTCGAGAACATTCGAGCCCACTTAACGTACAGCGGATACAGGTATTTGTTTTTAGAGCCGATTCAATTGTAGTCTTCGTAATTCCGGGTTTTCGTTGTAACTTCAATGGTCAACCACGCCAACGGGAATTGAATGTACATTTTTTTCTTCCCATTTTCTATATCCAACTTTTATCATGCCGAACAATTTGTTTTTGAAATGAATCAATTTCAATTGTAAAATAATGTTTTTAAGGGGAGGTACCTGAGTAAACGGCGAGAAAAACAGGTAAACTTCGGGAATTTTTATCTCAAAAACTAATGTTTCGATTGGATCCGGGTTTTTTTTTTTATTGGAAAATATGTACATTGAGGTATGTTTAGGAATTTTTTAAAACAAATTCGTTGACTGGAAGCGATTCAAACGCGATTATCTGGAAACATAGTTTTCAAAGTCGGTGCCAGATGTATCTCGAAAACGGCTTGTCCGATTTTGTCCAAATTTGGATACAATATTCTTCGATAGTTTTTCTCGTTCGCCACGTAGGGGTTTTTCCTTTTGATTGAACCATTGCTTTTTTGTGCAATGTGTATGCAATGCAAAATCGTCGGAAATTGAGAACGAAAAACGAATGTTAAATTAAAACGGTCGCAATTCCGGAAAAAATGAACATTTCAGAAAAATCCTACGTGGCGAACGAGAAAAACTATCGAAGAATATTGTATCCAAATTTGGACAAAATCGGACAAGCCGTTTTCGAGATACATCTGGCACCGACTTTGAAAACTATGTTTCGACATAATCGCGTTTGAATCGCTTACGGTCAACGAATTTATTTTTAAAAATTCCTAAACATACCTCAATGTACATATTTCCCAATTTAAAAAAACCCACAGTCAATCGGAACATTAGTTTTTTAGGTACAAATTCCCGAAGTTTACCTGTCTTTATCGCCATTTACTCAGGTACCTCCCCTTAATAAAATCAAAAGTAAAACTTGCCGATGCAGACAAAATTCAACCTCGTGTTGAATTTTGAATGAAAACATGTCCGCTTTTTAACTGCAATAATGCGGATGAGATTTTCATCGAGAAAAGTTACGGAAAAAAACGACTAAAAAACTGTGTTCGGCCATAAAGTCACGTTCCTGAATTTTTGTATTTCGATTTCTCACTATTTTGAACAGTATTTCGTGAATTCTTGCAACTAATATTTTTTATGTATTCAACAGTGAGATAAAGATGTTTTTTTAGATAACGAATTGTCCACAAGTATCTCGGATTTCTGAAGACCCCCTCAATCATGTATATGTAACTTGAGAGCCTACATTTTTCACATAATCGTACGATTTGATTAGGCGATCTTTTGCTTTTGTATACTTGGCAAAGGCCGGCATTGGCATATCTCTCCCACGAATATCAAATGTATCATCATTCTTCTTTCCTCCACATTCGCGGTTGTACAAATCAACGATATAAATATACGTGATATTTACAAAAATACAATATCTCGGAATAAATATCTCTTCGTTAACAGAGTTTTGAGCAGTCATCGAATAAGGCGAGTGCTTTATCTCATAGCGTACTTTTCCTCCTACTTCCCCTTATCGTTCTAACGTATCCACTAATATATTTAAAAAAAAAGGAAAAAGAAACTTTCGAATCTCACTCCTCGCTCTCTATACACTAATTACACTTAATTACCGCTCTTTCGAAGATATTCATTGTTTTCAGATCTCGAGCGAGATTCAGACGTGTCCATCCTCTACCCTTCGCGTATATCCTTCGTGACATACCTATAGTCTGTATCGAAGAAAATTCCAATTCTTATTCCTTCAAACAAGAGTATCAGATATTTTTCAAAGGCCTGCCAAATTTGAGCTCTTCAAGTCAAGCCTAACCGGTAGCACTCAGTGATTTTGTCCCCTATTTGATTTAGAGAAAATTCTCAAAGCCGACGTGCGCGGCTTTCCCAACTTTTTCTTAAAGTCTCGATATCGTGATTTTCACATAACTACAGACATTAAAACAACGCATGCATTGCTGTGAAAAAAGGCATTTTTTGGATAGCTGTAATTTGTGTGAAAATAATATCAGGATGCGTCAGGTTATTACTATTGATTAGTTATTGGAGTAAGCAGTGAATTCTCGGTGTAAATCGAACGGGCAACAAAATTATGAAGCGCCGCCACATAGACTAGAGTTAGAGAACTCAAATTTGGCAAGCATTTTCGTATACCCGATACTATCGTTCGATGAGATAAGAGTCTTTTGTTCGACACTCGCTAATATATATATATATATATATATATATATATATATATATATATATGCATACAGGGTGTCCTGCTATGAATGGATAATCCTACAACTGTCGCTAGGTCAGATAATGTCCTCCTTTATTCTGGAATTTCAGTTTAGTAAAAGTTCCAAGGTTTTCGAGATAAAAATCATCTGCTTTTGGTTTTTCGCATACCATTTCAACAAATGATAACTTTTTTTGACCCCTTAAAAAAAAATACTTTTCGGTATTTGTTTTATCTAGAAAAGTCTTCTTTTTAACCTAAAATGTTAAGGAAACTTTATGAAAAAAGATCTTATGCAGAATTTGCATACAAACCAATTCGAACATCTGACTTTGATAGCCTGCGGTGTAAAAAAAATGTACCTCGCATATCGTGCCAATTACTTCAAAAAGTTGCTTAGTTATTGTCGATTCATATCATTTGTAGAATTGGCCTGCGAAGAACCAAAAGCAGGTGATTTTTTTTTTTATAACATAAAGCCCAAAATCTCGAAAATCGTGGGACTTTTACTAAACTAAAATTCAAGCATATAGTAAGGCATGAACCGACCTATCGACGGTTGCAGGATTATCCATTCATAACAGGACACCCTGTATATATACACTGCTGGCCAAAAATTTCGGATACTCCAGATAATTGAAAAACTTTCGATCACTGGATAATTGCCAAATAATGTTATAATAATATAATTCATTTAATTTATTATTTTACGAAGATAGTATATAGCTCTATATAATTAATTATATGATACTAATATAATTTTGCAGTTAGCCGAAGTGATCGAAAGTTTTGCAATTATCTGGAGTGTTCGAAAACATTTGACCGGTAGTGTGTATGTATAATATATATATATATATATATATATGAGCCATTCCACGTCACTTCAGCCAGTAAAAAAAAATCCACAAATAATTTTGAAAAATCGAGTTACTTTATTGAAAAATATTCACCGAGTGTCGACATTTAAAAAAAATGTCTGACCTTTTTTTTCGTTGATTACCATTTTTTTAATTTTTTTCATTCAAATGGCTGTATCTATGGCAGGATTTGACGTATTTACATTCGTAAAAAACGAAAATGTGCATCTTTTTCTAGCCTTCCAGAAAAAAATTAATTTAGATTTTATTGAGCAAGTCGAACGCCCGTTTCAGGGCAAAATATGCAAAAATATTTTTTTCTCGAGGAAAGACACGTTATTTTATTTTTAAGAATTTCCCCGATTTGTGAATACGAAAAGCAGATTTTTGGTATTTGTTATATTATGGGATTCCTAAACACCGTGGAGTAACAGCTATTTTTATGTTTTTTATTCCTTATTTTTTAAAATTAATATCCGATTGAAGAGTGTGGAGCACTTGCTGTATGTTTACCAGGTTTTTGAAATACATATGACATATACATCATATGTATATGAGCCTTGGAGCGCTGCACAATCTTCAATCGAATATTAAGTAAAAATTTATTTAAAAACTAGCTGTTACTTCGAGGTGTTTAGGAATCCTATATATAAAAAATACCAAAAATCCGTTTTTGGTATTCACAATTCGGGGAAATTTAAAAAAATAAAATAACGAGTGTCTTTTCTTGCGAAAAAAAATATTTTTGCATATTTTGCCGTGAAACGGACGTTCGACTTGCTCAATAAAATCTAAATTAATTTTTTCTGGAAGGCTATAAAAAGACGCACATTTTCGTGTTTTACGAATGTAAATACGTCAAATCCTGCCAAAGATGCAGCCATTTGAATGAAAAAATATTTTAAAATGTTAATCAATGAGAAAAAACGTCAGAATTTAAAAAAAAATGTCGACACTCGGTGAATATTTTTCAATAAAGAAACTCGATTTTTCAAAATTATTTGTCGATTTTTTGTTACTGACTGAAGTGACATGGAATGCCCTATATACATGCACAAATCTATCGATCATTAAGTACAGGAAATGACAGGAAAAATATTTAACATTCTTTTTCGTCATCGTTTCTCCCCTTTTTCGGCAAGTTTTCCTCGTACCGATAAATTCTCACGTCTCACCAGCAAGTTGTCGGAGAGTAAATAACGTTTTTCTTTTTTCTCCCCAATCTTCCCGTCGTTACCGCTAAAAATGCACGCAAACGTCAGAAGACGAATCGAGATTAGCCCAAGAGAAAACGCCGAGGCATCACTCTGCGCCCTTATCATTGGTGAGGCGGCCATCGGCGTTTTTTTTGCCATTCAGCAGGAAAACATTCATGTTATCCTTGCCCTTGACGTAGACCTGTCCGCGTGGCTCAAAGTCGTAATATTCGGACAAAACGTCGAGACAATTGCTGGCCAATTGTATCCTACCGGGAACCCCGGTGGAATCCATCCTCGATGCGATGTTCACTGCGTCGCCCCAAATATCGTAATACAATTTCGTCGCGCCGATAACGCCGGCGGTGACATCGCCGTGATTGTAGCCCACGCGTAATATCAGCTTGAATCCCAAAAGATCGCGATTGAAGTCGTAAATAACTTTGTGCATAGCGACCGCAAAGTCCAACAATTCGATCAGATGAGAATACTCGTGTTCGCTCTGTTGTCGTACCTGAGGATTGAGGCCGCTCGCCGCCATGAACGTGCTACCGATCGTCTTGATCTTTTCGACGTTCGCGAATTCCGGCTTCTCGAGTATTTCGTCAAAATCGCCGATCAACTCGTTCAGCACTCTCAGATATTCCTTGCCGCCGAGATAAGACTCGTCGTAGAGCTCGTTGAAGTTAACGATACTCGCGAATATGATGCCGACGGTTTTGTGATTTTGCGAATACTTCGCGGTAGTTTTCAGCTGATCAGCGACGTATTTTGGTATTATATTGTGCAACAGCCAATCGGCTTGATTCTTCATCGATTGTACACGGGATTTGTCACGGGCGGCAACCGCGTTACCGTGAAAGCTCAGACGATAGCTTATCTCGAATTCACGATTGAGAAACCACACGAGTATGAGGAGCAGCAATATATCCAGAAATATTTCGTTGTCGTAGAGTCTCTCGTTGTAGAGTTGCGTCGTTTTTACGTTCTCGCGTGCGCGGTCGTTGGTTTCCGTGGAACTCGCAGTGCCGGTGGTCTGATGATCTTTGGGTATCGGTAGAATGGCTGGAACGGGTGGCGCTATAGCGTGCTCGTTGAAATCCGGGACAGGAGGCGGAGGTAGATCGTCCACGTCGCGACGATATCTACGAGTCGGCCCGTCGTATATCCCAGCGACAATCGGACGACTCTCCGTCGAGACGCGAGACAGCGCAGCCTCATCTCCCCGATACGATATATGACCGGCCACGAGGCAAACGAACAACACGCCCGTGAGCGCCACGAGGAAATTTTTCATCCAACAATTGAGTTGGGTGAAATTGCAAAAGTGCACGAGGCCGACGAATATGAGATAACTGTAATAGTACTCGAAGTGATTCAAGGACGAGTGAAAAGTGTTGCACGAGAAATTCATGAGTATCGAGATGATCGGTAAGCCAACGAGTACCGCGCCGCATACGTGCCACGGATACCAGCGGGAAAAAAACTTGAATATCTTTTGAACGTACGTGGCGTGACGGGAGTTCGGATTGAAGAGCTGTCGAAGGCACAATGCGACAACGATCGCTTGTATCGACGTTGCGATCGTGCAGAAAACGACGAAATACAACGTTGGCTCGCACAGCAGAAAGAGCGACGCGGTTATTGCCGAGTAAACCAGTGCCGAGACGAATATGTCGAAGTACGTGTTGAATCTCGAGGTCGCCAGGGTCGGCGGATTACCACCTATATCCTCGTTCGCCTTGTGGGCATTCTCGCGGTACTCCTTCTCCATTTCTTGGCTCTTGAAGAACAACGAGACACTCGATAATGGTGGCTTCACGAAATACGAACGCTGCGACGTCACGTTGTCCTGTACGCATCTGAAATTTATCAGTTGTTTGTTAGACATTCGTTAGTGCCATTGGTTAAGGCCTTAGGCCACAGTAACGGGTATGAAATCATGTGCGAATTTAACCATTTTTTTTCGTATCAAAAAGTGATTCACTCATAAAATTAATTACACATCTATTTACTATGAGTATCACGCTGTTCGATTTTTTTTCGATGTACAAAATGGCCGACTACTAATATTTTCTTTTGTTATCTTTTTTTAGGCGCTCCGCGGCGTGATATTTAGCATCCACAATTTTTGACCTAGAACAAAAAACAAAAATTCTCGTCAATCTACATTAGAATACCTAGAGAAGTACGTACGGAGTTCAAAAAATATTGTTTTATTCAAAAGTCGTAGGTATTTGAACTTAAGAAATGAATTTTCAGTGGAAAGTTTCATTTTAACTGCTTGTAACTGCTCATAAAATGAAAAGTTTTCGATCAATCAGAAATTCCGTACGTACTTCTCTGCGAAATGCAATGAGGAACATAACTTTTAAATTTGAAGTAAATCGAGTGAAAATTGTTGAAGTTATTTGTCACGTCAATTGGAAACAAGCTGTTTCGAGAACTTTCGAGTAGTCGGCCATTTTGTACATCGAAAAAAAAAGACATTTTTATTCTAACAGCTTGATATTTATACTAAATAGATGTGTAATTAATTTTATGAGTGAATAACTTTTTCATACGAAAAAAAATTGTTAAATTCGCACATGATTTTATACCCGTTACTGTGGCCTAAGGCCTTAATCCGAAAAAAATAGAAGGAAAAACGGGCCCACGATGAGACTAGTCTCAAAAATCATAGAATGGGTCACTCTGTTTTAGGGAACTTTTCGAAAAAAATAAAAAGTGGCGATCATCTTTTAAAAAAATAGTTTTACCTTCAGATGCAAAAAAAACGTTGACATTGATAATTGATCATTTTTTCATAATTTTTAACGAAAGTATGCTTCAAAATAAAAATAAATGGTATGGTGACATTTGTCGATATTTCAATTAGTTCACGAGTTATCAGCGTTTAAACGTTTCCTAAACTTCCGAAATCGACATTTTATGGAAAATTATAATTCCTGAAGGAGGAGAGACAAAAATCTAAAAATTGGCGTGGACATTCCTTTCATGGGGTACAATCTTACAAAAAAAATCAGGAAAACAAACAATGGTCGGGGTCACAGGCTAGGTGATATGGCGTGGAATGCCCCATATATATAGTACTTTGTATCTGTATAGTACATATTTTGCACCGCTCATACCAATGTGGGCAACTTTATTTGCGATTTATGTGTCGATTGATGCTTGCGTACTCTTATCGACTCCCGTGCGTATTCTTAAACGCCCGTATTTCTAAGAATTCGCAAATCCGTTTTGTGGTTGTTAGTTCATTATTTAAAACAAATTAAGATTAAAAATTGTCGCTCATAATTTAATAAGAATACTAGATATTCTTTCAATTAAAATAAAAACTGATTCGTAAAATGTATTTGTTTGTTTGTTTTCACAGCTTTGAAGGTTAGGTGCGTACTCCTATACCACCTTACCCTATAAATATTTAAAATATGCAAAAATATTTATTTTTATACTTTTACACATTTTGTATAGTTTTTTTTTTCAAGACCGTTTCATTTTTCGTAATTCTTGCGAAAAGTGAATGCTGGAAAAATTCCAGAGTTTTAAAATTTCGGGAGAATTTTCAAAATTCCAGAGAATTTACAAAATTCCTTGATTATTCCAGGAGGAATGAAATTCCCTGAGTTTTACCTGTTTTCCATATGCCTAACAGCCATGCTTCTGAACCCAAACAAAAATGATCAATTGGGAAAAACGCAAAGAAACCCAACTAAACTACTTTGCGACTGTTTTGGAAGCATAGGTTTACCTGATCAATTGTAGATCCGACTGTTTTCGTAATTTGTGAAAACAGGCGCCGAAGGTGTCGGTAACCACCGGCGGAAACGGATAAGGCGGCACCGACGAGGAAGGTTCCTGCGTCGAATTCAAGGTGGAGCTCGACGTATAATAACCGCTCACTCGGTGACCCAAGAGATCACCTTGAGCCATTCCGTTCATGAGGAATAGCTGCAATAAGAGTTTGATTCGTTATCATCAATTACACGTTTTCGTACGCTACTTTTTTCTTTTTTGTGTGTTTACTAAAAAAAAAATGCAATTACGCATCAAGAGTTTACAGACTTGTTGCTGTATGCTGCTTCTCCGGCTATTGCTCCTTATTCCCGAGTCTTTTCTACTACATATCGAGGACGCGTGACTCAGTGATTCCTGGCCGCTGAGCAACGGACTCGAGGGCATGGGATTTGGATCCATTTCGATACCATTACTCACCGGTATCTGAAGATCAGATATTCGGGCTTTGGGATTTTTTCCATACGTCAATGATAATTCGAAATGTTTCTACGAGTTCTCATCGATTGATCGACCGCAAGCAAGCGTAAAAAGCTATTTTTCATTTCTTTCGAAACTCATTGTATTAGAATACGCGTCATTCGTAAAAAAAAAAAATCACGAATGATGTTTTTTATTCGTATCGATTACCAGGGTTGTTACGCATTATTGACTCCAGGTTTTGCAAATTACCCAGATTAGGGTCAAATAAAGACCACTTTATTTTCATCAAATATCTATTTTTTAAAGTTAAATACCACAAGTTAAGTTCCAACCATACTAGTATTTGTAAACGTTACAAACTATACGGGAAAAATTGTATACGTAGAAATAGCAATGAATCATTTTTGTGAAAAACAAAACATAACATTTTTAACCGACTTGAAAAAACAAAGGAAATTCTCAATTCGAATTTTCTATTGAAAAATTGTGTTGAACTGGATAACATAATTTTTTTAAGATAAAATATATGGAACTGTGGAAAATTGAAATATAATCCATAAAAACTGAAATTAGAAAAATAATTTAAACATTGCAAAGTAAAAACATACATTAAGAGCAAATACAGAACCTGTTATTTATTATAAACAGAATTTGTTCGGCCGGTGGAGGTCAATAAAAAATAAACATAAACACTTATCTATAATAATGATGTGTTTGTGTATCGACATATCGAATGCAAACGTATAGAGCTGTAAATTCGATTTCAGTCTTTTTAAGGCGGGATATACATTTAGACAGGAAAAAAGGCAATATCGAGGGATTTTTTAAACTAAGAAATAATGATTCTACAATTATCAAACTTTAGGTATACTTTCATAGTATATTTAAGTATACGAAACAATTTTTAAAAATTAATTCACCATCAAAATGGCGGAGCTGTGGCAGAGTGTTACAGCAAGGTCGCCACGGGAGTTGCGAATCGGCGTGCAGTCTAGCTTCCCGTAGACTTTGATTTGCAAAAAAAGTTCAAACATTTTTTCAGTTAGAACATGTATAGTTTCTATGTGGCGGTAAATAAAATGAAGCACATGCAAATTTGAGAAAATGGCACGCATTTACGAAAAAAAAATCAACATTTCACGCAACATTTCTGTAAAATGTGGATTAAAAAGTAGTTTTTTTTCCAATTTTTCAAAAACAATTTTCGTCAAGTAGTAGGTACCAATATTATCAATATTTCTACCAAGTTTCAACTCAATCGGCTTAAGCGGGTCGTGTAGTGTGTCAGATCAAAAGAAGAGAAAACGGCCTTGCATGACTTCTTTGAAGAAGAGAAAGGTGTACTCTATGGTCCAGGCATAGCAGATTGATGGTGAGACCATTTTTTTTATTATGAATTATATACAACAACTTTCAAGCGCATTTATCTCAAAACACGATATTTTCAAACTGCTGCGATATCTCGAAAACTATTTGATTGATTCTGCTCAAATTTATACAGCATCTTTAATACATATATAACTACAAGTTGAACTAAAATAATCAAGATTGCTTCGTTAGTTTTCTTTTTATCAGCTTTATAGACCCCCCCCCCAAAAAAAACGAAAAATTACATTTTTTTCTAAAACGTAAAAAAAATTATTTTTTTTGGAATTCTAACTTTATTTTAGTTCCATGTAGAGCCTCAAGTCTCACGATTAAAATTGCGTTTGGTTTTTTGATTTCAGATAAGCAGAACGGGCGGTGTATCTCCGACTATATTCTATATGACTTGAAAAAATTCACAAAGTTTGTTTAAATGTTAATAAAAATGATATACAATTTATAAATTATTTTATTTTAATGGTTTGTCAAAAAAAATCCCCAAAAAGCATTAAAAAACGGCCTTCACACTAGACGACGCCGTTAATAGTTTTTGAGTAATCCTGCATGCCAATTTCGATAACGCAGTTTTGAGAAAAACGCGTTTGAAGTTCACGCCCGAATCCGAGCGGTGAGGCACAGCGTTGACGGGCTGTAACGTTTGAAGTTTTTCGAATTTCGCTTTGAAATTTTGGGAAAATATTCTACATATATAGTTCTATAGTTAAAAGAAAAAAAATCGATTTTTTGATCGTTGTAAATGTATATCCCGCCTCAATTTTCAATGTTTGGCACTAACATAACTTTTGTTTGTATATAATAAAGAATAATATAAATGTTAGAAATATACAAGAATATTTTTATACTGTTCAGTTTTTTTGTTAAGTCGGTTTCATTTTTCGTAATTCTTGCGAAAAGTAAATTCTGAGAAAATTCCAGAGAATTTTCAAAATTCCCTGCCTTTTTCCTGATTAATCCAGGCGGAAATAAATTCCTTGTGTTTTCCCTGTTTTCCATATGCGTAACAATCCTGATTACTGTCAATACATAATCGAATCATTTTATTTCCCGATCATTTTTATTTTGAAGTCGAATAAGTTCCGAGCCAACCGAAACGGTAATTCACAATGATTATCGCTAATACCAAGTGAGAAGCTCACCCCGTTAAATCCATTGCAACTCTCATCGCACGTGGGCAAAGCCTCGACTTTGGTCTCTTGTGCGACGACAATTTTCTCATTGTCCATGTCCAATGGCGCCATTTCCTCGGTGGTTCTTTGACGTTGCAAGTATCTCCATGGCTTGTTGCGAGGTTTCTTCTTGCCGTAACTCGCCGTCGATGTTGGACTCTTGTTAGCCTCGTCCTTCTTATCGCCGCTTTCCTCCTCGTCATTCTCCGAATCCAATATACTCGGCAACGAGTTTGCCTTCATTCTGTAGCTGTTGGTATTCGTCACCATGTGGAGATAATGATTCCGTGGCTTGATCTGATTGTTGCACGATGCTAAACGGTGTCGCGCTTGCATCAACGGAGAAATGCTCGTCGGTGGGTTCACGCTGTTGATGAATTCGCTCACGAGATCCGACTTCCGGCCCTTTATGAAGTAAGTCTTCATACCTGAGAACGAAAAGATTAATCTTTGGAGTTTTCGCCAATAGACAAACGTATCGCAACACGATTAAAGGCCTATAAAATCATGTGCGAATTTAACAATATTTTTTCGTATGAAAAAGTGATTCACTCATAAAATTAATTACACATCTATTTAGTATGAATATCAAGCTGTCAGAAAATATATATATTTTTTTTCGATGTACAAAATGGCCGACTACTCGAAACTTCTCGAAACAGCTTTTTTCCAAATGGCGTGACAAATAACTTCAACAATTTTCACTCGATTTACTTCAAATTTAAAAGTTATGTTCCTAATTGCATTTCGCAGAGAAGTACGTACGGAATTTCCGTTTAATCGAAAACTTTTCATTTTATGAGCAGTTTATGAGCAGTTATAACGAAATTGTTCACTGAAAATTCATTTCTTAAGTTCAAATACCTACAAATTTTGAATAAAACAATATTTTTTAAATTCCTTACGTACTTCTCTAGGTATTCTAATGTAGATTGACGAGAATTTTTGTTTTTTGTTCTAGGTAAAAAATTGTGGATGCTAAATGTCACGCCGCGGAGCGCCTAAAAAAAATGACAAAAAAAAATATTATTAGTCGGCCATTTTGTACATCGAAAAAAAATATATATATTTTCTAACAGCTTGATATTTATACTAAATAGATGTGTAATTAATTTCGAGTGAATCACTTTTTCATACGAAGAAAAATGGTTAAATTCGCACATGATTTTATACCCGTTACGTGGCCTAAGGCCTTAATCAGCATTGTTCCCGGCCATTACTAGGATGGGTGACCGTGGAAATGTCGCCTGTGTCGGCACAGGTTTTCACAGTTACCCTGAGCCCCGTGGGGATGGATTTCTAAAGAACTAAAAATAGTGAAGTGTCCAGGTGTCCAGTGTGAAGTGTCCCGCAAAGAAAATACGAATGAACGTTTGAATATTCTCTTCCTCTCCCTCCCTCCCTTTCGATCCATATTTTCAGCATAGAACGAGGGCACGACGGACCATCGAATAGTCGAATATTTACCTACCATTGATGGTATCACCCGGCTCCGTCAGAAACTCGTCACCGAGAAAATTAATCGTTTTCTCACTGAGATGAACCCTACCAGGTTTTCCGGTACTCTCCAATTTGTTCGCGAGGGTAACGTCGTTCGACCAAACGTCGAATTTGAATCTCTTCGTACCGACGATACCGCAAAGGACCGTTCCCGTGTGAACGCCCACTCGCATATTAACGCCCTCGCGTCTCTCGATGTCGAATTGTTTGATCGCCTCGATCATGGCTGAAGAATTGAAAGCAAATCTCGTAAAAAGTTTGCCCTATCGGAAAATAAAAATCTCGAGTTTAAGGGGCCACTCCACTTTGGGAATTTCAAAAAATCGAAAGCAAGCAAGACTTGAAGAAATTGACGATGATGAGCAATCAGAAGGGATTTTTTACGGTGCAAGAATTGCCGATTGAGTTTAGGTAAGAGTTTTTCATAATATAAACTTCAAACGCGTCTTTCTCGAAACAACGTTTTCAAAATCTAGCTCCATCGTATCTCTAAAACTAATAAACCGTTTCTCTTGAAATTTGAACCACATATTGTAAACATGATTCGCAACAAAATGACCCTTGATGGTTTTAAAATTTTGATTTTTACTCTTTTTTTGCGAAAAACTGCGGAAAAACCGCGTTTTTAAAAACTTTTTTCGTTTTTCATCTGCCATTTTTTTATTTTTTGATAAAACTTTATATCCGAGGGTCATTTTGTAGCTGGTGTCATACTGAATCTAATGGACTTTGATTTTTTTGTTTCAGACAAGCCGTTGCCGAGTTATGATGGAGCGACCTAGCCCACCTATTTTTGAGGCGTTACGTTAAACTATAGTTTTTGTACTTAAAAATGAATAAAAATGAATAAATTTTTTTTTAAATGTGTTTCACGATTTTATTTATCAAGCCCAATAACTTTGATATTCGTATCTTTTATAAAATCCTCAAAAAAAAAATCGCGAAAATAGCCTTTTTTTCGTGGGTCCAAAGTGGACTGACTCCTTAAAAAGCGCATCGCTCACCTAATCCCATTTCGACGCAGCACTTGGCGTGATCGGATCTCGGCTCGGGGCAACCGCTCACGCAGTAATAACAATCGCCCAGTGTTGATATCTTTTCGCAGCCGTGATGCTCGCAAAGATCGTCGAATCTTTCGAAAAGATCGTTGAGTATGCCGACGAGTTGTTCGGCAGTTTTGTTCGAGCTCATACGTGTGAAACCGACGATATCGGCGAACAGTATACTGACGTCCTCCATCGAGTGCATGTTGAAGGGACGAAAGAGCGATCGTATGTCCGTATGATTGGACGGTATGGAGCCTTTCTTCAGGGAATCCTCGCGTTCTCTCTCCCGTTCGCTCTCCTCCATCAGCCAATCGGCCACTTTCGGCGGCATCACGGAATGTATCATTTTTTCCTTCAATTGTTTCTCCATCTCGAGTTGACGACGGACCAGCAAGGATTGCCCGACCTTCATGAAAGTGCCGCGCATACGGACGAACGTCATTATCAGAATGTGAACGCCGATTATGTGGATGCATATCTGCATGAGAATACGAATGGCCAGGGTGGTGGAGAAGTCCACCTCGTCGAGGTTACGAGGCGAGCTCAAGCTGCGTATAAAACGGCTCGCGCTGGTCCCGAATTCCCTCGACGAACTGCCGTTGATGGCATCTCGGACGATCGAGCTTGGATCGAAGCTCGTCAGAAGATCCGAATTCACGATGGCTTTGGATATTTTGTCGGCGACCTTTTCATCGTCCAATAGGCCCGATAAGAGGCTCGACTTGACCTCCTCGAAGGCTCCGGTAGCGTTGCTCGATGAAACGAAACTTCGCGAGTCAACACCTTCCGGTATCGTTACCGTCGCGTTTACATCGCGATGCTTCGAACCGAGTTTCGTCGCGTCGCTGGAGTAAAATGTCGACGATGAGGCACTCGAGTCGTAGAGATAGGCCGTTAGGAACTCGAAGAGAAGGGAGTACACGGTGCAAACACCGACACAAGCGTAAAGTGGCATTGGCACTACGGTGTATACGAGCAACAAGATTTCCGAACACAGGGCAAAATGACCGACGAGCGTTAAACCGTCGCTTTGCGGTGGCACGAGAACGAGAAACAACAGCGACGACAGGCACAGCAACGACGCGACCACCAGTGACGTCGAGAATACGTAGGATTTGTAGTATTTGGTGTACGTGAGACAAAGTGCGATCAACATCAGTGCACCGAGGCTGCCGAGGGTTATCGCTATTCCGGGCCAAGTCGATGTCTCGTTTCGCGTACCCCTTACCACGAAATAAACCAGCCAGGAGAGCGATACCAGCAGTATGTAAATTAACGCGTACCTGGAACGAAAATTCGATGTCAACGGTTTTCTAACATCAAACATTTGTGAAAAATCGTTTTTTTTTCTTCATATTTTTGTTCTACGTCGCGAAAATGTCGTGTCCAAGTCCAAGTCGGACCCGTGTATTTTGTCAGCCCGCAAGCATTTCCGACAAAAAGTTAAGGGGTGGTTAAAGAAAAATGATTTTTTTTCCGCGGAAAATATTACTACTTACGTTATGAAAAAGTAATTCATACAAAATTTGAAAGGTCTAAACATTTTTTAGGTAGTGCTAAACGACTTTTAATTTTTTTCTCGATTTTTCGTGAATTTTTTGTCCCCGCCAATAGACATCACAATAATATAATTCAAATGATTTATCCAACTTATGTTGAAAGAGATTTTCGTTAAACGATTGAGTGTGATTTTCCTGTAAATCATTTTTTTTCAATGCCGCCCACTCCAATCGTAATTTTTGTAACCTTTTGAAATTGATGCAAGGTTGAGAAATTCCTATTCCGGTTTCGCTCCAAATATTAGATATTTTGTCGATAACGTTTTGCGTAGTCTCTCGAATAGAAAATTTAAGAGTATTATGATGGTGAAAGAATCGTGTTCTTGTTCATCAAGTGGTTGATATAATTTTCACAACCGAATTACATATATTGATTCTTAATCTGCAAATACAAATTGTTTATGGTAATAAAAAATATTTAAATAAAAAATGTGTATTGTTACAGAAAAAATTAAATCAAGACTTACATTGGATCACGCACTAACATTTTCTGCATCGAGATAAAAAAAATGAATACTCCGATAATCATGAAAAAGGCGTTTGAGCACTAACGAAAAAATTGTTGAGAACCCTTAAATTTTGCAAAATTTTCTTTTTCTTAACATACTTCAATTTTCCGTTGGGGAAAAAAATCGATTTTTTTAACCACCCAGGCTACATCTCCCTAGAGGCCCGAAAAAATGGCCAAATACGGATTTTTTTCTGGGAAACGGTTGGTGAAAAAAGAACACACTTTTTTTTAACACAATGGTACATATATGAAGACTTTTAAAAAAATCACTAAAAAATACAGAAAAAAAACCAAAACATGGCATCCTGCAGATGATACTGTTTTCAAAGTCGGTGGACAAATCTCGAGAACCACTAGATGAATTGTTTCCAAATTTACAGGAGATACGATGAGAAACATTAAAAGGTCGTTGACGACCTCACTTTTTTAAAGTCGATCTTCATTTTTTCATGGTTACGTAAAAAGGACGACGTTTTTTCATAGATTTCGTATCCTCGAGATTCAACTCGTCGCCACATTGTTAAAGAAAATGATTTAAAAAAGCGACGATCGTCAACGACTCGTATTTAATGTTAACTTGAATAACCCGTTTGGTTTTTAGATTTCGGATGGACCGTTTAAACTGGTGGGTGGCCACCGTCAAACATCACGAAAAAATGTCATCATCTGTCAGCAGACATGGTTTCCCGTATTTTTGGTGATTTTTTTAAAAAGGCTTTTAATATACAGGGTGTCCCGTTAAGAATGGATATGCTCGTATATATACTATATGCTGGGATTTCAGTTTAGTAAAAGGCCCACGATTTTCGAGATAAAATCATCTTTTTTCGATTTTTCGCATGCCATTTCTACAAATGATAACCCTTTTTCAACCCAGTTTTAAAACAAATACTCTCGTTTATTTGTTTCATCTAGAAACGCCTTCTTTTCAACCTTAAATGTTAATATATAAATGAAAAACTTCAAACACTTTGTGTACTCAATACATAGGAATAAAGCGCAAAAGGACTTTTTCCAATATTCAAGAAAAGACACAAACATGCATTGTGCTAGGGTTGGACAGAAGTTTCTCTTCTCTTCATTTTCAAGGGGCTATACTAGTGTGACACTTTTAAAAAATCGATTTTTTTTGTTGCCTTTTTCGACAGTTTATAATTTCAAGAATATAATTATCATTTATATCATTGGTAATTATTTACTTTAGTCACTTTTCCGAAATATGAAGCTAAATTATTTTTTTTGTTATTTTCTCATTGATTGGATTATAAATGATGATATTCAGTCGGGGGAAGCTGAATTCCACCTTCTCATAAAGAGTTATGGGGTTTTGAAGGTCGCGGAAACATATGAATTTTTTCCACGCCGTACTACTGTCTTCTTTTGACATCGCCAAAATTGTCCATCTTTAGATAATGTCGCTGGCTGCCCACACAACGCACAATTTACACTGACCAACACTACACCATGAGGTTGTAAAAATTCGACACTCAAATCTTGATCTTCGAAAAATCGACACACCTCGATGTTTCCCATATTGCACCCTGAGCAAGACCTTTTTCGCACTGAAGAAATGTGCTATTCATGTGTTTACATTCGTATTCTTGTGTTTACAAGTACGAATTGTGTTTACAAGTACAGGAGAAATGTATGTTTTTATTTTCTTGTATTGTATACATGTATAATGTATAATGTACGTACGAAATATACGAAAATCGAATGTGCGGAATGTAGAAAAATCGCTATTCCTATTTTATTATTACTTTTATGGCGTGAAAAAAGTGAATTTCAGCTTCCTCCGACGAAACAACATCATTCACAACCCAATTAACAAGAAAGTAGCTGGAAAACATTTTCAAGTCATGTTTCAGAAAATTCACGCCGCATTTTATCACATATTTCCACGAACTTCAAAACCCCATAACTTTTTATGGGAAGGTGGAATTCAGCTTCCCCCCGACTGAATATCATCATTTGGAACCCAATCAATGAAAAAATAGTAAAAAAAATGTTACGCTCATATTTCGGAAAAGTGACTAAAGTAAATAATTACCAAATTACGTAATATAGGTCAAATATAGCCAAATATATTCTTAATTATCCGAATCATCTGATTGAGTACTTTTCTTCCAAAAAAATTCCCGAAAATGACCCAAATTTTCAGCGTTCACACTGGTATAGCCCCTAAACTCCCCAAAATGCCTCGACCACCCTCAACGACGTAGAGATTAATAATTCGCAAGCTCCTTCTTCTCCGAGAAAACAGATGAATGTTCCAAAGACGTTGACGCACCTGAACCTCAATCTTATCTGGGGAAAGGCACTCCGCTTGTACTGTTCCTCGAGGATTTCCGAGTCGAATCTCGGATTCCACCAGGATCTGGGCGCGGCTCTTTCGAAAGGTACGGGCAAGCCGATACCGCAACATCCCAGTCCTTGGTTGCTGTGAGCAAGATAGGTCTGTATGTACGGCGCCAAGGATATGTGGATCTCGTCGTCGTTGGGGTCTTCCGTGTCGCCATTGCCTTTGCTGTAGCTCACGGAGGAGCTACGCTTGCGCTCGCTAGTGGGCGGCGTCATGACAGCGCCGGTGTCTCTGCGCACAATTTACACGCTACATTTTCCAGCTATTATCATTCTCATTCCGCAAGATTCGAGCGACTAGCGAATACCGAGTTCGTACGAAAATCGAGTAAAAATCTGTTTTAACGAAGCTCTAGGAAATTCCACGCGGCAAATTCGATAAAACGAGGCTTACCTGCCGTTCAGGAGTGACAACGCCGAGAAATTTGACGTACCATTCGTCGATGTTGCATCGAGGCGATAACCTCGAATAAATCGCAAACGAGCGAAAAATCGCTATGATATCGGTATATACGCGTATACATATATATATGCGTGTGCGTCTGTACATAGGAGTATGTATGTACATATGCCCCGATCAACAGCAAGTGTCAGAATTTGACATTTTCCGCGAGTTATATGGGATCGGTTAAATTTCTTCGATTTGTCGGGCACGACGTATAATTTTTGACAGTACAAATAGCTCGCGCGCTCTACTGCCAATCGCAAATAACACCTGAGATTTCATGGATTTAAATAAAAGTGAGAAAAAAAAACGATAGGGTTATTTTAACTGATAAAAAGCGCATAGAGATCGCCCTTAGAACCAATAGTGGCGGCCATCTTGAATTTAGTTCTCGACGGACATATATATCGTGCGGTTGCGAGCGCGCGCACGTCGCTTGTGCGTGCACCTGTCGTCACACGCACACAACGGGCAACTTTCACGGGGCGTGGGCGGCAGGACGGTTTTACATACAGGTCTTGAAACTCGCTCAAAATTTCAGTGGTGGGGGATGGCCACGGTTTTACATACGGGTCTTGAAACTCTGATGGTGGGGTAAGTCCTCGGATTGAAGCACCGGCCGTTTCGCCTAGTGACCACGAGTTTCGCTGCGATAGAGTGATGCAGACTGTGCGAGAGAGATGGAAATCGATTGTTGACTCATAGGAACCAAACCTAGCTGTACATTTGGCTGGTGAAGGCAAATTATGATATTCAATGTAAAAATGCATGATGGACCTAAATACAATTAAAGGTAACTTTATCGTAAACCTGAAAAAAACCAAAAGACTATAGTTATCCATGTGGGTACAATGAATATGAATGTTTTTTATATACGTGTCAATGTGAGCTCGTGTTGGTCGAGGGGTTCGGTGCAAGCTTTGTAATGCTGCTTTCAGGGGTTCGATCACTGTGCGCTCGGTTTTTTAAAACGACGTGGCTACCCGCACAGAAGTGTGACTGTATGACAGTCACGCAAAAGACACGAAACACGCAAAAGCCATGAAACTGGAGTGACTGAACTTATGGGATCTTCGTAATTTGGAGTGTATTGATGGAGTGTTTCTAAAATCGCCGCGACTTTACGCTCGTTTGTAGAATTGGAGTGTCGGAGCGGATGTTTAAAAGTTTTCTGTGTAAATTTTCACGAAGTCCAAAATCCATCGATAGCATGTAGTCACTCCAGCTGTCTGCCCCTCAAATTTTCTGAATTTGAGGGGCAGACAGCTGTTCGTCTATCTATTTGATAGACGAACAGCTAGACTAGATAGACCAAACGAAATATTCGTTTGGCAAAGTTTCGACGGGATCTGAAGAGCCGTTTCAGAGATTTTTGGGTATCTACAATTGTTCTACCATACCGACCGCGATGAGGTGTCATTCCGTCTTAAGGTTATTCCACAACTGCATGCCGGTATGTAGGGCTCTTCGTGATTGTACTTCGCCTTAAGAAACAACACACCACTCTAGGGACAGAAAATAAGGTCTAACTTTGACAATTTATTTTGGGAGTATGAAAAAGGGAATACAATTTCTTTTGAGAGGGTTCATTGAACACATATTTAAGTATATAAATTTTTTAAAAATAATTTTCACACCAAATAACGACGACAGAGGCCATCTTGAAAAAAGTGTTTTTCAAACTGGGAGGACTGATTACTCGAACACCTTTGCATGGATCGACATAAAATTTCGATAGTAGCTCCACGATTACATTCTCTATGCGACTACGCAAGAATATTTTTTTAAATCAAATTTTGAGAAAATGGCGCACTTTGAAAGAAATAAATCCGTTAAAGTCGCTACACCATTTTCACCTCTAATAAATCGCATTGCTCTTGATCTGCAAATAAGTATGTCACATCTCTTTCGTTACAAACATCAAGAGATTTGCACGCAGCAGCAAACCCAAATTATTCGAAATAATGCATGCACCGTTTGGACTTTCTTTTGCGTGTCCCAAACACATCCAAGCAAAGAGACACTCCAGGCTGGAGTGTCTCGTATTTGCGAATATAATAGTGCTAAAAAATAACTAATAATAAATTATTAGTTAATAATAAATAACAAATAATAAAAGCCCTAAAAAATGAAATATTGTCATTTTTATGCAGCCAAGGTTTTTGGGACCTTTTCTGCACAATGTCACTGGTCAAGAAATAATTAAGGAGTAACACCACGGTAGGGGCAGAAAATAAGGTCTAACAATGACACTTTAGTTTGGGAGTATGATAAAAGGGATGGGATTGCTTTAAAGAGGTTTTATTTAACACGTATTAAAGTATTTAAAATGTTTTAATATAATTTTCATACAAAATGGCGGCGACAGAGACCATCTTGAAAAACGTGTTTTTCGAACTGAGAGAATGGATTACTCGAACACCTTTGCATGAATCGATTTAAAATTTCGATTGTAGCTCCATGATTACATTCTCTATGGGACTACGCAGGAATATTTTTTTTAATCAAATTTTGAGAAAATAGCGCAATTTGAAAGCAGTAAAACGATTTTTTGCGAAATAAATAAGCAGTTAATTGTTTATAAAAAAGGTTACATTTAATGACAAAAAGGCATCGTACTCCCATAGAGTGTGTAATTGTAAGGCTATTATCGATATTTAGAATCGATCCATACAAAGGTGTTTGAGCAACCCGTCCTCGCAGTTTGAAAAACACGTTTTTCAAGATGGCCTCTGTCGTCGCAAATTTGTATGAAAATTGTAATAATTTTTTTTAAATACTCTAATGTGTTGAAAGAACCCTTTCAAAAGAAAGCCCCTATTCCTTTGTTCATACTCTCCAAATAATTTGTCAAAGTTAGGCCTTATTTTCTGCCGCTAGAACCGCGGGACGATGGAATGCTTTGAGTGAAACCAATTTTTTTTTCTCGGAAAAATGAATTTTTTCGGTGTTCTGGTTGCCCCCGCAAGAGTTCTGTTAAATAGCTTTACAACGTTTTTTGGTCAGACAAATATTTACAACGGTACACTCCATAAAGTTTTATGAAGTTGCCCCCCATCCACCTGACGGAAAAAAAATCGTAACTAAGAACCGAACTAACGATGAAAAGTACATAGAACTCCAGAACTATGCAAGTGGCAACTAGAACTGATTTTCATTTGTTACCTCCAACAGTAGATTGATGGCACGATGGAATGCTTTGAGTGAAACCATTTTTTTTTTCGGAAAAATGCGATTTTTTCGGAGTTCTGGTTGCCCCCTCAAGAGTTCTGTTAAATAGCTTTACAACTTTTTTTGATCAGACGAATATTTACAACGGTACACTCGAGAAAGTTTTATGAAGTTGCCCCCCACTCCCCTGACGGAAAAAAAATCGTAACTAAGAACCGAACTATCGATGAAAAGTACAGGGTACTCCAGAACTATGCAAGTGGAAACTAGAACTGATTTTCATTTATTACCTGCAACTGAGCAGTAGATTGATGGCACGATGGAAAGCCTTGAGTGAAACCAATTTTTTTTCCTCTGAAAAATGATTTTTTTTCGGAGTTCTGGTTGCCCCCGCAAGAGTTCTGTCAAATAGCTTTACAACTTTTTTTGATCAGACAAATATTTACAACGGTACACTCGAGAAAGTTTTATGAAGTTGCCCCCCACCCTCCTGAAGGAAATAAAATCGTAACTAAGAACCGAACTATCGATGAAAAGTACATAGAACTCCAGAACTATGCAACAGGCAACTATAACAGATTTTCGTTTATTACCTCCAACTAAGCAGTAGATTGATGGCACCATGGAATGCTTTGAGTGAACCCAATTTTTTTTCGGAAAAATGCATGTTTTTCGGAGTTCTGGTTGCCCCCTCAAGAGTTCTGTTAAGTAGCTTTACAACTTTTTTTGATCAGACAAATACTTACAACGGTACACTCGAGAAAGTTTTATGGAGTTGCCCCCCCCGCCCCTCCTGAAGGAAATAAAATCGTAACTAAGAACCGAACTATCGATGAAAAGTACATAGAACTCCAGAACTATGCAAGTGGCAACTCGAACTGATTTTCATTTATGACCTCCAACTGAGCAGTAGATTGACGGCACGATGGAATGCTTTGAGTGAAATCAAATTTTTGTTTTCGGAAAAATGAATTTTTTTTCGGAGTTCTGGTTGCCCCCGCAAGAGTTGTTGTTAAATAGCTTTACAACTTTTTTTGATCAGACAAATATTTATAACCGTACACTCGATTGACTTTCATGAAGTCCCCCCCCCCCTAACGGAAAAAAATCGTTACTAAGACCCGAACTATCGATGTAATGTTCATAGAACTCCAGAACTATGCAACAGGCAACTATAACAGATTTTCGTTTATTACCTCCAACTAAGCAGTAGATTGATGGCACCATGGAATGCTTTGAGTGAACCCAATTTTTTTTCGGAAAAATGCATGTTTTTCGGAGTTCTGGTTGCCCCCTCAAGAGTTCTGTTAAGTAGCTTTACAACTTTTTTTGATCAGACAAATATTTACAACGGTACACTCGAGAAAGTTTTATGAAGTTGCCCCCCCCCCCTGACGGAAAAAAAATCGTAACTAAGAACCGAACTATCGACGAAAAGTACATAGAACTCCAGAACTATGCAAGTGGCAACTAGAACTGATTTTCATTTATTACCTCAGACTGAGCAGTAGATTGATGGCACGATGGAATGCTGTGAGTGAAACAAAATTTTTTTTTCCGAAAAATGAATTTTTTTTCGGAGTTCTGGTTGCCCCCGCAAGAGTTCTGTCAAATAGCTTTACAACTTTTGTTCATCAGACAAATATTTACAACGGTACACTCGAGAAAGTTTTATGAAGTTGCCCCCCACTCCCCTGACGGAAAAAAATCGTAACTAAGAACCGAACTATCGATGAAAAATACATAGAACTCCAGAACTATGCAAGTGGAAACTAGAACTGATTTTCATGTATTACCTCCAACTGAGCAGTAGATTGATGGCACGATGGAAAGCCTTGAGTGAAACCAATTTTTTTTCCTCTGAAAAATGAATTTTTTTTCGGAGTTCTGGTTGCCCCCACAAGAGTTCTGTCCAATAGCTTCACAACTTTTTTTGATCAGACAAATATTTACAACGGTACACTCGAGAAAGTTTTATGAAGTTGCCCCCCACCCTCCTAAAGGAAATAAAATCGTAACTAAGAACCGAACTATCGATGAAAAGTACATAGAACTCCAGAACTATGCAACAGGCAACTATAACAGATTTTCGTTTATTACCTCCAACTAAGCAGTAGATTGATGGCACCATGGAATGCTTTGAGTGAACCCAATTTTTTTTCGGAAAAATGCATGTTTTTCGGAGTTCTGGTTGCCCCTCAAGAGTTCTGTTAAGTAGCTTTACAACTTTTTTTGATCAGACAAATATTTACAACGGTACACTCGAGAAAGTTTTATGAAGTTGCCCCACCCCCCTGACGGAAAAAAAATCGTAACTAAGAACCGAACTATCGACGAAAAGTACATAGAACTCCAGAACTATGCAAGTGGCAACTAGAACTGATTTTCATTTATTACCTCAGACTGAGCAGTAGATTGATGGCACGATGGAATGCTGTGAGTGAAACAAAATTTTTTTTTCCGAAAAATGAATTTTTTTTCGGAGTTCTGGTTGCCCCCGCAAGAGTTCTGTCAAATAGCTTTACAACTTTTGTTCATCAGACAAATATTTACAACGGTACACTCGAGAAAGTTTTATGAAGTTGCCCCCCACTCCCCTGACGGAAAAAAATCGTAACTAAGAACCGAACTATCGATGAAAAGTACATAGAACTCCAGAACTATGCAAGTGGAAACTAGAACTGATTTTCATTTATTACCTCCAACTGAGCAGTAGATTGATGGCACGATGGAAAGCCTTGAGTGAAACCAATTTTTTTTCCTCTGAAAAATGAATTTTTTTTCGGAGTTCTGGTTGCCCCCACAAGAGTTCTGTCCAATAGCTTCACAACTTTTTTTGATCAGACAAATATTTACAACGGTACACTCGATTGACTTTTATGAAGTCCCCCCCCCCCCCCCGCCCCTAACGGAAAAAAATCGTTACTAAGACCCGAACTATCGATGTAACGTTCATAGAACTCCAGAACTATGCAACAGGCAACTATAACAGATTTTCGTTTATTACCTCCAACTAAACAGTAGATTGATGGCACCATGGAATGCTTTGAGTGAACCCAATTTTTTTTCGGAAAAATGCATGTTTTTCGAAGTTCTCGTTGCCCTCTCAAGAAATCTGTTAAGTAGCTTTACAACTTTTTTTGATCAGACAAATATTTACAACGGTACACTCAAGAAAGTTTTATGAAGTTGCCCCCCACTCCCCTAACGGAAAAAAATCGTGACTAAGACCCGAACTATCGATGTAACGTTCATAGAACTCCAGAACTATGCAACAGGCAACTATAACAGATTTTCGTTTATTACCTCCAACTAAGCAGTAGATTGATGGCACCATGGAATGCTGTGAGTGAACCCAATTTTTTTTCGGAAAAATGCATGTTTTTCGGAGTTCTGGTTGCCCCCTCAAGAGTTCTGTTAAGTAGCTTTACAACTTTTTTTGATCAGACAAATATTTACAACGGTACACTCGAGAAAGTTTTATGAAGTTCCCCCCCCCCCCCCCCCCCCCTCCTGAAGGAAATAAAATCGTAACTAAGAATCGAACTATCGATGAAAAGTACATAGAACTCCAGAACTATGCAACAGGCAACTATAACAGATTTTCGTTTATTACCTCCAACTAAGCAGTAGATTGATGGCACTATGGAATGCTTTGAGTGAACCCAATTTTTTTTCGGAAAAATGCATGTTTTTCAGAGTTCTGGTTGCCCCCTCAAGAGTTCTGTTAAGTAGCTTTACAACTTTTTTTGATCAGACAAATATTTACAACGGTACACTCGAGAAAGTTTTATGAAGTTGCCCCCCACTCCCCTGACGGAAAAAAATCGTAACTAAGAACCGAACTATCGATGAAAAATACATAGAACTCCAGAACTATGCAAGTGGAAACTAGAACTGATTTTCATGTATTACCTCCAACTGAGCAGTAGATTGATGGCACGATGGAAAGCCTTGAGTGAAACCAATTTTTTTTCCTCTGAAAAATGAATTTTTTTTCGGAGTTCTGGTTGCCCCCGCAAGAGTTCTGTCAAATAGCTTTACAACTTTTTTTGATCAGACAAATATTTACAACGGTACACTCGAGAAAGTTTTATGAAGTTGCCCCCCACCCTCCTGAAGGAAATAAAATCGTAACTAAGAACCGAACTATCGATGAAAAGTACATAGAACTCCAGAACTATGCAACAGGCAACTATAACAGATTTTCGTTTATTACCTCCAACTAAGCAGTAGATTGATGGCACCATGGAATGCTTTGAGTGAACCCAATTTTTTTTCGGAAAAATGCATGTTTTTCGGAGTTCTGGTTGCCCCCTCAAGAGTTCTGTTAAGTAGCTTTACAACTTTTTTTGATCAGACAAATACTTACAACGGTACACTCGAGAAAGTTTTATGGAGTTGCCCCCCCCCCCGCCCCTCCTGAAGGAAATAAAATCGTAACTAAGAACCGAACTATCGACGAAAAGTACATAGAACTCCAGAACTATGCAAGTGGCAACTAGAACTGATTTTCATTTATTACCTCAGACTGAGCAGTAGATTGATGGCACGATGGAATGCTGTGAGTGAAACAAAATTTTTTTTTCCGAAAAATGAATTTTTTTTCGGAGTTCTGGTTGCCCCCGCAAGAGTTCTGTCAAATAGCTTTACAACTTTTGTTCATCAGACAAATATTTACAACGGTACACTCGAGAAAGTTTTATGAAGTTGCCCCCCACTCCCCTGACGGAAAAAAATCGTAACTAAGAACCGAACTATCGATGAAAAGTACATAGAACTCCAGAACTATGCAAGTGGAAACTAGAACTGATTTTCATTTATTACCTCCAACTGAGCAGTAGATTGATGGCACGATGGAAAGCCTTGAGTGAAACCAATTTTTTTTCCTCTGAAAAATGAATTTTTTTTCGGAGTTCTGGTTGCCCCCACAAGAGTTCTGTCCAATAGCTTCACAACTTTTTTTGATCAGACAAATATTTATAACCGTACACTCGATTGACTTTTATGAAGTCCCCCCCCCCCTAACGGAAAAAACTCGTTACTAAGACCCGAACTATCGATGTAACGTTCATAGAACTCCAGAACTATGCAACAGGCAACTATAACACATTTTCGTTTATTACCTCCAACTAAGCAGTAGATTGATAGCACCATGGAATGCTTTGAGTGAACCCAATTTTTTTCGGAAAAATGCATGTTTTTCGGAGTTCTGGTTGCCCCCGCAAGAGTTCTGTCAAATAGCTTTACAACTTTTGTTCATCAGACAAATATTTACAACGGTACACTCAAGAAAGTTTTATGAAGTTGCCCCCCACTCCCCTAACGGAAAAAAATCGTTACTAAGACCCGAACTATCGATGTAACGTTCATAGAACTCCAGAACTATGCAACAGGCAACTATAACAGATTTTCGTTTATTACCTCCAACTAAGCAGTAGATTGATGGCACCATGGAATGCTGTGAGTGAACCCAATTTTTTTTCGGAAAAATGCATGTTTTTCGGAGTTCTGGTTGCCCCCTCAAGAGTTCTGTTAAGTAGCTTTACAACTTTTTTTGATCAGACAAATATTTACAACGGTACACTCGAGAAAGTTTTATGAAGTTGCCCCCCCCCCCCTCCTGAAGGAAATAAAATCGTAACTAAGAACCGAACTATCGATGAAAAGTACATAGAACTCCAGAACTATGCAACAGGCAACTATAACAGATTTTCGTTTATTACCTCCAACTAAGCAGTAGATTGATGGCACTATGGAATGCTTTGAGTGAACCCAATTTTTTTTTCGGAAAAATGCATGTTTTTCAGAGTTCTGGTTGCCCCCTCAAGAGTTCTGTTAAGTAGCTTTACAACTTTTTTTGATCAGACAAATATTTACAACGGTACACTCGAGAAAGTTTTATGAAGTTGCCCCCCACTCCCCTGACGGAAAAAAATCGTAACTAAGAACCGAACTATCGATGAAAAATACATAGAACTCCAGAACTATGCAAGTGGAAACTAGAACTGATTTTCATGTATTACCTCCAACTGAGCAGTAGATTGATGGCACGATGGAAAGCCTTGAGTGAAACCAATTTTTTTTCCTCTGAAAAATGAATTTTTTTTCGGAGTTCTGGTTGCCCCCACAAGAGTTCTGTCCAATAGCTTCACAACTTTTTTTGATCAGACAAATATTTACAACGGTACACTCGAGAAAGTTTTATGAAGTTGCCCCCCACCCTCCTAAAGGAAATAAAATCGTAACTAAGAACCGAACTATCGATGAAAGGTACATAGAACTCCAGAACTATGCAACAGGCAACTATAACAGATTTTCGTTTATTACCTCCAACTAAGCAGTAGATTGATGGCACCATGGAATGCTTTGAGTGAACCCAATTTTTTTTCGGAAAAATGCATGTTTTTCGGAGTTCTGGTTGCCCCCTCAAGAGTTCTGTTAAGTAGCTTTACAACTTTTTTTGATCAGACAAATATTTACAACGGTACACTCGAGAAAGTTTTATGAAGTTGCACCCCCCCCTGACGGAAAAAAATCGTAACTAAGAACCGAACTATCGACGAAAAGTACATAGAACTCCAGATCTATGCAAGTGGCAACTAGAACTGATTTTCATTCATTACCTCAGACTGAGCAGTAGATTAATGGCACGATGGAATGCTGTGAGTGAAACAAATTTTTTTTTTTCCGAAAAATGAATTTTCTTTTGGAGTTCTGGTTGCCCCCGCAAGAGTTCTGTCAAATAGCTTTACAACTTTTTTTGATCAGACAAATATTTACAACGGTACACTCGATTGACTTTTATGAAGTCCCCCCCCCCCTAACGGAAAAAAATCGTTACTAAGACCCGAACTATCGATGTAACGTTCATAGAACTCCAGAACTATGCAACAGGCAACTATAACAGATTTTCGTTTATTACCTCCAACTAAGCAGTAGATTGATGGCACCATGGAATGCGTTGAGTGAACCCAATTTTTTTTCGGAAAAATGCATGTTTTTCGGAGTTCTCGTTGCCCCCTCAAGAGTTCTGTTAAGTAGCTTTACAACTTTTTTTGATCAGACAAATATTTACAACGGTACACTCGAGAAAGTTTTATGAAGTTGCCCCCCCCCCTGACGGAAAAAAAATCGTAACTAAGAACCGAACTATCGACGAAAAGTACATAGAACTCCAGAACTATGCAAGTGGAAACTAGAACTGATTTTCATTTATTACCTCCAACTGAGCAGTAGATTGATGGCACGATGGAAAGCCTTGAGTGAAACCAATTTTTTTTCCTCTGAAAAATGAATGTTTTTTTCGGAGTTCTGGGTGCCCCCGCAAGAGTTTTGTTAAATAGCTTCACAACTTTTTTTGATCAGACAAATATTTATGACCGTACACTCGATTGACTTTTATGAAGTCCCCCCCCCCCCCTAACGGAAAAAACTCGTAACTAAGAACCGAACTATCGATGAAAAGTACATAGAACTCCAGAACTATGCAACAGGCAACTATAACAGATTTTCGTTTATTACCTCCAACTAAGCAGTAGATTGATGGCACCATGGAATGCTTTGAGTGAACCCAATTTTTTTTTCGGAAAAATGCATGTTTTTCGGAGTTCTGGTTGCCCCCTCAAGAGTTCTGTTAAGTAGCTTTACAACTTTTGTTCATCAGACAAATATTTACAACGGTACACTCGAGAACGTTTTATGAAGTTGCCCCCCACTCCCCTGACGGAAAAAATCGTAACTAAGAACCGAACTATCGATGAAAAGTACATAGAACTCCAGAACTATGCAAGTGGAAAGTAGAACTGATTTTCATTTATTACCTCCAACTGAGCAGTAGATTGATGGCACGATGGAAAGCCTTGAGTGAAACCAATTTTTTTTCCTCTGAAAAATGAATGTTTTTTTCGGAGTTCTGGTTGCCCCCGCAAGAGTTTTGTTAAATAGCTTTACAACTTTTTTTGATCAGACAAATATTTATAACCGTACGCTCGATTGACTTTTATGAAGTCCCCCCCCCCTAACGGAAAAAACTCGTTACTAAGACCCGAACTATCGATGTAACGTTCATAGAACTCCAGAACTATGCAACAGGCAACTATAACAGATTTTCGTTTATTACCTCCAACTAAGCAGTAGATTGATGGCACCATGGAATGCTTTGAGTGAACCCAATTTTTTTTCGGAAAAATGCATGTTTTTCGGAGTTCTGGTTGCCCCCTCAAGAGTTCTGTCAAATAGCTTTACAACTTTTGTTCATCAGACAAATATTTACAACGGTACACTCGAGAAAGTTTTATGAAGTTGCCCCCCACTCCCCTGACGGAAAAAAATCGTAACTAAGAACCGAACTATCGATGAAAAGTACATAGAACTCCAGAACTATGCAAGTGGAAACTAGAACTGATTTTCATTTATTACCTCCAACTGAGCAGTAGATTAATGGCACGATGGAAAGCCTTGAGTGAAAACAATTTTTTTTCCTCTAAAAAATGAATTTTTTTTCGGAGTTCTGGTTGCCCCCGCAAGAGTTCTGTCAAATAGCTTTACAACTTTTTTTGATCAGACAAATATTTACAACGGTACACTCGATTGACTTTTATGAAGTCCCCCCCCCCCCGCCCCTAACGGAAAAAAATCGTTACTAAGACCCGAACTATCGATGTAACGTTCATAGAACTCCAGAACTATGCAACAGGCAACTATAACAGATTTTCGTTTATTACCTCCAACTAAGCAGTAGATTGATGGCACCATGGAATGCTTTGAGTGAACCCAATTTTTTTTCGAAAAAATGCATGTTTTTCGAAGTTCTCGTTTCCCTCTCAAGAGTTCTGTTAAGTAGCTTTACAACTTTTTTTGATCAGACAAATATTTACAACGGTACACTCAAGAAAGTTTTATGAAGTTGCCCCCCACTCCCCTAACGGAAAAAAATCGTTACTAAGACCCGAACTATCGATGTAACGTTCATAGAACTCCAGAACTATGCAACAGGCAACTATAACAGATTTTCGTTTATTACCTCCAACTAAGCAGTAGATTGATGGCACCATGGAATGCTGTGAGTGAACCCAATTTTTTTTCGGAAAAATGCATGTTTTTCGGAGTTCTGGTTGCCCCCTCAAGAGTTCTGTTAAGTAGCTTTACAACTTTTTTTGATCAGACAAATATTTACAACGGTACACTCGAGAAAGTTTTATGAAGTTGCCCCCCCCCCCCCCCCCCCCCTCCTGAAGGAAATAAAATCGTAACTAAGAACCGAACTATCGATGAAAAGTACATAGAACTCCAGAACTATGCAACAGGCAACTATAACAGATTTTCGTTTATTACCTCCAACTAAGCAGTAGATTGATGGCACTATGGAATGCTTTGAGTGAACCCAATTTTTTTTTCGGAAAAATGCATGTTTTTCAGAGTTCTGGTTGCCCCCTCAAGAGTTCTGTTAAGTAGCTTTACAACTTTTTTTGATCAGACAAATATTTACAACGGTACACTCGAGAAAGTTTTATGAAGTTGCCCCCCACTCCCCTGACGGAAAAAAATCGTAACTAAGAACCGAACTATCGATGAAAAATACATAGAACTCCAGAACTATGCAAGTGGAAACTAGAACTGATTTTCATGTATTACCTCCAACTGAGCAGTAGATTGATGGCACGATGGAAAGCCTTGAGTGAAACCAATTTTTTTTCCTCTGAAAAATGAATTTTTTTTCGGAGTTCTGGTTGCCCCCACAAGAGTTCTGTCCAATAGCTTCACAACTTTTTTTGATCAGACAAATATTTACAACGGTACACTCGAGAAAGTTTTATGAAGTTGCCCCCCACCCTCCTAAAGGAAATAAAATCGTAACTAAGAACCGAACTATCGATGAAAAGTACATAGAACTCCAGAACTATGCAACAGGCAACTATAACAGATTTTCGTTTATTACCTCCAACTAAGCAGTAGATTGATGGCACCATGGAATGCTTTGAGTGAACCCAATTTTTTTTCGGAAAAATGCATGTTTTTCGGAGTTCTGGTTGCCCCCTCAAGAGTTCTGTTAAGTAGCTTTACAACTTTTTTTGATCAGACAAATATTTACAACGGTACACTCGAGAAAGTTTTATGAAGTTGCACCCCCCCCTGACGGAAAAAAATCGTAACTAAGAACCGAACTATCGACGAAAAGTACATAGAACTCCAGATCTATGCAAGTGGCAACTAGAACTGATTTTCATTCATTACCTCAGACTGAGCAGTAGATTAATGGCACGATGGAATGCTGTGAGTGAAACAAATTTTTTTTTTCCGAAAAATGAATTTTCTTTTGGAGTTCTGGTTGCCCCCGCAAGAGTTCTGTCAAATAGCTTTACAACTTTTTTTGATCAGACAAATATTTACAACGATACACTCGATTGACTTTTATGAAGCCCCCCCCCCCCTAACGGAAAAAAATCGTTACTAAGACCCGAACTATCGATGTAACGTTCATAGAACTCCAGAACTATGCAACAGGCAACTATAACAGATTTTCGTTTATTACCTCCAACTAAGCAGTAGATTGATGGCACCATGGAATGCTTTGAGTGAACCCAATTTTTTTTCGGAAAAATGCATGTTTTTCGGAGTTCTCGTTGCCCCCTCAAGAGTTCTGTTAAGTAGCTTTACAACTTTTTTTGATCAGACAAATATTTACAACGGTACACTCGAGAAAGTTTTATGAAGTTGCCCCCCCCCTGACGGAAAAAAAATCGTAACTAAGAACCGAACTATCGACGAAAAGTACATAGAACTCCAGAACTATGCAAGTGGAAACTAGAACTGATTTTCATTTATTACCTCCAACTGAGCAGTAGATTGATGGCACGATGGAAAGCCTTGAGTGAAACCAATTTTTTTTCCTCTGAAAAATGAATGTTTTTTTCGGAGTTCTGGGTGCCCCCGCAAGAGTTTTGTTAAATAGCTTCACAACTTTTTTTGATCAGACAAATATTTATGACCGTACACTCGATTGACTTTTATGAAGTCCCCCCCCCCCCTAACGGAAAAAACTCGTAACTAAGAACCGAACTATCGATGAAAAGTACATAGAACTCCAGAACTATGCAACAGGCAACTATAACAGATTTTCGTTTATTACCTCCAACTAAGCAGTAGATTGATGGCACCATGGAATGCTTTGAGTGAACCCAATTTTTTTTTCGGAAAAATGCATGTTTTTCGGAGTTCTGGTTGCCCCCTCAAGAGTTCTGTTAAGTAGCTTTACAACTTTTGTTCATCAGACAAATATTTACAACGGTACACTCGAGAACGTTTTATGAAGTTGCCCCCCACTCCCCTGACGGAAAAAATCATAACTAAGAACCGAACTATCGATGAAAAGTACATAGAACTCCAGAACTATGCAAGTGGAAAGTAGAACTGATTTTCATTTATTACCTCCAACTGAGCAGTAGATTGATGGCACGATGGAAAGCCTTGAGTGAAACCAATTTTTTTTCCTCTGAAAAATGAATGTTTTTTTCGGAGTTCTGGTTGCCCCCGCAAGAGTTTTGTTAAATAGCTTTACAACTTTTTTTGATCAGACAAATATTTATAACCGTACACTCGATTGACTTTTATGAAGTCCCCCCCCCCCCCCCTAACGGAAAAAAATCGTTACTAAGACCCGAACTATCGATGTAACGTTCATAGAACTCCAGAACTATGCAACAGGCAACTATAACAGATTTTCGTTTATTACCTCCAACTAAGCAGTAGATTGATAGCACCATGGAATGCTTTGAGTGAACCCAATTTTTTTCGGAAAAATGCATGTTTTTCGGAGTTCTGGTTGCCCCCGCAAGAGTTCTGTCAAATAGCTTTACAACTTTTGTTCATCAGACAAATATTTACAACGGTACACTCGAGAAAGTTTTATGAAGTTGCCCCCCACTCCCCTGACGGAAAAAATCGTAACTAAGAACCGAACTATCGATGAAAAGTACATAGAACTCCAGAACTATGCAAGTGGAAACTAGAACTGATTTTCATTTATTACCTCCAACTGAGCAGTAGATTAATGGCACGATGGAAAGCCTTGAGTGAAAACAATTTTTTTTCCGCTAAAAAATGAATTTTTTTTCGGAGTTCTGGTTGCCCCCGCAAGAGTTCTGTCAAATAGCTTTACAACCTTTTTGATCAGACAAATATTTACAACGGTACACTCGATTGACTTTTATGAAGTCCCCCCCCCCCGCCCCTAACGGAAAAAAATCGTTACTAAGACCCGAACTATCGATGTAACGTTCATAGAACTCCAGAACTATGCAACAGGCAACTATAACAGATTTTCGTTTATTACCTCCAACTAAGCAGTAGATTGATGGCACCATGGAATGCTTTGAGTGAACCCAATTTTTTTTCGAAAAAATGCATGTTTTTCGAAGTTCTCGTTGCCCTCTCAAGAGTTCTGTTAAGTAGCTTTACAACTTTTTTTGATCAGACAAATATTTACAACGGTACACTCAAGAAAGTTTTATGAAGTTGCCCCCCACTCCCCTAACGGAAAAAAATCGTTACTAAGACCCGAACTATCGATGTAACGTTCATAGAACTCCAGAACTATGCAACAGGCAACTATAACAGATTTTCGTTTATTACCTCCAACTAAGCAGTAGATTGATGGCACCATGGAATGCTGTGAGTGAACCCAATTTTTTTTCGGAAAAATGCATGTTTTTCGGAGTTCTGGTTGCCCCCTCAAGAGTTCTGTTAAGTAGCTTTACAACTTTTTTTGATCAGACAAATATTTACAACGGTACACTCGAGAAAGTTTTATGAAGTTGCCCCCCCCCCCCCTCCTGAAGGAAATAAAATCGTAACTAAGAACCGAACTATCGATGAAAAGTACATAGAACTCCAGAACTATGCAACAGGCAACTATAACAGATTTTCGTTTATTACCTCCAACTAAGCAGTAGATTGATGGCACTATGGAATGCTTTGAGTGAACCCAATTTTTTTTTCGAAAAAATGCATGTTTTTCAGAGTTCTGGTTGCCCCCTCAAGAGTTCTGTTAAGTAGCTTTACAACTTTTTTTGATCAGACAAATATTTACAACGGTACACTCGAGAAAGTTTTATGAAGTTGCCCCCCACTCCCCTGACGGAAAAAAATCGTAACTAAGAACCGAACTATCGATGAAAAATACATAGAACTCCAGAACTATGCAAGTGGAAACTAGAACTGATTTTCATGTATTATCTCCAACTGAGCAGTAGATTGATGGCACGATGGAAAGCCTTGAGTGAAACCAATTTTTTTTCCTCTGAAAAATGAATTTTTTTTCGGAGTTCTGGTTGCCCCCACAAGAGTTCTGTCCAATAGCTTCACAACTTTTTTTGATCAGACAAATATTTACAACGGTACACTCGAGAAAGTTTTATGAAGTTGCCCCCCACCCTCCTAAAGGAAATAAAATCGTAACTAAGAACCGAACTATCGATGAAAAGTACATAGAACTCCAGAACTATGCAACAGGCAACTATAACAGATTTTCGTTTATTACCTCCAACTAAGCAGTAGATTGATGGCACCATGGAATGCTTTGAGTGAACCCAATTTTTTTTTCGGAAAAATGCATGTTTTTCGGAGTTCTGGTTGCCCCCTCAAGAGTTCTGTTAAGTAGCTTTACAACTTTTTTTGATCAGACAAATATTTACAACGGTACACTCGAGAAAGTTTTATGAAGTTGCCCCCCCCCCCCCCCGCCCCTCCTGAAGGAAATAAAATCGTAACTAAGAACCGAACTATCGATGAAAAGTACATAGAACTCCAGAACTATGCAAGTGGCAACTCGAACTGATTTTCATTTATGACCTCCAACTGAGCAGTAGATTGACGGCACGATGGAATGCTTTGAGTGAAATCAAATTTTTGTTTTCGGAAAAATGAATTTTTTTTCGGAGTTCTGGTTGCCCCCGCAAGAGTTTTGTTAAATAGCTTTACAACTTTTTTTGATCAGACAAATATTTATAACCGTACACTCGATTGACTTTTATGAAGTCCCCTCCCCCTAACGGAAAAAAATCGTTACTAAGACCCGAACTATCGATGTAATGTTCATAGAACTCCAGAACTATACAACAGGCAACTATAACAGATTTTCGTTTATTACCTCCAACTAAGCAGTAGATTGATGGCACCATGGAATGCGTTGAGTGAACCCAATTTTTTTTCGGAAAAATGCATGTTTTTCGGAGTTCTTGTTGCCCCCTCAAGAGTTCTGTTAAGTAGCTTTACAACTTTTTTTGATCAGACAAATATTTACAACGGTACACTCGAGAAAGTTTTATGAAGTTGCCCCCCCCCTGACGGAAAAAAAATCGTAACTAAGAACCGAACTATCGACGAAAAGTACATAGAACTCCAGAACTATGCAAGTGGAAACTAGAACTGATTTTCATTTATTACCTCCAACTGAGCAGTAGATTGATGGCACGATGGAAAGCCTTGAGTGAAACCAATTTTTTTTCCTCTGAAAAATGAATTTTTTTTCGGAGTTCTGGTTGCCCCCGCAAGAGTTTTGTTAAATAGCTTTACAACTTTTTTTGATCAGACAAATATTTATAACCGTACACTCGATTGACTTTTATGAAGTCCCCCCCCCCTAACGGAAAAAAATCGTTACTAAGACCCGAACTATCGATGTAATGTTCATAGAACTCCAGAACTATGCAACAGGCAACTATAACAGATTTTCGTTTATTACCTCCAACTAAGCAGTAGATTGATGGCACCATGGAATGCGTTGAGTGAACCCAATTTTTTTTCGGAAAAATGCATGTTTTTCGGAGTTCTGGTTGCCCCCTCAAGAGTTCTGTTAAGTAGCTTTACAACTTTTTTTGATCAGACAAATATTTACAACGGTACACTCGAGAAAGTTTTATGAAGTTGCCCCCCCCCCCCCCCCCCCTGACGGAAAAAAAATCGTAACTAAGAACCGAACTATCGACGAAAAGTACATAGAACTCCAGAACTATGCAAGTGGCAACTAGAACTGATTTTCATTTATTACCTCAGACTGAGCAGTAGATTGATGGCACGATGGAATGCTGTGAGTGAAACAAAATTTTTTTTTCCGAAAAATGAATTTTTTTTCGGAGTTCTGGTTGCCCCCGCAAGAGTTCTGTCAAATAGCTTTACAACTTTTGTTCATCAGACAAATATTTACAACGGTACACTCGAGAAAGTTTTATGAAGTTGCCCCCCACTCCCCTGACGGAAAAAAATCGTAACTAAGAACCGAACTATCGATGAAAAGTACATAGAACTCCAGAACTATGCAAGTGGAAACTAGAACTGATTTTCATTTATTACCTCCAACTGAGCAGTAGATTGATGGCACGATGGAAAGCCTTGAGTGAAACCAATTTTTTTTCCTCTGAAAAATGAATTTTTTTTCGGAGTTCTGGTTGCCCCCACAAGAGTTCTGTCCAATAGCTTCACAACTTTTTTTGATCAGACAAATATTTATAACCGTACACTCGATTGACTTTTATGAAGTCCCCCCCCCCCCTAACGGAAAAAACTCGTTACTAAGACCCGAACTATCGATGTAACGTTCATAGAACTCCAGAACTATGCAACAGGCAACTATAACACATTTTCGTTTATTACCTCCAACTAAGCAGTAGATTGATAGCACCATGGAATGCTTTGAGTGAACCCAATTTTTTTCGGAAAAATGCATGTTTTTCGGAGTTCTGGTTGCCCCCGCAAGAGTTCTGTCAAATAGCTTTACAACTTTTGTTCATCAGACAAATATTTACAACGGTACACTCAAGAAAGTTTTATGAAGTTGCCCCCCACTCCCCTAACGGAAAAAAATCGTTACTAAGACCCGAACTATCGATGTAACGTTCATAGAACTCCAGAACTATGCAACAGGCAACTATAACAGATTTTCGTTTATTACCTCCAACTAAGCAGTAGATTGATGGCACCATGGAATGCTGTGAGTGAACCCAATTTTTTTTCGGAAAAATGCATGTTTTTCGGAGTTCTGGTTGCCCCCTCAAGAGTTCTGTTAAGTAGCTTTACAACTTTTTTTGATCAGACAAATATTTACAACGGTACACTCGAGAAAGTTTTATGAAGTTGCCCCCCCCCCTCCTGAAGGAAATAAAATCGTAACTAAGAACCGAACTATCGATGAAAAGTACATAGAACTCCAGAACTATGCAACAGGCAACTATAACAGATTTTCGTTTATTACCTCCAACTAAGCAGTAGATTGATGGCACTATGGAATGCTTTGAGTGAACCCAATTTTTTTTTCGGAAAAATGCATGTTTTTCAGAGTTCTGGTTGCCCCCTCAAGAGTTCTGTTAAGTAGCTTTACAACTTTTTTTGATCAGACAAATATTTACAACGGTACACTCGAGAAAGTTTTATGAAGTTGCCCCCCACTCCCCTGACGGAAAAAAATCGTAACTAAGAACCGAACTATCGATGAAAAATACATAGAACTCCAGAACTATGCAAGTGGAAACTAGAACTGATTTTCATGTATTATCTCCAACTGAGCAGTAGATTGATGGCACGATGGAAAGCCTTGAGTGAAACCAATTTTTTTTCCTCTGAAAAATGAATTTTTTTTCGGAGTTCTGGTTGCCCCCACAAGAGTTCTGTCCAATAGCTTCACAACTTTTTTTGATCAGACAAATATTTACAACGGTACACTCGAGAAAGTTTTATGAAGTTGCCCCCCACCCTCCTAAAGGAAATAAAATCGTAACTAAGAACCGAACTATCGATGAAAAGTACATAGAACTCCAGAACTATGCAACAGGCAACTATAACAGATTTTCGTTTATTACCTCCAACTAAGCAGTAGATTGATGGCACCATGGAATGCTTTGAGTGAACCCAATTTTTTTTTCGGAAAAATGCATGTTTTTCGGAGTTCTGGTTGCCCCCTCAAGAGTTCTGTTAAGTAGCTTTACAACTTTTTTTGATCAGACAAATATTTACAACGGTACACTCGAGAAAGTTTTATGAAGTTGCCCCCCCCCCCCCCCCGCCCCTCCTGAAGGAAATAAAATCGTAACTAAGAACCGAACTATCGATGAAAAGTACATAGAACTCCAGAACTATGCAAGTGGCAACTCGAACTGATTTTCATTTATGACCTCCAACTGAGCAGTAGATTGACGGCACGATGGAATGCTTTGAGTGAAATCAAATTTTTGTTTTCGGAAAAATGAATTTTTTTTCGGAGTTCTGGTTGCCCCCGCAAGAGTTCTGTCAAATAGCTTTACAACTTTTTTTGATCAGACAAATATTTATAACGGTACACTCGATTGACTTTTATGAAGTCCCCCCCCCCCGCCCCTAACGGAAAAAAATCGTTACTAAGACCCGAACTATCGATGTAACGTTCATAGAACTCCAGAACTATGCAACAGGCAACTATAACAGATTTTCGTTTATTACCTCCAACTAAGCGGTAGATTGATGGCACCATGGAATGCTTTGAGTGAACCCAATTTTTTTTCGAAAAAATGCATGTTTTTCGAAGTTCTCGTTGCCCTCTCAAGAGTTCTGTTAAGTAGCTTTACAACTTTTTTTGATCAGACAAATATTTACAACGGTACACTCAAGAAAGTTTTATGAAGTTGCCCCCCACTCCCCTAACGGAAAAAAATCGTTACTAAGACCCGAACTATCGATGTAACGTTCATAGAACTCCAGAACTATGCAACAGGCAACTATAACAGATTTTCGTTTATTACCTCCAACTAAGCAGTAGATTGATGGCACCATGGAATGCTGTGAGTGAACCCAATTTTTTTTCGGAAAAATGCATGTTTTTCGGAGTTCTGGTTGCCCCCTCAAGAGTTCTGTTAAGTAGCTTTACAACTTTTTTTGATCAGACAAATATTTACAACGGTACACTCGAGAAAGTTTTATGAAGTTGCCCCCCCCCCCTCCTGAAGGAAATAAAATCGTAACTAAGAACCGAACTGTCGATGAAAAGTACATAGAACTCCAGAACTATGCAACAGGCAACTATAACAGATTTTCGTTTATTACCTCCAACTAAGCAGTAGATTGATGGCACTATGGAATGCTTTGAGTGAACCCAATTTTTTTTTCGGAAAAATGCATCTTTTTCAGAGTTCTGGTTGCCCCCTCAAGAGTTCTGTTAAGTAGCTTTACAACTTTTTTTGATCAGACAAATATTTACAACGGTACACTCGAGAAAGTTTTATGAAGTTGCCCCCCACTCCCCTGACGGAAAAAAATCGTAACTAAGAACCGAACTATCGATGAAAAATACATAGAACTCCAGAACTATGCAAGTGGAAACTAGAACTGATTTTCATGTATTATCTCCAACTGAGCAGTAGATTGATGGCACGATGGAAAGCCTTGAGTGAAACCAATTTTTTTTCCTCTGAAAAATGAATTTTTTTTCGGAGTTCTCGTTGCCCCCACAAGAGTTCTGTCCAATAGCTTCACAACTTTTTTTGATCAGACAAATATTTACAACGGTACACTCGAGAAAGTTATATGAAGTTGCCCCCCACCCTCCTAAAGGAAATAAAATCGTAACTAAGAACCGAACTATCGATGAAAAGTACATAGAACTCCAGAACTATGCAACAGGCAACTATAACAGATTTTCGTTTATTACCTCCAACTAAGCAGTAGATTGATGGCACCATGGAATGCTTTGAGTGAACCCAATTTTTTTTTCGGAAAAATGCATGTTTTTCGGAGTTCTGGTTGCCCCCTCAAGAGTTCTGTTAAGTAGCTTTACAACTTTTTTTGATCAGACAAATATTTACAACGGTACACTCGAGAAAGTTTTATGAAGTTGCCCCCCCCCCCGCCCCTCCTGAAGGAAATAAAATCGTAACTAAGAACCGAACTATCGATGAAAAGTACATAGAACTCCAGAACTATGCAAGTGGCAACTCGAACTGATTTTCATTTATGACCTCCAACTGAGCAGTAGATTGACGGCACGATGGAATGCTTTGAGTGAAATCAAATTTTTGTTTTCGGAAAAATGAATTTTTTTTCGGAGTTCTGGTTGCCCCCGCAAGAGTTTTGTTAAATAGCTTTACAACTTTTTTTGATCAGACAAATATTTATAACCGTACACTCGATTGACTTTTATGAAGTCCCCCCCCCCTAACGGAAAAAAATCGTTACTAAGACCCGAACTATCGATGTAATGTTCATAGAACTCCAGAACTATGCAACAGGCAACTATAACAGATTTTCGTTTATTACCTCCAACTAAGCAGTAGATTGATGGCACCATGGAATGCGTTGAGTGAACCCAATTTTTTTTCGGAAAAATGCATGTTTTTCGGAGTTCTTGTTGCCCCCTCA
The DNA here is from genome assembly GCA_963210295.1 of Ophion ellenae. Classification (NCBI taxonomy): domain Eukaryota; kingdom Metazoa; phylum Arthropoda; class Insecta; order Hymenoptera; family Ichneumonidae; genus Ophion; species Ophion ellenae. The sequence continues at coordinate 22,287,634 of OY723396.1, read as the reverse complement.
AGAGTTCTGTTAAGTAGCTTTACAACTTTTTTTGATCAGACAAATATTTACAACGGTACACTCGAGAAAGTTTTATGAAGTTGCCCCCCCCCTGACGGAAAAAAAATCGTAACTAAGAACCGAACTATCGACGAAAAGTACATAGAACTCCAGAACTATGCAAGTGGAAACTAGAACTGATTTTCATTTATTACCTCCAACTGAGCAGTAGATTGATGGCACGATGGAAAGCCTTGAGTGAAACCAATTTTTTTTCCTCTGAAAAATGAATGTTTTTTTCGGAGTTCTGGGTGCCCCCGCAAGAGTTTTGTTAAATAGCTTCACAACGTTTTTTGATCAGACAAATATTTATAACCGTACACTCGATTGACTTTTATGAAGTCCCCCCCCCCCTAACGGAAAAAACTCGTAACTAAGAACCGAACTATCGATGAAAAGTACATAGAACTCCAGAACTATGCAACAGGCAACTATAACAGATTTTCGTTTATTACCTCCAACTAAGCAGTAGATTGATGGCACCATGGAATGCTTTGAGTGAACCCAATTTTTTTTTCGGAAAAATGCATGTTTTTCGGAGTTCTGGTTGCCCCCTCAAGAGTTCTGTTAAGTAGCTTTACAACTTTTTTTGATCAGACAAATATTTACAACGGTACACTCGAGAAAGTTTTATGAAGTTGCCCCCCCCCCGCCCCTCCTGAAGGAAATAAAATCGTAACTAAGAACCGAACTATCGATGAAAAGTACATAGAACCCGAGAACTATGCAAGTGGCAACTCGAACTGATTTTCATTTATGACCTCCAACTGAGCAGTAGATTGACGGCACGATGGAATGCTTTGAGTGAAATCAAATTTTTGTTTTCGGAAAAATGAATTTTTTTTCGGAGTTCTGGTTGCCCCCGCAAGAGTTTTGTTAAATAGCTTTACAACTTTTTTTGATCAGACAAATATTTATAACCGTACACTCGATTGACTTTTATGAAGTCCCCCCCCCCTAACGGAAAAAAATCGTTACTAAGACCCGAACTATCGATGTAATGTTCATAGAACTCCAGAACTATGCAACAGGCAACTATAACAGATTTTCGTTTATTACCTCCAACTAAGCAGTAGATTGATGGCACCATGGAATGCGTTGAGTGAACCCAATTTTTTTTCGGAAAAATGCATGTTTTTCGGAGTTCTGGTTGCCCCCTCAAGAGTTCTGTTAAGTAGCTTTACAACTTTTTTTGATCAGACAAATATTTACAACGGTACACTCGAGAAAGTTTTATGAAGTTGCCCCCCCCCCCTGACGGAAAAAAAATCGTAACTAAGAACCGAACTATCGACGAAAAGTACATAGAACTCCAGAACTATGCAAGTGGCAACTAGAACTGATTTTCATTTATTACCTCAGACTGAGCAGTAGATTGATGGCACGATGGAATGCTGTGAGTGAAACAAAATTTTTTTTTCCGAAAAATGAATTTTTTTTCGGAGTTCTGGTTGCCCCCGCAAGAGTTCTGTCAAATAGCTTTACAACTTTTGTTCATCAGACAAATATTTACAACGGTACACTCGAGAAAGTTTTATGAAGTTGCCCCCCACTCCCCCTGACGGAAAAAAATCGTAACTAAAAACCGAACTATCGATGAAAAGTACATAGAACTCCAGAACTATGCAAGTGGAAACTAGAACTGATTTTCATTTATTACCTCCAACTGAGCAGTAGATTGATGGCACGATGGAAAGCCTTGAGTGAAACCAATTTTTTTTCCTCTGACAAATGAATTTTTTTTCGGAGTTCTGGTTGCCCCCACAAGAGTTCTGTCCAATAGCTTCACAACTTTTTTTGATCAGACAAATATTTACAACGGTACACTCGAGAAAGTTTTATGAAGTTGCCCCCCACCCTCCTAAAGGAAATAAAATCGTAACTAAGAACCGAACTATCGATGAAAAGTACATAGAACTCCAGAACTATGCAACAGGCAACTATAACAGATTTTCGTTTATTACCTCCAACTAAGCAGTAGATTGATGGCACCATGGAATGCTTTGAGTGAACCCAATTTTTTTTTCGGAAAAATGCATGTTTTTCGGAGTTCTGGTTGCCCCCTCAAGAGTTCTGTTAAGTAGCTTTACAACTTTTGTTCATCAGACAAATATTTACAACGGTACACTCGAGAACGTTTTATGAAGTTGCCCCCCACTCTCCTGACGGAAAAAATCGTAACTAAGAACCGAACTATCGATGAAAAGTACATAGAACTCCAGAACTATGCAAGTGGAAAGTAGAACTGATTTTCATTTATTACCTCCAACTGAGCAGTAGATTGATGGCACGATGGAAAGCCTTGAGTGAAACCAATTTTTTTTCCTCTGAAAAATGAATGTTTTTTTCGGAGTTCTGGTTGCCCCCGCAAGAGTTTTGTTAAATAGCTTTACAACTTTTTTTGATCAGACAAATATTTATAACCGTACACTCGATTGACTTTTATGAAGTCCCCCCCCCCCCCCTAACGGAAAAAAATCGTTACTAAGACCCGAACTATCGATGTAACGTTCATAGAACTCCAGAACTATGCAACAGGCAACTATAACAGATTTTCGTTTATTACCTCCAACTAAGCAGTAGATTGATGGCACCATGAAATGCTGTGAGTGAACCCAATTTTTTTTCGGAAAAATGCATGTTTTTCGGAGTTCTGGTTGCCCCCTCAAGAGTTCTGTTAAGTAGCATTACAACTTTTTTTGATCAGACAAATATTTACAACGGTACACTCAAGAAAGTTTTATGAAGTTGCCCCTCACTCCCCTAACGGAAAAAAATCGTTACTAAGACCCGAACTATCGATGTAACGTTCATAGAACTCCAGAACTATGCAACAGGCAACTATAACAGATTTTCGTTTATTACCTCCAACTAAGCAGTAGATTGATGGCACCATGAAATGCTGTGAGTGAACCCAATATTTTTTCGGAAAAATGCATGTTTTTCGGAGTTCTGGTTGCCCCCTCAAGAGTTCTGTTAAGTAGCATTACAACTTTTTTTGATCAGACAAATATTTACAACGGTACACTCAAGAAAGTTTTATGAAGTTGCCCCTCACTCCCCTAACGGAAAAAAATCGTTACTAAGACCCGAACTATCGATGTAACGTTCATAGAACTCCAGAACTATGCAACAGGCAACTATAACAGATTTTCGTTTATTACCTCCAACTAAGCAGTAGATTGATGGCACCATGAAATGCTGTGAGTGAACCCAATTTTTTTTCGGAAAAATGCATGTTTTTCGGAGTTCTGGTTGCCCCCTCAAGAGTTCTGTTAAGTAGCATTACAACTTTTTTTGATCAGACAAATATTTTCAACGGTACACTCGAGAAAGTTTTATGAAGTTGCCCCCCCCCCCCCCCTCCTGAAGGAAATAAAATCGTAACTAAGAACCGAACTATCGATGAAAAGTACATAGAACTCCAGAACTATGCAACAGGCAACTATAACAGATTTTCGTTTATTACCTCCAACTAAGCAGTAGATTGATGGCACCATGGAATGCTTTGAGTGAACCCAATTTTTTTTTCGGAAAAATGCATGTTTTTCGGAGTTCTGGTTGCCCCCTCAAGAGTTCTGTCAAATAGCTTTACAACTTTTGTTCATCAGACAAATATTTACAACGGTACACTCGAGAAAGTTTTATGAAGTTGCCCCCCACTCCCCTGACGGAAAAAAATCGTAACTAAAAACCGAACTATCGATGAAAAGTACATAGAACTCCAGAACTATGCAAGTGGAAACTAGAACTGATTTTCATTTATTACCTCCAACTGAGCAGTAGATTGATGGCACGATGGAAAGCCTTGAGTGAAACCAATTTTTTTTCCTCTGAAAAATGAATTTTTTTTCGGAGTTCTGGTTGCCCCCGCAAGAGTTTTGTTAAATAGCTTTACAACTTTTTTTGATCAGACAAATATTTATAACCGTACACTCGATTGACTTTTATGAAGTCCCCCCCCCCCCTAACGGAAAAAAATCGTTACTAAGACCCGAACTATCGATGTAACGTTCATAGAACTCCAGAACTATGCAACAGGCAACTATAACAGATTTTCGTTTATTACCTTCAACTAAGCAGTAGATTGATGGCACCATGAAATGCTGTGAGTGAACCCAATTTTTTTTCGGAAAAATGCATGTTTTTCGGAGTTCTGGTTGCCCCCTCAAGAGTTCTGTTAAGTAGCATTACAACTTTTTTTGATCAGACAAATATTTACAACGGTACACTCAAGAAAGTTTTATGAAGTTGCCCCTCACTCCCCTAACGGAAAAAAATCGTTACTAAGACCCGAACTATCGATGTAACGTTCATAGAACTCCAGAACTATGCAACAGGCAACTATAACAGATTTTCGTTTATTACCTCCAACTAAGCAGTAGATTGATGGCACCATGAAATGCTGTGAGTAAACCCAATTTTTTTTCGGAAAAATGCATGTTTTTCGGAGTTCTGGTTGCCCCCTCAAGAGTTCTGTTAAGTAGCATTACAACTTTTTTTGATCAGACAAATATTTTCAACGGTACACTCGAGAAAGTTTTATGAAGTTGCCCCCCCCCCCCCCTCCTGAAGGAAATAAAATCGTAACTAAGAACCGAACTATCGATGAAAAGTACATAGAACTCCAGAACTATGCAACAGGCAACTATAACAGATTTTCGTTTATTACCTCCAACTAAGCAGTAGATTGATGGCACCATGGAATGCTTTGAGTGAACCCAATTTTTTTTTCGGAAAAATGCATGTTTTTCGGAGTTCTGGTTGCCCCCTCAAGAGTTCTGTCAAATAGCTTTACAACTTTTGTTCATCAGACAAATATTTACAACGGTACACTCGAGAAAGTTTTATGAAGTTGCCCCCCACTCCCCTGACGGAAAAAAATCGTAACTAAAAACCGAACTATCGATGAAAAGTACATAGAACTCCAGAACTATGCAAGTGGAAACTAGAACTGATTTTCATTTATTACCTCCAACTGAGCAGTAGATTGATGGCACGATGGAAAGCCTTGAGTGAAACCAATTTTTTTTCCTCTGAAAAATGAATTTTTTTTCGGAGTTCTGGTTGCCCCCTCAAGAGTTCTGTTAAGTAGCTTTACAACTTTTTTTGATCAGACAAATATTTACAACGGTACACTCGAGAAAGTTTTATGAACGAAGGCTTCGAGGGAAAAAGCAATCTGAGCACGACTCGCGCGTGACGTCACCCGACGGAATGCGCGAGGCTTTTAGATGATTTCAATGCTTATTTAGCTCTTAATTCTCTGCGTTACCAATGTATACAAAAAATGTATCGCGCACCCTGATCGCTTATTTTTTTACTCTATACGTTAATTTAAATATAATAATTAATCCAAATTACAACTTATTTATCTTCTAAAAAATTGTTTACGTTTTACTCATACCCGTCCTTATGCCAAATAAATTATAATTCATAAAAGTAAGCGGAAATATATTTATATTCGTATTATTATATTAATTCTCATACTTTCATCAAGCGATAAAGCATTATCCCCAAAGACAAGCCAATCATCCATCCGGCCGCGAATCGTAACTTACGAGAATGAATATAATAATACGACTATAAATATATTTCCGCTTACTTTGATGAATTACAATTTATTTGGCATAGGGACGGGTGTGAGTAAAGCGCAAACAATTTTTTAGAAGATAAATAAGTCGTAATTTATATTTATTATTACATTTAAATTAACGTACAAACTAATCAAATAAGCGGTCGGAGTGCGCAATATGTTTTTCGACACTAAAAGATAACTAATTAAAATAATGATGATAACTAATGAAAATAACTAATCTAACAAGAATTAATAGTGATAATAATTTTTAAAAAAGCACTAAGGGCGGGGAACGATCCTGCGCCCCTGCGGACCGAAACCAGGAACGCTACCAACGGGACCGTCCCATCGCTTGTAGAATATGCACTTTCTGGTACTGACGATTCGCGGCCGGATGGTTGATTGGCTTGTTTTTGGGGATAATGCTTTATCGCTTGATAAAAGTATGAGAATTAATATAATAATACGAATATAAATATATTTTCGCTTACTTTTATTAATATTAATTTATATAGCATAAGGACGGGTGTGAGTAAAGCGTAAACAATTGTTTAAAAGATAAATAATTTGTAATTTGGATTCATAATTATATTTAAATTAACGTATAAACTAAAAAAATAAGCGATCAGGGTGCGCGATACATTTTTTTGTATACATTGATAACGCAGAGAATCAAGAGCTAAATAAGCATTGAAATCATCTAAAAGCCTCGCGCGTTCCGTCGGGTGACGTCACGCGCGAGTCGTGCTCAGATTGCTTTTTCCCTCGAAGCCTTCGTTTCGGCTTGGCCGCACATGATCGTGCTCAGCGTCCATGGATTGGTGTAGCTGCCGAAGGCGCGGTCGGGAAACTTCGGCGCGCTCGGCTCTTTCCGAAGATGCCCGAGTGTCGCTCGCTCACGGACACACGCTACTGTGATTGTGTGATGGGCGCGTAAGAGACTAGAGAGCGGGTAACTTTTGGCAGAGATTAGTAGGGAGATGTACAACGCTCCCCTTTCCGGCGTGCCACAGAAAGGGCGCCAAATCGCGGCGGCCAGTTCGGGAATATGATTTTGTGTGCATCGCCTCTGTCGAGGTTGCAGATTCCCTTGTAGCCGCGCGAGTCGTGAGCACCGCTCAAGTCGATATCGCAGTCAGCGTGTACACGAATGGGTAGCTCGGTGGGGGAAAAGTCTCTGCCCCTCGCTCACTCGACAGGCGAACGGAGCGAGGCAGGCAGCCAGATCGCGCGTAAAAGTTACCCCCTCTCTAGTCACTTACGCGCCCATCACACAATCATAGTAGCGCGTGTCCGTGAGCGAGCACCGCTCGGACACTTCGGAAAGAGCCGAGCACGGTCGAAGTGTCCCGACCGCACCTTCGGCAGCTACACCAATACATGGACGCTGAGCACGTTCATGTGCGGCCAAGCCGAAACGAAGGCTTCGAGGGAAAAAGCAATCTGAGCACGACTCGCGCGTGACGTCATCCGACGGCACGCGCGAGGCTTTTAGATGATTTCAATGCTTATTTAGCTCTTGATTCTCTGCGTTATTAATGTATACAAAAAATGTATCGCGCACTCTGATCGCTTATTTTTTTAGTTTATACGTTAATTTAAATATAATAATAAATCTAAATCACAACTTATTTATCTTATATAAAATTGTTTACGCTTTACTCACACCCGTCCTCATGCCAAATAAATTATAATTCATAAAAGTAAGCGGAAATATATTTATATTCGTATTATTATATTAATTCTCATACTTTCATCAAGCGATAAAGCATTATCCCCAAAAACAAACCAATCATCCACATATTTTGTACAACCGTGAGATGGTCCCGTTGGTAGCGTTCCTAGCTTCGGTCCGCAGGGGCCCCAGTGCAAATTTTTCTCCAAATTTTTCCTAATTTCTCATATTTTAGTCATATTTGAGATTTTCGCAGAAAAAAATGATTTAAAACAGATTCAAGTACTGGTCCATTTTCCAAAAACACATTTTTTTTTACTGAAAATTCATAATTTCTCATTTTTTTCCCGGAAATTTCTCTTTTTCCTATGACCTGAGTGAACGGCTGCGGGAGATATTCGGAGAAAAGTTATAGATGAAAAAAATGAGATTTTCGTAAAAAAAACTTATTACATTTTTTTATGCCTCATAATTCTGAGAAATAATGAATTTCCGAAATTTTTGCAAACATTCTTTTCCTCAAGGGGTAAACCACTGTAACGGCCTGCCACGAAGCGTTTTAGACAAATAGTACTTGGGATAATTATTAAGCATATATTGAAGTATAGCGAAAAAATTTTATGGGAAAATATTACAAAATGGCGACACTGCACAAAATTCTTCCGAGGCATGTTGAACTTCTGGTGCTCTGCGGCACGTAGTATAACTTGTGCCAATTTTAACCTGGACAAAATAATTTTTTAAATAAAATCTAGATGAGTGTAGCTAGTGAACCACGTAGGGGATTTTAGAAATATTGATTTTTGAATAATTGCCGAGTATTTGAATAAAAATGTTCATTTAGACTTAATAAAGAAAAATTCTTTTTTTTAGATTAAAATTGGCACATTTATTACATATTGGCATGTCGAACCTCTGCGTGCCGCAGAGGTTCGACATGCTTCGGAAGAATTGCTGCAGTGTCGCCATTTTGTAATATTTTCGGATAAAAATTTCTAGCAATATACTTACATATATGATTAATAAATACCGCAAGTATTATTCATTTATCACATTTTCTTCCGCCAAAACAAAAAATTTCAAAAAATCCGCTTCTTGTAAGGTCGTTACAGTGGTGTTACCCCTTATAGTCTTCTTATAATTTCCGAGATTTTCCCGTGATCGTAATTAAAATGATGAAATATTTGGAGAAATTCGCAGAAACTCGGATGTTTGCGTAAAAATAATTGTCCGCAAAACTCCGAATTCTTCATATTTGTTCCAATTCATGGAAAAATTCGGAAAAAATCTCAAAATTTTTTCGGAAAAAATCGGAGTTTTTCGGAAATATTTGCATTAAGGGCGCGGGATCGTTCCCCGCGCTCGGTGCTTTTTTAAAAATTATTATTACTATTAATTCTTATTTGATTAGTTATTTTTATTAGTTATTATTATTATTTTAATTAGTTATCTTTTAGTGTCGAAAAATTTATCGCGCACTCTGACCGCTTATTTTATTAGTTTGTATGTTAATTTAAATACAATAATAAATCTTAATTACAACTTATTTATCTTCTAAAAAATTGTTTGCGCTTTACTCACACCCGTCCCTATGCCAAATAAATTGTAATTCATAAAAGTTAGGAGAAATATATTTATATTCGTATTATTATATTCATTCTCATATACTTTCATCAAGCGATAAAGCATTATCATAATGCTTTATCATAATGCATTATCATAATGCATTATCATAATGCTTTATCATAATGCTTTATCATACTGCATTATCATAATGCTTTATCGCTTGATGAAAGTAAATGAGAATGAATATAATAATATGAATATAAATATATTTCCGTTTACTTTTATGAATTATAATTTATTTGGCATAGGGACGGGTGTGAGTAAAGCGCAAACAATTTTTTAGAAGATAAATAAGTTGTAATTTAGATTTATTATTGTATTTATTAACGTACAAACTGATCAAATAAGCGGTCAAAGGGAGCGATAAATTTTTCGACACTAAAAGATAATTAATTAAAATAATAACGATTACTAATAAAAATAACCAATCAAATAAGAATTAATAATAATAATAATTTTAAAAAAAGCACTGAGCGCGGGGTACGGTCCCGCGCTCCTAGTGCAAATCTTTTTCCGAAAAACTCCGATTTTTTCCGGAAAATTTTTCCGATTTTTTCTATGAATTGGAACAAATAAGAAGAATTCAGAGTTTGGCGGACATTTATTTTTACGCAAACATCCGAGTTTCTCCGAATTGTTTTCGAATTTTTCCGAATATTTCATCATTTTAATCACGATCACGGGAGAATGTTGGAAATTATATGAAGACTTTGAGGGGTAATACCACTGTAAGGACCTTACAGGAAGCGCATTTTTTAATATTTTTTTGGCGGAAGAAAATGTGATAAGCAAATAATACTTGCGGTATTTATTGAGCATATATTTAAGTATATGGCTATACATTTTTATCCGAAAATATTACAAAATGGCGACACTGCAGCAATTCTTCCGAAGCATGTCGAACCTCTGCGGCACGCAGTATAACTGTGCCAATTTTAATCTAAAAAGAAGAATTTTGTTTTATTAAGTCTACATGAGTGTAGCTACTGAACCCCGTAGGGGATTTTCGATAAGTTAATTTAAAAAATGTTTATTAAAAAATAACTGTCTTAAAAAAAATTGAACATTTTTAGTCAAATACTCGGCAATCACTCAAAAATCATTATTTCTAAAATCCCCTACGTGGTTCACTAGCTACACTCATCTAGATTTAATTTGAAAAAAATTATTTTGTCCAGAATAAAATTGGCACAAGTTATACTGCGTGCCGTAGAGCACCTTAAGTTCAACATGCCTCGGAAGAATTTGCTGCAGTGTCGCCATTTTGTAATGTTTTCCCAAAAAAATTTTTGCATTATACTTCAATATATGCTTAATAATTATCCCAAGTATTATTTGTCTAAATCGCTTCGTGGCAGGCCGTTACAGTGGTGTTACCCCTTAAGGAAAATAATGTTTTCAAAAATTTCGGAAATTCATTATTTCTCAGAATTATGAGGGATAAAAAAATGTAATAAGTTTTTTTACGAAAATCTTATTTTTTTTTTCATCTACAACTTTTCTCCGAATATCTCCGCAGCCGTTCACTCAATAGGAAAAAGAAAAAGTTCCGGAAAAAAATATATTATCAAGTTTTTTTTACGAAAATCTCATTTTTTTCATCTTTAAATTTTCTCTGTATATCTCCGCAGCCGTTTACTCAGGTAATAGGAGAAGGGAAATTTCCGCACAAAAATAATAATAATAAAAAGTTTTTTAACGAAAATCTCATTTCTTTTCATCTTTAACTTTTCTTCGAATATCTCCGCAGCCGTTCACTCAGGTCAAAGGAAAAAGAGAAATTTCCGGGAAAAAAATGAGAAATCATGAATTTTAAGTAAAAAAAAATGTGTTTTTGGGGAATAGACCAGTACTTGAATCTGTTTTAAATCGTTTTTTCTCGGAAAATCTCAGATATGACTAAAATATGAGAAATTATGAAAAATTTGGAGAAAAATTTGCACTACGGGCCCCTGCGGACCGAAGCCAGGAACGCTACCAACCAAAAATAGACCAGTACTTGAATCTGTTTTAAATCGTTTTTTCTCGGAAAATCTCAGATATGACTAAAATATGAGAAATTATGAAAAATTTGGAGAAAAATTTGCACTACGGGCCCCCGCGGACCGAAGCCAGGAACGCTACCAACGGGACCATCTCATCGCTTGTAGAATATGTGCACTTTCTGGTACTTACAATTCGCGGCCGGATGGCTTGTTTTTGGGGATAATGCTTTATCGCTTGATGAAAGTATGAGAATTAATATAATAATACGAATATAAATATATTTCCGCTTACTTTTATGAATTATAATTTATTCGGCATAAGGACGGGTGTCAGAAAAGCGTAAACAATTTTGTATAAGATAAATAAGTTGTAATTTAGATTTATTATTGTATTTAAATTAACGTATAAACTTTAAAAAAAGCGATCAGAGTGCGCGATACATTTTTTTGTATACATTAATAACGCAGAGAATCAATTGCTAAATAAGCATTGAAATCATGTAAAAGCCTCGCGCGTGCCGTCGGTGACGTCACGCGCGAGTCGTACTCTGATTGCTTTTTCCCTCGAAGCCTTCGTTTCGGCTTGGTCGCGCATGAATGTGCTCAGCGTCCATGCATCAGTGTAGCAGCCGAAGGCGCGGTCGTGACACTTCGACCGTGCTCGGCTCTTTCCGAAGGTGTGTCAGAGCGTCCCTCGCTTTCGGACACGCGCGACGATGATTGTGTGATGGGCGCGTAAGAGACTAGAGAGGGGGCAACTTTTACGCGCGATCTGGCTGCACTGGAGCGAGGTTTTCCGTCCGATCGAGCTCGACATATGTGTGGCCGGACTGCGGATTGGAATATGCATTAAATGAATTTCAAAGAGAAAAACATGTATCGAGGTTGATATATCAGCGTGCGGGCTCTGAGTGCAGACGACGCGGGTTCAATCCCCGGTAGCCAATGTCTTTTTTTAAATTAAACATATATGAATTAAATATCATAAATAATGCCTGGACAGGCGATAATAGTTAAAGCGAGAGTAAGTTCGACATTTTTTGAATGTAAAATGAAGAAAATTGATTAAAAAAAGTCGATTAACCAGGGATCGAACCCGGACCGCAAGCATCGTCAATCCGTCACGCTGCCAACTCAGCTACGACGCTTATTGAGGATAGAAAAACATTTATGATACACCCTTATTCATAATGTTTACTGTTGAAAAAAAACGCCGTAGCGACCGCGGCAAAGGCTCAAGATTTCTTTTTAAACCTTCCACGGTCGTTTCGGCGTTTTATTTTTCCACGCGGTTCGTCGTTGATTTTTTTAACCCGCATTCTCGGCATAAAGGGCCAACCGAGAGAAAACAATTTTCTCGATACATGTTTTTCTCTTTGAAATTCATTTAATGCATATTCCAATCCGCAGTACGGCCACACATATGTCGAGCTCGATCGGACGGAAAACCTCGCTCCGTTCGCCTGTCGAGTGAGCGAGGGGCAGAGACTTTTCCCCCACCGAGCTACCCATTCGTGTGCACGCTGACTGCGATATCGACTCGAGCGGTGCTCACGACTCGCGCGGCTACAAGGGAATCTGCAACCTCGACAGAGGCGATGCACACAAAATCATATTCCCGAACTCGCCGCCGCGATTTAGCGCCATTTCTGAGGCACGCCGAAAAGGGGAGCGTTGTACATCTCCCTACTAATCTCTGCTTTTGGGCGCGCTGCTTGCCGGGATGCGTATTCGATCCTCTTCCATCCCTCTTACACGACATCGATAGTCAGCTTACTTCTCGAGGTCTTAGAGATAGTGGCGCCATCCCTTTTTGACCACATTTTTGTAGCCAGTTTGAAATGCACAGATCGGCCTCCTCCCACTCTAGACTTCATGGTTTCAAGGCTGATGCAAGACGTCCAGTCACGTGACCGGGGCTTCATCAGGTCCGCCAACGCGAAAACTTCCGACCCGCCATCCGGCAAACTTCGCGCCGTCCGAGGCGCGTGTGTGCGTGCGCGCCCTCCGATACATACGTGCGCGGGATTCGGCGGCGTTTTTTTCTTCTTCGTGCAGGACTCTTTTTCCTTCCTAACGACAAACGGTCCAGGCAGCCAGGACGTGAGTCGGGAGAGAAGATCGGTGGAGTCTTGTCGCTGAATTCGTTGCCACGCGAATCGACGATCGACCATGAAAACGAAGGTATTTATGTACACTGAGCGATGCGTCGTAGTGGCTGTCATGGAAAAACTGAAGTGAAACAAGGGCTGAAGTAGGAAGCGCTCATGACCGCTGAAAAAGCCGACGAACGCGTATCGTTCTAACATCCCCCCTCCCACCTACACCCAGCCATACTTTCGCTGCCTCAGTATTGTTTTTACTCCGAGGTGCGGCGGCCGCAGTTTCTTTACTGCAAATCGCGCATTGCACTTATTCGGCACACCTACGTGCGCGCGTGCGCTTCTCCGTGCCTCTGTATATGTACCGTACACGTTTCGCGTGTTAGAGCGCGAAAAAAAAACGAAGGAAACGCCGTTGCAACAATAAACGCGCCGTAAGGTCGCGTCGGTAGAGTTAATTGACGACGAAGTTTTCGACATCTTTTAACCTCGTACGACTTTTTGCCGAGGTGAAGAAAACATCGCAACCATCGTGGTTTACGTTTTTCTTCATCGATATCCTCATCCACATCCCGAAGCGCGTCGACTCGAAGTTCCGTTGCTAAAAAGAATATGGTGATTGTAATCGGACGACTTACAGATTGCCCTTTCTAGCTCAGCAGCTTAGAGGCAACCGATGCGGAATTGGAATACCGGGCCAAGCAGCATCACGGTAGGAGAAACTGTCATTTTACCCTGCGCCACGTACCGCGTACATCGTTTATTTGCTTTATTTGACGAATTTCTCTCTACCGCGATCTTTCGAACATTTTTTTTTTTCGTCGCCTCACGTTACTAGGATTGGAATTAAATTGGCTTGAGCGCGAATGCCCCTCGACGGAATTCGTTAAAATTTCACGCGTGTAACAAGAACCGTAGTGGCTGTGGAACTTCTAGGAGCTTGCTTACGTTTTTAACGCGAGATATTCGTGTTCCGAGTTGACAGTCGGAAAGTTTAACGCTAAATCTTCGTCTCTATTTTACGTTTTATGGGGAACACTTGCGCTGCTCTGGCGCTAGAACTACGTTAAACGTTCTGGTTCATCTTCCGCAAATGTTTTACGCTCTTGTCCTATTTTCATTCAGTGCTGGGCGCTCTGAAGCAGCGGGAACTCTCCTGCAGCTCCTGCGGCAACGTTCTCAGTCACGAGTCGTCGGAGATCTTTGCACATCCGGTGTTTGGCATTCTGCAGTGCAGGGTAAGAATTTGCATATCTTCTTATCTTCCACTTTTCAGAATAATCCAAGAGTTGGCCATCCGGAAAGAGGATGAGCGTCGCATGGAATAACGCGGTTGTATTTTTATGCAAGTTCTAAGCAAGTTGATGATTTTTGCGGCGATAAGCGATTGTTAAAACTAGTGAGGAAAAAAAAGGCTGCTCGTGCTAGTGTATGGCTGTTACGCATATGGAAAACAGGAAAAACTCGGGGAATTTCTTTTCTCCTGGAATAATCAGAGAAAAGTCCGAGAATTTTGAAAATTCTCTGGAATTTTTCCAGAATTTACTTTTCGCAAGAATTACGAAAAATGAAACCGACTTGAAAAAGAAAACAACTGAAAAGGACGAAAATAAATATTTATGGATATTTTCAATATTTATATTACTTTTTATTATTGTAAAACTACACAACTATGGTCGAAATTTGTCAACTATGATCTAAATTTGTCAACTATGGTCCAAATTTGTCAACTATGGTCCGGATTTGTCAACTATGCTTCAAATTTGTCAACTATGGTCCAAATTTGTCAACTATGGTCCAGATTTGTCATCTATGGTCCTGATTTGTCAACTATGGTCCAGATTTTTCAACTATGGTCCAGACTTGTCAACTATAGTCCAGATTTGACAACTATGGTCCACACTTGTCAACTATGGTCCAGATTTGTCAACTATGGTCCTGATTTGTCAACTATGGTTCAGATTTGTCAACTACGGTGCACATTTGTCAGGTTTCGAATTTGTGTTTCTCCCACTGAAGAATGCGTTTGTATATTCAATACCTCGCTTCTATATATTTACCTTGGATTTATATATTTAATAGTCATAGCCAAGGTGATTTTGTTTGAAGAGATAGCTGGACTATAGTTGAGGCCCTGGACTATTATTGTGTAGTTTTACAGTATATACAACAAAAAAAGTCATGTCAGTGCCAAACATTGAAAATTTCAAAAACTAAAAACTAATTCACACTAAAACTCTTTACATTTGCATTCGATTTGTCGAGACACAACCATAAAGTTTTTATTGTAGATAAGTGTTTATATTTATTTTTTATTTATTGGCACTGACACAAAAAATTCTGGCTATAATAAAGAACAGATTCTGTATTAACTTTTAATGTATTTTTTTTTACTTTACAGTGTTTAAATCATTTTTCAGTTTTCAGTTTTATTACATTTTATTTTAATATGCAATATATATTTGATCTTAAAAAAAATTATGTTCTCCATTTAACCTCATTCCCCTGGAATATTTGCAAAATCTTTATGGAAAACCTGGTAAAGTGAAGGAATTTTGCAAGGAATAATATGATCTTGAAGTTTGCATCGTTGAAACGCAGAGAAAAAAATTTTTTTTCCATTGATTAAATTCTTATTGGCTATTTGAAGCCATAAAAATTATTCGAACGTTGTCGCGTATTTTAATTACACATTCACACGACGTTAAAGTTTGCATCGTTGGGATGCGTTGATTTTTTTGTTCATTTCTCGATTCTTCACTTTTATGCTTATCCAAAGCCGTCTGTTTTACCAAATTAAGGTCGCAAATCTCTCATAAAAATACGTAAAAAGGTTAGATTGGTTTTCAGGGTAGAAAAAGTTTTTTTTTTGAGAATAAAAAGAATTCATTTTCATTGCATCCCAACGATGCAATCTTCATCATCATACATTTACGACCCCAGGTTGCAAAAAAAGTTTTCGAATTATCATCAAAATAGAGAAATATGATAAAAATTGTTTCATTCTTCAACGTTAGCCAATACCGCGTAACAACCATGTACTCGGATGAGCGTTTAAATTGCATTCTTCCGTCTTCGCACACGCAGAAATGTAACGACCACACCAAGGAGACGCTCGCTTCTGCAGAGGCTCCCGTATCCTGTCTGATATGTGGCGGAACGCGCAAAAGTTCGTACAAATGTGACCAAAAAAGTTGTTCGTACAAGTTCTGTCAGGTGTGTACAATATCGAGGTTCCTTTCGACGTTGCGATCCTTCGCCGATCAGTTTTGATCTTCACGATGTTCCTTTCCAGGCTTGCATTAAGAGGAATGTGCCTCAGTCGCTGACGGAGGTCGAATCGAAGAAGTGGAAATGCTTTGTCTGCAACTCGAAGCCCCTGTGGAAGTTGCGCGGTACTTGCGACGCAGTGATGAAATCAATGTCCAAGTGAGTAGAACGTATCTTCCTTCCCCCCTCTCCCCCATTGTCCCAGTTTTTCTTTTCGTGTTCTCTGGTTTCGATAGTTTTTTTTTCTATGCATGCGTCTCCCTTCTCGCCGACATCCGCGTGTATCACTTCGCCGCGGCGATAGTTGGTCTCAATGTAGAATCAACGAAACTTTTCGTAATCAGATGTACGTGTGTTTCCGCGTTGATTAAAAATAACGGCGGCACACGGGACAAAAACCACATTGCTACATGAAAATTGTCGTCCGTGACCTTTGGTTGCTTACGCGCGTCTCGATTCGCTCCGACACGGGCGCGTATTCAAGCATGAAGCATTGCATCAAATCTCTGTCGGTAGTTTGCCGTGTCTTTGATCATTTCATCTCTCATCGGCACGTTATAACTTCTTGTTTTTTTTTTTTAACTTTCCTCCATTTTTTCTTTCTTCGGTAGATGGTTTTAGTTCTTTTTTTTTTATTTCTTCTTCCACGACGACGACCGAAAAATCGGATCGTCGGAGGATATACGCTTTAACGTTATCACCGCATTACGCGAATAATGATTCTGAGAAACTGTTAGTCGGTTCTGTTTACACTCGAGTCCAGTGTACCTTCCAGGGTGCTCGAACCTCACGGAAGATTTCAAAGAGAGATACGGAAGCAAATGTGCCGAAAAAAAAAAAAAAAATGATCAAGGGACGCGACGATCTAACGGAAGTTTGAAGAATACAAAAATTGGAAAATAAAACCATATAGAAAGCATTAAAATATATATACGTGTATATATGAACAAAAAGAACGAAAATAAACAACCAAACCTCAGGACGCAGGACTGGCTGACAGAGATATCTATAAGAAAGTAAGAAAGGTCGAGAGCGAGATATAGAGCGAGCAGTGAGCTGGGGTAAAAAATTGCGGTGGTATGCATGAGAACATGTACCCATGAAATTCATAATGAAAAAAAAAAAACATAAGAGAATAATAATAATTGAAATAAATTAAAAAGAAAAAAGTATTCACACCCACAATACACAATAATTGAATCGAAGTGTAAAAATGATAAACCACGGAATCGCGAAACTTCTGTTTCAGAAGGACTAAAAGAAAAAAAGTCTCGGGGCACAGATCTAGTGACGCAGAAGGCGATATTTCAGACTTGAAAAGTATATCGTACGTCAGGAGACGTCGTCTGAACGAGACTAAAGAATTGAGCAAACGTTTGCGCACGGTCTGCGACCAGGACAGTCCCACAGAAACGGAGCGCTTGGAATCCGTGTACGGTCGGAATAGGGGTGAAACTAAGGGTGACAAGGGTGACGGGAGCGAAAAACCCGAGGTTTGCATCGGCTATGAGAATAACGGGTCGCGAAAGGAGAAGACGATGCCGACGACGAGCGACGATGATTCCGACATCCAGGAGATAAAGTCCGCTCGACACAAGAAAACGTCCAAGTCCTCGAATCCACGAGACGCGTCCGCGGAAACGCGAAAAAAGCGCGTTAACGAAGCGCGAAAGGATTCATCGCGTGAAAAACATCACGAGAGAAGCAAGAATACCGCGATTTCGCGAAAATCGTCCACCCCGAATTTCAACAGTGCCGAGAGTGACGAGAGCGAGACAGAAAAGCGTAGCATGTCCGAGGCTAAGAGAAGACACAAAAGTGACGAAAAAACTTCCGTAGATAAGAAGAAGTACACGTCGGAGCAGGAAGATACCGAGAACGAGGATAAACGATCGAGAAAACGGCGGCGAAACGAATCTACGTACGATCGCGGCAAGAGCGTCAAATCGTCATCGAGGGAGGGCAAAAAATCGTCTAAAACTTCCAACGTGGACGAGGATTCGAACGGCTCTTCGACAGAGACGAGAAATTCGGCGAAAAACGTGTCGAGCAAACGAAACGGGGGTGGTAAAAAATCAAGAGACGATGAGAGGTCGCGAAAATCGAGGCGGGACGAGAGCTCGTCCGGGAAGAACGAGAATTCCGACGAGGCGGCTACGACGACGCGTACGTCGCGCGACGAGAGCGACAAAATGCACGGCAAATCGAAAAAGACTGTCGACCATCGTCGCGTCGAGAGTCAAAAATTCGCCAGTGACTCGAGCTCGGGCAAAGAATTTTGCAAATCCAAATTATTCCGCAACAATTACGTACCCTTGAGGCGTTTCTCGGAGCTCGAAAAAGATTACACGAAAACACCGGACGACAGTCCCGAGCCACCGCGCGACCATATATCGAAGGATCAAACGTTCGCTTTGAAAAACAACGTTGCTAATTTTTACGCCGAACTGAAGAAGGCGGCGAGCAAATTGATGAACGATATCGAGCTCGCGGAATCGAATTACAGCAAGAAAGATTCGATGCGACCGACGGACGTCGATCGTTTGATCATCGAGAGTAACAACGTCGTCACGAAATTCAAGCGTTGCATCGATCACGGTCAAAACAAGATTGACGATTATTACGAAAAATGGTGCCGAAAAACGAGAGTCAGGAACGTGCTTAAAACGCGAAGGAAGAGCGACGAGAATGACAACGCTTCCTCGTCGAGACGCAGCACCAAGAGGTCACCCACGAAAAAGACTGATTCCGAGAAAGACGCATCGCCGCGATCACCCTCGAGGAAAAATAAGGATACGAGTAAAACTTCCGACGCCGATGCTGCGACAAATCTCACCGTCGTTTCCGACTGCAACAGCGACGAAATATTCTCCGGCGACGAGACCAGAAATCTCACGAGAAAGAGCCATCCGAATTCACCGGCTAGGCGGAACAGCGAAAAAAGTACGGGGCCCGTTGACGACGAGAGGTCGGAAAGCATGGAGGTTGTCCCTTCGGACGAGGAGCGAATCGCCGAGGTTGTTCCTTCGGAGCCGACGAGTGACTCGGCGCCCTTGGACGATCAATCCTGCGAAGTATCGAGCGGATCTTCCACGGCTAAGAAGGCTGGCGAATCGCCGAAAAAATCAATATTCTCCAGTACCCTCGTCACAAGGCGGGACAGCGTTGATCCGTCCGACATCGATATATTCGAAGCTACGATAGAGTCGTTCGACGAAAGTTCACCCAACAAGAGCGGCGCTCCGATAAGCGACGCCGAGAGAGTGTCATCCAGCAAGGAATCACCGAAATCTTCGCGAACTCAAGCAGAGGCTAAAGTTTCTTCGACGAGACGAGGAAGCGAGACGAAAAGTCCCACGAAACATTCCAGTCGCTCCAAATCGCAAATAAACTCCGACGGCTCGAGCCCGGAGGTTGCTTCGGACGCTGAAGAGCCTGCGACGAGCTCCGCAGCTCCCGACGAAAGAGCCGAAACGTTCTTCGAACCCGAGTGTATCCTTGATCCTCCTATGGATGACGGCATTGACGCACAACCGTTATCGGAAAACGACGAATTTTCCAAGTTGCCGAGCGACAACGAGGACTTGGAAAGCATCTCGGCGCACGAGAAGATTTCCACGTCGAAGGATCGCCAGGGCGAGGATGATGCGGAAGAAGTTGACGGTACGAGGAGTCCGTTGCCCGCGGAGAATTTAGTCGACGATGAGAGGGAACCGAGAGACGGAGAAACTTCGAGGAAGGATTGCCTGGAGAGTCCGAGAAACGACTCGGTGATCGGGGAAGCCAGCAACGACCAGAATCCAAGCGAGGGTCCATCCGCGGCGTTACTCGCGGAGGATGACGTCGAGGGTGCCTTGATGGACGCGGTGACGACGTATGACGGGGCAAGCGAGAAAGACGGCTCGAAATCTCCGAGCCCTCCGAGAACTTCCACGCCGGATACCCTACCGGACGAAATGATCGTGCACGCGAGAGATTCAAGGTCACCCAGTGGTAGCGATAAACGCGGCGCCTCGCCCCTTACGTTGATGACGGAAGAGAGGACGGACGAGGTGGAATCTCGCTCGAATTCTCCGATTGTACGAGATTCCGTAAGATCGTCGTTGGAGAACAACGACGACTCGGGACGAAAGTCAAAGATCGACGAATACGGTTACAGATCGTCAGCTGATACGCTGATCGCCGACGATAACCGAACGGAAGAGTCAGCCGCGAAATTATCGAATCTCTCGTCGCGGAGCTCCACACCCTCGGAGTCCGAAGACCATAGAGCACGGGACATGCTGCTGCAGTCGTCTAACAGCGACGAATCCAGCGTTGAGGATTCGTCGACGTTGCCGAATTCCGGGACAATGGATAACGAGGATGCACCGCCAACACCGCCCGAATCCGATTCCAACAGTCCGAAAAGTACGACGAGGGAGAGAAGCGAGGCCGAGCCCGATGCCACGGGAAAGTCACCCAAAACGAAGCGTAAAAAATTTCGCATTCAGAATTATCCGCATTTCATGGCTGACGAACAATTGAGGCAACGGTGCGAGATTCGCTTGATAAGATTAAAAAAACGAGTTCTCGAACCGTACGCTAGAGCTTTGAGAAAATCACGAGAATACGTGGACTCGAGAAAGCTCAAAAGGTATAACAAAACTTAAAAAAGCAAAAGAAATACAGCATGACAAAATTGTAGTGCACACTCTTGCTTTGGTTTTCTTTTTCTCGATTATTAACTTGTTCATTATCTTTGTTTCCTTTGCGTTTCCAATGATTTTGTCTTTGATTACTTTATTCTCTGATTATTTCCTTGCCCGGAGAACAGTTCGAATCGTTTCACGATTTTTTTTGTCCGCTTTATCCTTGCAGGCTTGTCTCTCTGAGTAAGCTCGACAAGAAGACGAAATCAGGAAAGAACACGGACAGCGTGAGCGACGATGAGTCCACCTCGGACAGCTTGAGGAGCAAGAAGAAAGCACGAGCCGCGAAGGAACGCGAGGAAACTTTATTGGATCATTTGGAGAAGGTGAAGAACGGCAAGAACGCCGAGGAGGCAAGCGACCAATCCGAAAGCGACAAATCCGACAGACCGAAAAAGAGCAGTAAAGACAAGCTTGACGATCGTACCGAGGACAGCTTGTTCGACGAAGCGGACAGGATGGCGAAGAAACGGTTGCTCGAGAGTTCCGACTCTGGTGGAGGTGAATACACATAATTATTCACTATAATACATTTTTATTTTATTTTTCCAATGTTCTGATACCCTTGTGTGGCTTCTATTATCGTAGCATAATATATTAAAATGTCCTAAATACAAGTATAAGGACAACACAATATATTAAGATTTTCTAAATACAGTTATTATCACAACGCAATATATTAAACTGTTCTAAATACAGCTATTATCACAACACCATATATTAACATGTTCTAAGTACCGCTATCATCACAGCACCTAGGTATAACATTTTTCTAAGTACAGTCATTATCACAGCGTAATATATTTTAAAAAAATCCTAAATACAGATATCATCACAGCACAATATGTTCAAATTTTCTAAATACAACTATTATCATAGCATCGTGTATTCATTTTTTCTAAGTTTAACTATTATCATAGCGATAATTTATTAAAATGCTCTAAATACAACTATTATCGCAGCATGGTGCATTAAAATGTTCTAAGTACAACTATTGTCACAGCCATAATATATTTACCGTTTCTAAGTTCAACTATTTTTACAGCATAGTGTATCAAAATTTCGTAAATACAAATATCATCACAACACAATGTATTAAAATTTCCTAAATAAGACTATGATCACAGCATAATATATTAAAAGTTCCTAAATAAGACTATGATCACACCATAATATATTAAAATTTCCTAAATAAAACTATGATCACAGCAATAATATATTAACATGTTGTAAGCATAACTATTTTCACAGCGCAATATATTAAAATTTCCTAAATACAGTTATAATCACAGCAACAATGCATTAAAATTTCCTAAGTAAAACTATTATCACAGCACAATAGATTACAATTTCCTAAGTACAACTATTATTACAGCATAATATATCATTTTTCCTAAGTACAAATGTTATCATAGCAATTAAATGTAAAAATACTCTAAATACAACTATTATCGCAGCATGGTGCATTGAAATGTTCTAAATACAACTATTATGACAACGCAATTTATTAAAATTTCCTAAACAAGACGGTGATGACAGCATAATATATCAAAATTTCCTAAATAAAACTATGATCACAGCAATAATATATTAACATGTTATAAGTATGACTATTATCACAGCGTGACATATTGAAATGTCCTAAATACAGTTATAATCACAGCAACAATGCATCAAAATTTCCTAAGTAGAACTATTACCACAGCACGATGGATTAAATGTTTCTAAGTACAACGATTATCACAGCGCAGTGAACTAAAATTTCCCAAATACAACTATGGCACAGCATAATGTATTCAATTTTCCTAAACAGAACTATTATCACAACACAATATATTCCAATTTTAATGTATTAAAAGTTCCTAAGAGAATAGATCTCTTTGTGGTCATTGGGAGTTCTTGGTGATAACATAAATAGTTAAACGAAAACATCCATACCTGTTGCAGAGGAGCCAAGTGCTTCTGAAACTCAAGAGAATGAGGACGCGGAGAAGAAGGAACAGAAGTCTAAGAAAGTCGCGAAACAAAACAAATCGGATAAAAGTCCGGAAGAACGAGAGGTGCGTATTTACTAATCTGAATGAACAACAACACTTTGCCCGGCATGAGTACTATATCATACTAACATTTCTGTGTATTTTTTTTTTAATTCGTTGCAGAAAACTCCCGAGAAGGCCGACAAGAGTCGTTGGCGAAAGAACAAAATCTTGACATTGAAGATATCCGATTCAGACTCCGAAGAAGATGAGAAAAAGTTTAACTCGTCCCAGAAAAAGTTGGCGGAGAAAGATAAAAACAAAGGGTAAAAGCTTCGAGTGTTTTTTTTTTCGCTAAATTATTTTAAGGGGTTACACGTATCTGGAGGCCCGAAAAAATGGCCAAATTCTGAATTTGGGGGGGGGGGGTTGGTGAAAAAGAAACTAATTTTTTTTTAAACACAAAGGTACATATATTAAGAGCCGTAGAAAAATCACTGAAACGTACAGAAAAAAACAACATTCGTACTTCGAAAAAAAAACTAAAGACTGATGTAATACGTGTCGAGTAAAAGTGACAGGGATAGAATCGTAAAAGTTCGCAAGTGCATAGAAAGGAACATTAGACATTTTTGTACCTTTTGAGGGGCTTGGAAAACGACCTTGAACCCTCATCAGGCACCGATCGGATCCTGACTACTTTTTTTTCCCTCGACAACTTGCTTGTCGTGTCTTGAATAATTTCTTTATCCCGAGCAGATCGGATTCCGACAGCGAGCCGGACGAAACGCCGAAGAAGAAGCGCGTACGAAGGCGAGTATTGCACTCGGACTCGGACGTGGACGTCTCGCCACCGAGCGACTCCGAAAATTCGGACGACGACGCCGACAAAAAGAAGAAGAAGAAAAAGGGCAGCAGCGATGAAGAGGCGAAGAAAAAGTCGCGCAAACGTTTAAGAAGGGGCAAACGCAGCTCAAGTTCGTCCGATTCGACGGAAGGAAAACGGTAAAACTTTGCTCGAAGCCGTTGACCCACTAGTACCGAAACTTCTCATATATACGGCTATATAGAAAATGTATGTATATATTTATTTAATTTAATTTTCAACATTATGTATTTAGCCCCAAGAATCGAAGGAAAAGGATAAAGGCAGCGGCAAGCGACAGCGACAGTGATTTGGAAAATTCACAGGGAACACCGGGCAAGTCAGGACGAAAGAATATTAGAAAGGTTATCAGGGACAAGCAGGTCGCGGACGACACTAAACAGGCCGCCAAAGACGAAGAGGAGAGGCTGCAGCGCATAGCCGATCGTCAAAAATTGGTGAGGCAAAAGGAGACTATTTTTTTTGTACGGGGAAACGTCCAACGAAAGTTCAACTTCGAACTTTCCGTGAGCATCACAAGATCGTTCTTGAAAACGTTTTTGTTTTATTGGAAACAATTCCGAACAATTTCTCATGAAAAATCGCTAATTGAGCTGGAATATTATTATCAACTAGCGCTTGATTGGTGTTTACGCCCGAAATGGATATTGGGCCATTGCGACAATTTGTGAATTGATAGATGTTATCTCAGCTTCGTATTCTAACTATATCAACTTAATTTCAGCCTAAAAAACGACTGAACGGACACTACAATTTTATATCCTTAAGGTTGAGCCTGAATTCACAATTTTTCATAAGAAGCTGTTGTAAATTGCCTACACTTAAGGGGAGATATATACCTAGCAGCCGGAAAAAAGGTCATTTTTATGAATTTTTTCAAGGAAAACTATTTGAAATTTCGGATTGGGATTTTAATTATCTTAAAGTATATACATTCAAAAATATGTTTAATTTTCTTTATTTAAAAATATCAAAAATATACAAGGATATTGTATGATTCTTGGAGCGTCGCAAAAAAATCTGCGTATACGGTACCCACTGGCGTTTCTTCAAAAATCATCTGAAAAAAAAAACCAAAAAGATTATTAAATTAGATACTATAATCTAGTACTTGTCATAGCCGATTTTGAAAATATCGAATTATGACAAAATGGCGGACGTTTGAGCATAAATAGTGATTTTTGGGCTAAAAATTAGTTATTATTTTGCCTATAAAACGAAAACTAAGTAACGGGAAAAAAATCCTATGACAAGTACTAGATAATGGTGTATAGAATAACCACAAAAAACCTCAAGGCAAACGGTTCATTGGTTTTCAAGAAATTTTGGGTACCGATTTGAAAAACGTGGTTTTGAGAAAAACGCGTTTGACAATTTGGGAATGAATAAATCATGAAATTTGTCAACTTACATGGAATCATCGATACCAGGCCCATAGTGTAGGTCTTCTGCGGTCGACGGAATGTTCATAGCTTCTAAATCCTCGACCTCGACCATCTAGGTGTATATCTCCCCTTAAGGGGCTACATCTAGAGGCCCGAAAAACAGCCAAATTCCGATTTTTTGTCTGGGAAACGGTTGGTGAAAAAGAAACGCATTTCTTTAAACACAAAGGTACATTGAGGGCTTTAATAAAATGACCAAATAATACGGAAAAATCACAAAAAGATGGCCGCCGGTAGATGGAATATTTTTCGTGACGTTTGGCGGTGGACACTCTCCAGCTAAAACGGTCCATCTGAAGTCTAAAAACCAAACGGGTTATTCAAGTTAACAATAAAAACGAGGCGTTGACGATAGTTTATTTTTAAAATCATTTTTTTTTAACAAAGTGGCGACGAATTGAAGCTTGGGCATACAAAATCTATGAAAAAAGTCGTAATTTTTACGTAACTTTAAAAAAATAAAGATCGATTTTAAAAAAAGGCATCTTCAATGACCTTTAAATGTTTCTCATCGTATCTCCTGTGAATGTGGAAACCATCCATCAAGTGGTTCTCGAGATATGTCAACCGACTTTGAAAACAGCGTTTCGAGGGAAACGCGTTCGAGACAGGAAACCAGTTTAAATGACTCAAAGAAACAAATTTTTGTTTATTCCATAAATTGTTAGTAAACTAATCGCCGATTAACCAGTAAGCAGCGTAAATAATGCATTACTGCCTTGAATTATTTTGTTGTCGGTACTTTTTTTTTAAACGCGTTTTTCTATTATGCCATAAATTATAAATAATGCCATAAATTATATCCTTGTTTTTTAACACTTCTGATAAGTGCGATTTTCAATTTTTTGGTCAGAGTTAGGTTCATATAGAAGGAAAACATGTTCTTAAGGTAGTCCTATCGCCAGGCTTCAATCCATAGGATTTTCATAATTTTTTTGGAGCTTCGCTAAATATATTAATAATCGTCTCTGTAAAATTTCAAGGTCGTTTATCGACCTAATTACAGAGAAAAGAAATATTAAAAGTGCGTATTTTTGTGAAGGAATTCCGAGACGAGATACAAAAACTCAATTTCCGGTCGCTACAAAAGTGTATATAATAGTGGGAATCCGTCAGATTCTTAAAAATAATCAGATTTACATACTTAACACTTGTAGTAATCCACCGCTCTCAGAAAAAATAACGCTTATTGACCTAATTTTTGTGTAATATCAGGTTTAAATGAACTTCCGGTTTTGGATTTATTACCACTTGCTACGATAAAGAGACGTGACAGCAAGGCAACAGCTGACTGGAGTCCTAACCTCATCTCACTCATTCGAATTACCACACATATTTCATTTTTAACCGACATATTTCGCCGACACAAATTTTCCACGCTTTTTACCAGTCGTGGCCCGGATACAATGCTTTTTATTTCCCGCGCCTGACATTGTTTTGACAGATCGACGTTGAAAAGCATGGAGCGTAAACTCGCCCGGTTGAGTAAAAAGAGACGGAGATAGAAACAATATTGCCAAATATCAAACCAGGAAATCTGCGCGTACCGTTGGAATAACTATTTTTTCATTTTTATAATTAAATGTGAACATTTATTAAACAGCTTGCACATGGAAAATTTAGTTATTACAATTTTTTTTGAACATGGTAAAAATATAAATTGCACAAGTCTCAAGTATGATCAGTGGTATGACTAGTGTGAAGCGATAGGACTACCTTAAAGTAATCTTCAAACCGTATTGATTTCCAATGAAAACTGTGGCCCCCAGAGTGTACACAAACAGCAAAGTTTGATGGCGACCTTCGATGGGCGGCAGATTATATGTTCCATATTTTCAGAGGAAATGCTTAGAAGAAATTAAGGGGCTACTCCACTTTGGAGCCACGAAAAAAAGGCTATTTACGCGATTTTTTTTTGAGGATTTTATAAAAGATATTAATATAAAAGTTGTTGGGCTTGATAAATAAAGTCTTGAAATACATTTTTTAAATTCATTCATTTTTATTCATTTTTAATTACAAAAACTATAGTTTAACGTAACGACTCGAAAATAGGTGGGCTAGGTAGCTCCATCACAACTCGGCAACGGCTTGTCTGAAACGAAAAAATCAAAGTCCATTAGATTCAGTATGACACCAGCTACAAAATGACCCTCGGATATAAAGTTTTATCAAAAAATAAAAAAAATGACAGATGAAAAACGAAAAAAGTAATTAAAAAACGCGTTTTTTTCGCAGTTCGCAAAAAAAAGAGTAAAAATCGAAATTTTAAAACCATCGAGGGTTATCTTGTTGCGAATCATGTTTACAATATGTGTTTCAAATTTCAAGAGAATCGGTTTATTAGTTTTAGAGATACGATGGAGCTAGATTTTGAAAACGTCGTTTCGAGAAAAAAACGCGTTTGAAGTTTATACTATGAACAACTCTTACCTAAACTCAATCGGCAATTCCTGCACCGTACAAAATCTCTTCCGATTGCTCATCATCGTCGATTTCTTCAAGTCTTGCTTGCTATCGATTTTTTGAATTTTTCAGCACACTGGCCCCTCAAAATATTTGTTTGAAAATATGTATACAAAATTCCCAAATATGAATTCTATTCATTCTTTGCAAAAAAAAAAAAAAGTACTCCTAAACTGGTTTCCCGCCTTAAAGTTCGAAGTATGGTGCTACAAAGCGCGCGGCCGACAATTTTCGGAACATTTCAATGAAACTTTCAGGCAATATAGTTAAAAACTATAGAATAAAAATATTCTTGGAAAATGCCATTTTTCAACCCACCTAGGTAGACATATCCCCTCAAAGATCTCTTCTCGCGAAAATGCCGCAGCGGAACTTTCATTGGCCGCATCTCCGTCCAAAAGACAAGCCAGTATCCATGACCTCGGTCCCTTCACCGCTTCGAAGTCTATAAGTTGTTTGCCAATAATTCTTGAATTCCAGTACAACCAAATGTACGAGAACCGCCTGGCTGGTGAGAAGAAGGTCGACAAGCTCGTGCTCGACTTCGACGAGGAAACTCAGGAGCCACTGATAAGCGTGAACGAGGATTTGGTGAAGCGACTGAAGCCCCATCAAGCCCAGGGCATTAAGTTCATGTGGGACGCGTGTTTCGAGTCGCTCGAGCGAGCGAAAACAACGAAAGGTTCCGGCTGCATATTGGCGCACTGTATGGGTCTCGGCAAAAGTTTCCAAGTCGTGGCGCTTTCCCACACGCTGTTGCAGCACGAGGAAAGTGGCGTGAAAACGGTAATGGTCGTGTGCCCGTTGAGCACGGTGCTCAATTGGGTGAACGAGTTTAAGGTGTGGCTCGAGAATCTCGACGACGGTGACGACATCGAGGTGTACGAATTGACGCGTATGAAGAAGAACTTCGAGAGGAAGTATCAGCTGCAACGTTGGCAAAAGACCGGCGGCGTATTGATAATCGGTTACGAGATGTTTCGCAATCTCACCAACACGACGAAGAAAGTACGCAAGAACATACAGGAGGCTTTTCTCAAGACTCTCGTTGACCCTGGAGCGGATTTGATCGTTTGCGACGAGGGTCACTTGTTGAAGAACGAGGACACGGCTCTGAGCAAAGCTATGCGACGCGTGCGAACATTGCGAAGAATCGTACTGACCGGTACGCCCTTGCAAAACAATCTTATCGAGTATCATTGCATGGTACAATTCGTAAAGCCGAATTTACTCGGTACGAAGAAGGAATTCACCAACAGATTCGAGAATCCAATAACGAACGGACAGTTCGACGACTCGACGGAGTACGACGTTCGACTGATGAAAAAGCGAGCTCACGTGTTGCACAAGATGCTCGAGGGTAGCGTTCAACGCTTGGATTACTCGGTCCTCACGCCCTTCCTGCCGCCCAAACAGGAATACGTTATTTTCGTGAAACTGACCGACATACAGATACGCATGTATCGCCATTACTTGGACAATTATGCGCGTCGTCATCGGGGCGTTGGTGGCTCGTTATTCGCCGATTTTCAAGCGCTCCAGCGTATCTGGACACATCCGTTGGTCATGCAGATGAATCGTAAGAAGGTCGAGCTCGCGAACGAGAAGAAACGTTTGGACGCTACGGATTCCGAGGGTTCGTTGCGGGATTTCATCGACGACAATTCCGACAGCGACACGAGCGACAGTAGCGGATCACGCTCGGGCAGCGGCTCGGACGATGACGCGGCGAAGAAAAGCGTCCGGGTAACGCGCTCTTGTCCGGCAGCGGCGGAGGAGCCCACGGTGATTCCGGAGAAGATCGAGGAAACGACGACCAACGACGAGCTCGATTGGTGGACCGAATTCGTCAAGGAGGACGATTACGAAGACATGCACATATCGTCGAAATTGTTGTTGCTCTTCAGCATCTTGAAGCAGAGCCACACGATCGGCGACAAGGTCCTCGTATTCTCCCAATCCCTGTACTCGCTCACGTTGATAGAAGAATTCTTACGTTTGATCGACGACGCGACCCACGGTGGCAATGACGGGCCTGAAAATCTCGACGGGCACTCGGGCAGCTGGTCCCTCGGACTCGATTATTTCCGTCTCGATGGTCAAACGACGACGGACAATCGGCGACGTTGGTGCGACATTTTCAACAGACCTAGCAACACTCGGGCTCGTCTCTTTCTCATATCAACGAGGGCCGGTGGCCTCGGTATCAATCTCACGGCTGCCAATCGCGTCATAATATTCGACGCAAGCTGGAATCCCTCGCACGACGTACAGAGTATCTTTCGTATTTATCGCTTCGGCCAGAAGAAACCTTGCTACGTTTATCGTTTACTCGCCGCTGGCACAATGGAGGAAAAAATTTACAATCGCCAAGTAACGAAACTGTCGCTCTCGTGTCGCGTCGTCGACGAACAACAAATCGAGCGTCATTACACGAACAACGCCCTCGCCGAGCTTTACAAACTCGAGATATCCGAGGGCGAGCAAACGTTGAATTTGCCCAAGGATCGCTTGCTCGCGGAAATCTTTTTGAAGTACAAGCATTGCGTGGAAAATTATCACGAGCACGACTCGTTGTTGGAGAATCAAACGGGCGAGGAGCTCGACGAGGAGGAGAGACAACAGGCTTGGCTCGAGTACGAGGAAGAAAAGAAGGGCAAGCGTATGCTGCCGCAAGCACCATTCATGACTTATCAGAACGAAATTATGATGCAACAGATGAATCTCATAAATATGGCACAGCAAACACCCGCCATTACGAATCCCGCGATGATGCTCGATTACGAGAATCTCAAACAAATGATGTCCAAGGATTATCCGGGCGTCTCGGAGGCACAGCAAAAAGCAATGGCCGAACGTGCCGTTTACGAGATGTACAATTATGTCGAACGCCAAGCAATGGCCCATCACAATCCAATGGGAATGATGGGCGCACCGGTGGGCCAAATCGGCTACGACAATCGCATGGGACAATCTCAGCCCATAATGCAAAGCCATCCGACACCCGAGATGATCAGGGCGTACCAACAGGGCTTGGTACAGCAACAGGGCATGGTACAGCAACAAGGCTTGGTACAGCAACAGGGCTTGGTACAGCAACAGGGCTTGGTACAGCAACAAAATGGCCAGATGAATTATCCGATGAATCAGGTCCCTATCTTCGATCCTACTGGACACATTCGAAATCAAACGATCGTCCAGAAAACGCCGTTAAACGCCCAATCGTTGGCCACTTCCTCGTCCAACGTCGACGACGATATCGTTGAGGTAATTCCCTTTAACAACGCCTCGCGATAATTCACACATTTATCTCGTTACAAGATTCTTTTGGCTCACCGTGTCGCGACGCGCTGTCGCGACATTTTTTTTTTTTAGCAAACGCGTTTTTAAGAAAAGTGGATCATCCACGCGCTTGATCGAGCTACAGGAATATTGGTAACTTGAGTTTAGTCGGTACGGGGGATGTTTCCTCATTAGGCAAGCGAA
Source organism: Ophion ellenae (assembly GCA_963210295.1). NCBI lineage: Eukaryota > Metazoa > Arthropoda > Insecta > Hymenoptera > Ichneumonidae > Ophion > Ophion ellenae. Next base: position 22,256,409 of record OY723396.1, on the reverse strand, counting down.
CATTTTCTGTACACTTTGTCAGGCTCTCATTTGTTAATAATAAATCATCCTTACGATACCAAACGCTGAGAGAATGCTTCTTTTTATTTCTCTGTCCGTGGACGGTTGATAGGTTGGGTGGAGGGAGAGTCTAGCGCTGCGGCGCGAAATGTTGAAGGGTGCTGATTCGGAGGGTTGCCATAAGCGATATGCGAAAAGCTGCTAACTTTGATATCGAATAGCTCCATTCAAGCGGGTCATCCCGAGTGACAGCTAGTTTTGCTCGATGTTTTTGGGATTTTTTTTAGAACCATCAAAACACGAATTTTTACCACATATTTATTAACATTTTTACAGTGCCTCAGCATTTTATCAAAGGAAAATAACGAGTTGAATCGATTTTACACCGATCGGAAGACACTGTGTAAAAAAAAGTTAGTTGACGGCTGCCATCATTCCGGAGGTGGTGCTCATCTGAAATTTAAAAATCAAACGGCATTTTAATTTGTAGACTTGAGGCTATCGCCGGAACTAGAGTCAAGTAAAAATGTCGAAAATTGAATTTTTGACACGGTTTTAAAAGTTAAGTTCCAAGTTTCGTATTTTTTTTCGACTTTTTCAACTTTGAAAAACTATGGCAGATTTTTCACAATTTGTGCCAAACAAAAAAATATCGGTTTTTTCGACCTTGGGATGACCTCCTTGAAAACGGAAAAACTTGAATTTTGACCAACTGTTCGACCGGTCTTTTCCTTCTACTCGAAATATTAATAAATTCGTCCAGAGGGATTCTGGAGCCAAGAGCACGATTTTTAACCCTAGAATAGCACACTGCGGTACATTCGTACCCTACGGATTTGGTAAAGGTACTAAATTTCGCCAATTAAAAATTGTATTTTCCCTTCGGATCAAACTTTGACGCACTTTTCGAATTTTCTGAAATTTTTAAACGAGACCATCGTCTTCCTCGTTAAAAGACGAAGAAAATCATGTGCTTCCAAACATTTTATTCACTATTTATAACCCCGATAATCGGGTCCAACGCGTGGGCATAATTTGTGCCCCAGTGTGTCTCTGAAAGGCAAAAAAATAAGTGTACCATTCTAGGGTTAAATAAAAAGAACTATGCTTACAAGGAACATCACTCAAGTGTCTGCCGTTTGTTTTGTTGAAACTTCTATATGTAATAAAACATAAAAAACTATTAGACACGTTTTTTTAATATGCGGACAAACGATTTTAAGGGGCACACCCCTCAAAGAAAGGTGTGCCGAGGGGTGGTTTTTTAAGTTTTACCCACAAGCAGTCCACCGATCTGAATAAAACAAAAACCAAAATTCTTCTCATGTAAAGCGGTGAAAAATGCACTATAGAATAATTTTAAAAATTAAGGAATTAAGGGGTGACACGCCTCTTTTTAAGGGCTCGTTTCCTTTAAAAACGTTTTTCCACAGATAAGAAAAAATGTCTAATAGTTTTCAATGCATTATCACATATATGAGTTTCATCAACACCGAAGGCGGACACTTAAGTGATGTTCCTTGTTAGTTGCTTAGTTTCCATGATTCTTTATCTCGAAAACAATGCAGCGAATCTTACGAATGCTTCGAAGTCGAACTATTTCTATGGCCCAAAAATATCAGTATCCTTGAACATTTACCAGTGAAGGTCTCGATCCTCTTTAAATTCTCGTCAGGCTCCGTGTTTTTATTTTATTTCTTCGTTTTTGTTTCTATATATGGAGTGAGCTATTTTCGTTCAGACCAGAACTGGGTTCATTCTCGTTACGCCTGTCCCGAGGACTTGGCGACAAGATCGATACTAAATTTTTCGTGCAAAACGCCGTGCCGGTATAAATAACGACGTTCGAATGACGCTATGGAAAGTTGTTGAATATTCGACGTTTGAAAATACTACGAAACTACGATAACAAACAAAAACTATAATTATATATCATACTATTAAGTTGGTAAGAAAGTATTGCGACGCTAAAGTGATCGGTTAAATATTTTTCCTCGCATATTATGAGCTTCTCTAACACATAAATGCCGCGATCTACTCTACAGAATTGCAGAAGCTGTCTGAAATTATTAAACAAAAACGTCGCAAACGTCGACAAGTTTGTCTTCTTCACGACAACGCTCGGCCCACGTAGCTAAAATGACACAAAAATCTATTTCAAAATTAAAATGGGAAGTACTATCACATCCACCGTACTCACCGGACTTAGTCCCGTCAGATTATCATTTATTTAGGGCCTTCAAAACTATTTACGTGATAAACAATTTGATAATCGAACGGATTTTTAAAACGGCGTTGAAGAGTTTTTCACTTCAAGACCTAAGGATTTCTGGACGGCTGGCATTTAAGGGGCTATACCAGTGTAAACGCTGAAAATTTGGGTGATTTTCGAGAATTTTTTGAAAGACAAGTACTCAAGTAAATGGTTTGGGAAATTAAGAATATATTTGGCTATATTTGACCTATATTACATAATTTTTTCATAGAAAAATATTGAGATCCAAGCGACTTGAACGCTGCCTTCGGAGGCGCCAAAAAAAAAGTTCCGCCACTGCTGACATGATTTCGGCCGATTGAGTAGCTGAAACCGAAAAAGGAAGAAATGTCGTTAAACTGGAAGATATTTCCTGTACAATGACGTAGGATTTTCGAGAAATATCAAAATCTAACAAAATGGCGTAGTTATAAATAAAAGTCTGTTTTCTTGCCTATAAAATGGTCGTTTTTTTCAATGCCAAATCGTCAATTTTCATCCAATCAAAAATATCCTACGTCATTGTAGAGTAAATATATTCAAGAGTACTCAGTTCAAATTTCAAGTCAATCGGATACTTGCTCTTTGAGTTACAATGTCAGCAAATTTGAAACATCTCATTTCGGGAAAAACGCGTTTAAAGATTTAACTATCGATTTTTACAAGACAAAATGATATTAATATAAATGATAATGATATTCTTGAAAGTATAAGTCGAAAAAGGCAAAAAAACGATTTTTTGAAAGTGTCACCCTTGTATAGCCCCTTAAAGTTTACCAGAGCGTTGGACACGAGTTGTAGATGAAGAGGAAGACTATATTATAGATTAATCTTATCTTAACCCTTTGCGGCATAGTGTAACAATGGTGTTACACCTAATTCAAGTCAGATATTGACGATGCAAAATGGTTTTTTAATTAAATATGGCGGTCGTAAATGCGTTTCGAGGTTCCTAGGACTTCAATAACTACCAAAACATACCTATTAAATTTTTACTTTTCACGTAGCGGGTGTCATCAATAACGAACGTGCAGAAAAACGTGCACGTAAAGAATAATGTATGCTTCAAAGGGTTAATAAAATGTTATGTTTATTTAGAAAAGGTGTCGTTCGTGTCGCAAGACTATCTTACCGACCTAAATAATGCTATGAATATATACAGAAAAGTGTACCATGCTATGCAACACTCTACTCGCACCTGAACAAACCCAAACAAAAATATGCAGTATAACAAAATATACAGGGTGTCCTGTTATTAATGGATAATCTTGCAACTCTCGATAGGTCTGATCATGTCCCACTATATCCTGGAATTTCAGTTTACTAAAAGTCCCACGTCTTTCGAGATTTTGGGGTTTACGTTATTTTTTTTTAATCATCTGCTTTTTTGCATGCCATTTCTAAAAATGATACGAATTATCAATAGCTAAGAAAGTTTTCAAAGTAATTGGCACGATATGCGTAGTACATTTTTTCTACACTGCAGGCTATCTGAGTCAGATGTTCGAATTGGTTTGTATGAAAATTCTGCGTAAGATCTTTTTTCATAAAGATTCCTTAACATTTAAGTTAAAAAAAAACTTTTCTAAATAAAACAAATAACCGAGAGTATTTTTTGAAAAACCGGGGCAAAAAACGTATCATTTGTAGAAATGCCATGCGAAAAACCAAAAGCATGATCTGACTTATCGACAGTTGCAGGTTTTTGTGCTATGGTACACTGTACTCAGGCTCGGTACGCATATGGGAAACAGGCAAAACTCCGGGAATTCCTTGCCTCATGGAATAATCGGGAAAAAGTCCGCGAATTTTGAAAATTCTCTGGAATTTTCTCAGAATTTACTTTTCGCAAGAATGACGAAAAATGAAACCGACTTGACAAAAAAACTGAACAGTATAAAAATAAATATTTTTGTATATTTTTACGATTTATATCATTCTTCATTATACGCAAAAAAAAGTTATGTCAGTGCGAAACATTGAAAATTTAAAAAACTGAAAACTAATTTACTGTAAAGCTCTATACATTTGCATTCGATTTGTCGATACACAACCACATCATTATTATTATAGATAAGTGTGTTTATTTTTTATTTTGTCACCGCCACACAAAATTTCTGTTTATAATAAAGAACAGGTTCTGTATTTGCTTTGAGTGTATTTTTTTTACTTTGCAATGTTCGAACTATTCTTCGAATTTTAGTTTTTTTTAAATTTTATTTCAATTTTTGACATTTCCATATATTTCATCTTTAAAAATTATGTTTAACGTAATTTTTCAATAGAAGGTTCGAATTTAGAATCGCTTTTGCTTTTTTTTTCAAGTCTGTTAAAAATGTTATGTTTTTTTTCCACAAAAATAATTCATTGCTGTTTTTACGTATATAATTTATCCCGTATAATTTGTAACGCATACAAATCCTAGTATGGTTGAAACGAGACTTGTGGTCTTTAACTTAAAAGAATGTATATTTGATGAAACCAAAGTATTCTTTATTTGACCCTAATCTGGGTAATTTGCAAAACCTGGAATTTCCGCAAAACCTGTATGGAAAACCTGAAAAAGTCAGGGAATTTTTGAGTCAATGCGTAACAAACCCTGTGTACCCAAACCCAAAGATACGAGTCAGTATATACTTCGCTTACGAAGACAAAAATGTGAGCTTGCCAAACAATTGGGCCACTGGCCTCGTCTACCATGTCCGCGACACGTGCATGGAATTTTTCCGCATCGCCTTACACGATTCGAGACGCAAGAAAAAAATAAAAGGCAGAGAAAAATAAGTCGCATTTTGTTTCAGATACCCTCGTCCCCCGAGAAAGATCTCGTTGCTCCGGCCCCTGCTCCAGGTGGAAGTCGCAAGAGCCAAGAAGAATAGGGCTAGATAAGTGACCCAGTTTAAATTGTCTTAACCTCGCGGTGACCGGGTAAGCTGGTCTTTCCGTGTTCCCCCCGCCCCCGCACTTTTAGGTTTATCAATCGCTTGTTGATGCACATCACGAAGAAGGGGGAAGAAAACACATGGACGAAATGTGTATCAGCGTACAATATTCTCGCGTCGCGAATTGCGCGACACAACGAGAAACGAAAGCGAAAGAAAAAATCCAATATCCTGTATAATATTTAAGAATACTTGTGTTTAGTATAGAGCTCTTCCCATAGTTGTTACGTGGCGCGGTGATGCCAACGTGAATGAATCAAGAAACAAAATAACTTTACAGAAAAAGGCACAACGGATAGAAAAAAAAGGAAGAAAAAAACCCATGTTGGAAGATATTTTATATTTAATCTATTACTATATCGTATATGGAATGCATGTTATCGATTATCCAACTGCTTGCGAACGGTTAAAATAGAAACTGCGATTTGTCCCAAGCTAGTGTTTAATAGATTTTCGGCTGTATATGCGTTAGCGCTCGGACACGACTAGTAGACGTAAAAAGAAAAAAGCAAATAAATTAAACGACTCGTATATATCGTACTTTTATTCATCGGTGCTTCTAATTTGATTACCTACATTCTTTGAACTACGAACGTCACCAGTCACGTCAACTGTCAGTCTTACGCTGTATGGAGCTTGACATCATTTAAGGTATTCCTTTCACGAACTCGGTTATTCAACAGTTAACTGATTTTTGTCTACAACGAAGTGAAAAAATATCCCGCTATACTGGTAAAATTTCAAGCCAAGTTACCGAACTTTTACCAAAAAATTACGATTCTAAAAATCGTCTCATTTATACGGCACTTTATGGAGATTACCACATTTCAGAAGAATTTTCGTAACCGCGACTTTTCAGACAAAATGTGAAAATGTCGAAATCAACTGAATTTGCGCGAGATTTATAATCCAGTTTATCGTTGGCTATAATAGTTGGTTGTAGCTTATTTTTTTTATTGATTTACCGATGCTTCAGAAGGGCCCGGCTCATGCCCCCAAAAAATACGATTGGGGTCGAATATCCATAAGTACAAATATCCATAAGTGAGTATAGAGTAGAAATGAGAACCAATATCCATAAGTGAATATCCATTAGTCGAATATCCATAAGTGAGTATAGAGTAGAAATGAGTGCCAGAAATGGCGGCAGGTAGAGGAAAAGTGAGTATAGAGGGAACCCAAACAAACCCGAACAAATACTAAAAAATAAACACAAAGAAACGCAAACAAACTCACTTATCTCTACCTCCCGCCATTTCTGGCACTTATTTCTACTCTATACTCATTTATGAATATTCCACTTATAGATATTCGACTTATGGATATTCGACTTATGGATATTCGTACTTATGGATATTCGACTTATGGATATTCACTTATGGATAATAAACTCAAACAAACCCAAACAAACTCACTTATCTCTACCTCCCGCCATTTCTGGCACTCATTTCTACTCTATACTCACTTATGAATATTCGACTTATGGATATTCATACTTATAGATATTCGTACTTGTGGATATTCGACTTATGGATATTCACTTATGGATATTCGACGACACTGAAAAATACGGCCCTCCGCGAAATGCCTTAAGGGGTACCACTATAGAATTTTTAATTTAAATTTGCTTTAGAGATGCTTTGAACCATCTAGAATAAGGGGAAAAAGTTTTGTACCTGTAAAGCAAAGGTCTGCAGGCCCGTAGGGGTCTGCCGTGGCAGTGGCTGGCCCGTATGCGAAACGCCGACCGTTTTTCTCGGAACACAATTTTTCAAAACGACACACAGCATAACTCCAACAATTTTCAATATTTTCACTCCAAATTTTGAGCACATCTTTAAAATAACATTTCGAAGAGAAATACGCACGGCATTTTCCATGAGTTAAGGGGGGATTGTCTTTTTTTTTCGCAAAATTTACCGCTTTTTGGGAATTTTTTTGTGAAGAAAGTATACAACGGAAAACTTGTGAAACTTGGCATATAGTTTTATTGATCTGTTTACTACATACAAAAAATTTTTTAAACAATTTCATCAAAAAATCCGCCTCCCACCCCCCTCGACGCGCGATGGTCCTTTTTTGATGGTGTGCACGATTTCTCAAAAACTATTCAACCGATTGCCTTCAAATTTGAACAGAATGCTCAGCTGACATCCTTTTATCGTTTGATGAAGCAAAAAAGCAATACGTTTAATAGTTTTTTATTTATAACAAAAAATCGATCAATTTTTTTCGAAAAATCGATACTTCAAGTTCAAAACGTCACCAAATCGTCAATTTTTTTTCCCTTCATCGAACGATAGCTATATGTGTCTAAAGTAAAATGCTTTTTGGGTTTTTGTTGCAGGATGAACGTGAAGGCTGTAATCGTGCACACCATCAAAAAAGGACCATCGCGCGTCGAGGGGGGTGGAAGGCGGATTTTTTGATGAAATTGTTTAAAAAATTTGTTGTATGTAGTAAACAGATCAATAAAACTATATGCCAAGTTTCACAAGTTTTCCGTTGTATACTTTCTTCACAAAAAAATTCCCAAAAAGCGGTAAATTTTGCGAAAAAAAAAAGACAATCCCCCCTTAATTATGACATTAGTTAAAAACAAATGATTGTCATTTTTTTCGGTTGAAAATTGAGTTTTTGCTTTAAATGCTTGCCAATTACACAAAAATTCATATTTTAAAAATCCTCTACGTATTTCTCTAGCTATGCTCGTGTAAATTAATAGAATTAAAAAAAATTTTTTCCAAATTCAAATTTGCGTCAGTTATACTGCGTGCCACAGAGTGTCCCAAATTCAACATGCCTCATTAGAGTAGCTCCAGCGTCACCATTTTATGTAACTTTTTAATCTAAAGTTTTTCTTGTTCACTTGAAGATATGACTAATAAAATCCTTGAATATTCTTATCCCCTTGCTTGTCCTTCCACCCAAAAAAAAACGCAAAAAATCACTTTATTTTAGACGTTTACGGTGGTGTAAGCCCTCACATGCACCTAAAAGTAAACTCTTCCTTCAAGTTTTCAATTTCTGATTTTTTATGTACAAATTTATCATTCGCCAATCTGATTGATGACTCCATGACGGAGTAGAATAGATTCCATGCGACCCAAACAAACACAAACGCGCAAAACTGCCCTGGAAAATAAATCAGCACGAAATAATGTCCCCGAATGAAATTTCCTAGGCCCTTTTTAGTCTGTATAGTGCTTTTAGCCTACATAGTCCCAAATTCATCGTATCTTCTAAAGTACGAAGCATACAGTACTGTATTCAGATTGAACTGGCAGATTTCGGACAACAGTCGAAATACCTTATGGAACATTGCAACATAACGATATTCGCAATCCTTTCCGAACAATCCTCACCATTTAAATTAAAAACGTCGACAATTTTTCTCCCAATCTAGCGACGGAAAATCATGTATTATTTTCCTCTGAAAGGATTTCACGCATTCGAAACCTGTCGTCAATTTCCACTGTCGTTGAATATCCATAGGTGAATATCCATAAGTGGAATATCCATAAGTAAAAACATCTATAAGTACGAATATCCATAAGTAAGTATAGAGTAGAAATGAGTGCCACAAATGGCGGAAAGTAGAAATAAGTGAGTTTGTTTGGGTTCCCTCTATAGTCACTTTTCCTCTACCTCCCGCCATTTATGGCACTCATTTCTACTCTATACTTATTCGACATATGAATATTCACTTATGGATATTCGTACTTATGGAAATTCGACTTATGGATATTCTACCCCAATCGTCAATTTCAGCTTCAGTTGGACCTTCCTCAACGTTAAGGCCTTAGGCCACATTAACGGGTATAAAATCATGTGCGAATTTAACAATTTTTTTTCGTATGAAAAAGTGATTCACTCATAAAATTAATTACACATTTATTTAGTATGAATATCAAGCTGTCAGGAAATATATATATTTGTTTTTCGATGTACAAAATGGCCGACTACTAATATTTTCTTTTCTTATCTTTTTTTAGGCGCTCCGCGGCGTGACATTTAGCATCCACAATTTTTTACCTAGAATACCTAGAGAAGTACGTACGGAATTTAAAAAATATTGTTTTATTCAAAAGATGAAGGTATTTGAACTTAAGAAATGAATTTTCAGTGAAAAATTTCGTTATAACTGCTCATAAACTGCTCATAAAATGAAAAGTTTTCGAATAATCAGAAATTCCGTACGTACTTCTCTGCGAAATGCAATTAGGAATATAACTTTTGAATTTGAAGTAAATCGAGTGAAAATTGTTGGAGTTATTTGTCACGCCAATTGGAAAAAAGCTGTTTCGAGAAGTTTCGAGTAGTCGGCCATTTTGTACATCGAAAAAAAACATTCTAACAGCTTGATATTCATACTAAATAGATGTGTAATTAATTTTATGAGTGAATCACTTCTTCATACGAAAAAAAATTGTTAAATTCGCACATGATTTTATACCCGTTACGGTGGCCTAAGGCCTTAATCAAATACAAATATTGCCAAAGAGAAATGACTTCGTACTATGGGCAAATATTATTTGCCAAAGGGGCCTGCACGAGAAACTTTTTACAGAAAACGATTTTCAACGCAATTTTTAGGGTAATTTTTCTTTTGGAAAATTGCATACGGAGAAGAAAACGTGCTGCGCACCCGAAAAAATTAAAAACTTCCCATAACCTACGAATCGTTTAGAAAAAAACTTCGTAAAAAAATCCCCACAGAATTACCCAGCCCATCGTGATCTCACGTCTGTTCGAATCGAGCTCCGTTTGCTTCCGGAAGAGCCTCTCTCCATCCGCGACGCAGCAGTCTTCTGAGCTCTCCTTTGACATCGTAGAATTCCGGATTTCCCGCGAGATTCGAATTTTCCCCTGGATCTACCTCGTGCTCGTAGAGCTCCTCGGCCAGGATGGTGCGCCAGTCGGGTGTTTTCGTTTCCTGGACGAACGGCAGCCAAGCCGTGTAACGATAACGCCACGTTCGGAGAGTGTAGCCCATAACGGTGATGTCCCGAAGTCGCGGATCGTCGCTGTTCGGCCTCGAAGTCGGCTCCAAACCCGGTCGCGGATATTGACCGAACGCTGCAATTTTCCAGGCTATCACCTGCAATCGTGGAGATTCAATGGATCCATTATTATTATTATCATTATTATTATTACCGCGTTTTTATCAAGGGGTTATTTACAGTAGGTCCCAAAAGAACGATTTTTCAAGATTTTTTCTTGAGAAGACCTTTAAATCTATTAACGTAAAAAATTGTACACATATTATGGTAACTTTTAACTGTATTTTAACACTTTTTAGTTGTAAAAATAATTATTTTGAAAGCTGCTATAGCTGATCTCCGGGAGCACCTCTAAAAAAGGCGTCTTGGGGTGAGCACGATATCTCTGGACCAGATCAATTAAAATGAAAAAAATCCAAAAACATTTCGTTAATATAATATATTGTCTTGTAATTGATCGAAGGAATAAGCAAAATAATAATTTTTGACAAAATGACGGCTTCGCGAAAAAATCGATTTTTGACAAAAATTTAGGCTTTAAATTATTTATAAAATGGAAAATATTTATCGATGAGAAAAAACCTTCGATTAATTACAAAAAAATATAATGTTAAAAGATTGTGTTAAAATTTGAGACTGATCGGTTCAGCCATTTCCGAGAAATCTTGCTCACCGACTTTAAAAACACAGTTTTGAGAAAAACGCGTTTAACGGGTTATACGCAGTTGGAAATTTCAAAAAATCGTTTTTTTTTAATTGCATTTTCGGAATGTACAAATATGTGAGTATATACCCTGAAATTTTTTTATCGATCCAGCGAATATTCTCGGAAATACACACATCGGAGCGCGTCTCCGAGCGTCCGAGAAACTTCAAACGCGTTTTTCTCAAAACGGTGTTTTCAAAGGCTGTGAGCACTTTTTTTGGTCAAAAACGGCTCAACCGATCGGTCTGCAATTTTAACACGACCTTGTCAGATATATTCTTCAGGTATTGATCGAAGGAATAAGATTTCCGATAATTATTTATATATTTTTTTCAACAATTTAACGAAAAAATTTTGGTCGTAAATCGAAATTGTTTCTTTCCGGAGCCACCATTTTGTCAAAAATTAATATTTCGACTATTCCTTCGATCAATACCTGGATTCATCTATGCCCTAAAAGAATCTTTTTGTTTTTTTTTTTTTTTTCATTTTAAACAACCCAAACCGGAGATACTTTGCTCGCCGCCGGACACTTTTTTCGGGGACCTCCAGGAGACTTCCTACAGGAGCAATGTTGATGAATATTTTTTAAAATAAAAGATGCCAATCTAAAGGTAAAAGATGCCACTACACTGCCTAATACTCTTCGTTTTGCCCAAATGAAATCCTTTTCTAGAAAAAATTCGTGAAAAAACGACTTTTTTTGGCCTTGCAACTGCGTATAACGCCTTAAAGTTTCAAAAGCACTTTCGAACGCTCTGACACGTCATTACAAATGTGCGTGTAACTTCGAGAATATTCGCCGGATTGACAAGACATTTTCTTGTGTGTGTACTTAAGTATATGTACATTACGAAAATAAAATTTAAAAAAATCGATTTTCCGAAAATTTTACCTGTATATAACCCCTTAACTCGCTTTCTTATCTGTCTGTTCGGTACAAATTTCGCAATCGATTTTAAACTATGTTCCGGATGAGCTAGATACTTGAAACTTTAAGGGCTTACATACACCTGGGTAGGTAAAAAAGATAGATTTTTCAAAAAGGTGCTCATTCGAAAATACTATCCCTTGAGTGTCTACCCTGAAAATTTCATAAGGAAATTTGCGGTAATGACGAAATTATAGCGTTTCGTAACTGACCGGGTGAGCAACGACTAATGGTTGGGGCGCAGGTAGACGCGGCCTTTGTCATCTGCTTGACTACGATCCGGGTGTTCTCGCTCCTGTTGAATTCCGGGTATTTGTGACCATTTAAGCTTTCAAGCTTTTAAACTTTATATTTCATATTTTTTGAATATCTACGTTTATGTACCTTCTAAGTACTTGCACCTATAATGAGTGACCAACGAAGGGACTTTTTTTGTAGTTATACTGTTTTGATTATCAACTTTACTGAACATTATTTTTCACTTTTTAGTACAGTACTTTTTAAATAAAAGCTTGGTCAACAAAAGTTTGTTTACGTTTATTTTATTTTATACTTTTTAGTATTAGAACTTGTTTATTTATTTGCCATTCCCAGACGCCCATGCCATTCAGACATCGGCGTATTAAAAAACCTTGCCTTAGATTATAAAGGTTTCGCGAGAAACTTTATGATAGTGTAATTATAAATAGTGCTCAAGTCAACAAAGTTAATGAGCCCAAACTAGATTGTCCTACCAATTACCATTAGGAAATTTCAGTTCCCACCCCCCACCGCCATTATTAGACTCTCGTTAGTAATTGCGTTACGTAACGCAAAAATTGTGAAATTTTGCGTGACGTAATTTGTGTACGCCCCCTTATCTTGTGTAATGAAAAGTGCCCGTGATAACAAAACAAATGAGCACAAACACGACGGTCCTAGTATATGCTATTAAGGAGTTGCATTGCCCGCCTCCCACCTCCATCATCAGACCAGCTCCATGGTACCATATTATCGCATTGCCACCTAAGTTACATAGGTATGCCAAATTTCAGCTCAATCGGATGCCAGCAAATGCTTAAAAAATGGAATACAAATTTCGAACCCGGAAGACAGACATACGAACGAAGCAAGTTAAGGGGTCAGTCCACTTTGAAAATTTCAACAAATCGAAAGCAAGCAAGACTTGAAGAAATCGACGATGATGAGCAATCAGAAGGGATTTTGTACGATGCAGGAATTGCCGATTGAGTTTAGGTAAGAGTTTTTCATAATATAAACTTCAAACGCGTTTTTCTCGAAACAACGTTTTCAAAATCTAGCTCCATCGTATCTCTAAAACTAATAAACCGATTCTCTTGAAATTTGAACCACATATTGTAAACATGATTCGCAACAAGATGACCCTCGATGGTTTCAAAATTTTGATTTTTACTCTTTTTTTGCGACAAACTGCGAAAAAAACGCGTTTTCAAATACTTTTTTCGTTTTTCATCTGCCATTTTCTTATTTTTTGATAAAACTTTATATTCGAGAGTCATTTTGTAGCTGGTGTCATACTGAATCTAATGGACTTTGATTTTTTTGTTTCAGACAAGCCGCTGCCGAGTTGTGATGGAGCTACTTGCCCACCTATTTTTGAGGCGTTACGTTAAACTATAGTTTTTGTACTTAAAAATGAATAAAAATGAATTAAACATTTTTAAAAATGTATTTCAAGACTTTTATCAAGCCCAACAACTTTTATATTCATATCTTTTATAAAATCCTAAAAAAATCGCGAAAATAGCCTTTTTTCGTGGCTCCAATGTGGACTGGCCCCTTAAATAAAAGCTTGTATAAGAAGAATCGCTATCCTTCAACAAGCTTTCTCCTTTTAGAAAAGAAACGGAGAGTACTCGCTTCGTTTTCCATTGCAGCCTTTATGAGAGGCAGCAGGCTCGTTCCTTCGGTGCAAGTGTTCACCGAGGCCGTATCAATCTCGACACGATTTGAACAACGTGCTTCGGGATCCGGACAGACGGGTATCGGGAATCCAGCCAATTCCGCGATCGTTGGAAAAAGGTCGACGAGCTCGACGAGTGCGTCGAGGCGCGTGACGTTGCGCTCGTCCTTGATGATCCGATACTCGTATCGCCTTGGGTCTTCTCGACAATTGGAATTTTTCGATTTGTCCGTGTGTCGCGGATGAGCAGGTTGGCGAACTTTTTCCTTTCCTCTGTGCCGAGTCTCTAGTGTTTTGACCGCGGTCGGATCCAAGAAGCCACTGCGACCAACGTTTGTCACCGTCACGCGCGGCTCCGTCCTCGGCATCGAGACGATCAAGGGCACGCGAATCGCAACGTCGAAGTTGCTGTACTTCGCCCACTCGGCGTGTTCACCCAATGACCAACCTGCGCGGACGAACAACAGTGTAGTTGGCATTTTGTGCGTTCAGGCTACGACAATTGCTCAATCATTTTTTCAGATCCTCAGCAGAGATGTAGGGTCAATGTAGGGTCAAAGTGGGAACAGTGGGTACATTGAATCTTTTCTGTTTCTCAGAAGTGGACATGTACATATGTGCGTCTTTTTCACATTAGAAACGCCCTCGGATGCCAATAGGTTTGAACCTGCCTGTGAGTCGCTCCCACCCAATTCGGTTGTGAGAGGTGATTTTATATTATTTTTGGTGTCAAAAGTTGGAAAAACCAGCTGAGTTTGTATGTTTTTTGCTTCTTTACCTAACGCAGTTATGTTCGAAGTCATTGTTCTCCCGCAATATACAGCTCTATTGCGGTATTTGAGCATTGTGCTTGTTAACCTAACAAAAGTAGAACAATTGGCCACAATGCATCAGTGAATTTTTATTCAAACGGCGATACGAGTTTCGTGAGCGAATACCAGCCTTTTTTGCCACAATGAGGCGTATGTATAAATTCACAGAGGTGGATTTCATCAACGAATCAATATCTGATACATCCTACGTAGAGGTAACAAGTTAAAATCATATAAAGTTGTCGCTACGATTTATGAAAAGTTTTTTGTTTATAAAATGGGGGGGGGGGGGGGGGCAACCGCCACAATTTCTCTTAAGAATAGTGTTATAGGGTTCCTCCCCGACTATATTTCTAACCCAGCAACCCCCTCAAAGGTTGGGGTCATAATACCGAAAATTACCCAAAATTTACCATGATCAGAGGTCAGTAGGACGACGGTGTCATCGCGAAACTTGGAACATCGCAATTCATCCAGTAGCGCTCCAACGAGATCGTCGATATACGTGACAGCCGCGTAATAAGACTGTACGATCGTCGTGGCGAAATCCTCTGGTATTGTGGAGCCGGCGTGTTCGTGTAAGCGAATAAAAAAAACGTAGATGAGAATACATAAAAAAATTTCATCGTTCAAGAAATCGATTTTTCGAACGATGGAACTATACAGGGTGTTATGAATGGATAATCCTGCAACTGTCGATAGGTCAGATCATGTCTTACTATATGCTGGAATTTCAGTTTAGTCAAAGTCCCACAGTTTTCGAGATTTTCGGATTTATGTTATTTTTTGAAAAAAAAATCATCTGCTTTTGGTTTTTCGCATGCCATTTCTACAAATGATCTGAATCGACAATGACTAAGCAAATTTTGTGAGTAATTGGCACAATATGCGTTGTACATTTTTTTTAAACCGCAGGCTATCAAAGTCAGATGCTCGAATTGGTTTCTATGGGAATTCTGCATAAGATCTTTTTTCATAAAGTTTCATTAAGGCGGGATATACATTTAGGCAGGAAGAAAATAAGCAATATTGAGGGATTTTTCAAACTAAGAAATAATTATTCTACAATTATCAAACTTTAGGCATACTTTAATAGTATATTTAAGTATAGGAAACAATTTTTTTTAATTAATTCATCATCGAAATGGCGGAGCTGTGGCAGAGTGTTACAGGAAGGTCGCCGCGGGAGTTGCGAATCGGCGTGCAGTGTAGCTTCCCGTAGACTTTGATTTGCAAAAAAGTTCAAACATTTTTTCAGTTAGAACATGTATAGTTTCTATGTAACGGTAATTAAAATGAAGACAATGCCAATTTGAAAATATTGCACGCATTTACAACAACAAAAAATCAACATTTCACGCAACCTTTCTGTAAAATGTGGATTAAAAAAGTAGGTTTTTTCCCAATTTTTCATAAACTTAATGGTTTTTGAGTAATCCTGCACGCGAATTTCGATAGTGCAGTTTTGCGAAAAACGCGTTTGCAGTTCACGCTCGCTCCGAATCCGAACGGTGAGGCACAGCATGGAAACTGTGGGAAAATATTCTACATATATAGTTCTATCGTATAACGGGTGAAATGCAGTCAGAATTTTCAAAAAATCGATTTTTTTCAACATTTTCTTGGAGTATGATGTTTCGAAAATATTCCCTGAAAATTCCAAGTCAATCCGATGAATAGTTTCCGGGATATCCCACAATTAGTGAAGGGGCGTCGGGTTCCCATGGCAGGGAGCTGCAAGCAACCGGTTTCGACCCCCCCGCCCCTATTATATTCTATAAATAGTCTTGTTCGTAACTGAAAATGCTTGGAAGACAACAAATTGATATTTTGGAAGCTTCCACATCGGCAGAAGCCCTATTGTATGGGCCAGGTATTGATGATTCGATGTAAGTATTTTTTAATTAGTATTTCTATACAAAAATCAAGTGTACAATTGGAAAACTCTTTCAGAAATTTTCAAAAATTTATTACTCAAAAACTATGAAATGTAGCAAAATTTTATAAAGAATACTCTCGTTTTAAAATTGCCGAAAATGGTTTAAAAAAAATTCATCCCGAAAAAAATTAATTTTTTGCAAAATTGTTTTAAAAATTGGCTATAAACAATTGAATGCTCGACTTTTCGGCAAAAAGTTGTGATACTCGGATTCAGCGAATCAAAATACATAAAAAAAAGTTTAGCTTCATCCATCGTGCTCCAAATTTTACGAACATATAATGCCGTATCCACATCGAAATTTGGTGTGCTTATTGATAGCATTAAAAACTAGTCCTTAATCGAAGGATTTTCATATTTGTTGAAAATTTCTATTTTTTTTAACAATAAACGAGCGATTTTTTCTTCGAAAATCGAAAGTTATCTGTCGGAAGCCGCCATTCTATTGATTTCTGAAAAAAGCTTCGATTGAGGAGTAGATTTATTATTAAACTAATGCTTTTTTTGGTTTTTTTTTATTTCAGACGATCCAGTAAAATTTTATGATGGTCACCGCAAAGCACTACATGCCGAAGGGGGTCCGACAAAGATGGCGATATTTTTATAAATAATCAATATTTTTCTTTGAAAATTTGTACAAGTCAAGTTGAAATATAACATCAAAAGTCTGTGTAACCACTTTTGTAAAACAAACTTAATTACTATAAAAATAATATTATCGAAAATGGATATCCCGCCTCAGAGAAGGATGACGATGCTGATTTCCATCTCAACTGGAAATACCTTGCCCCCTAGGTATTGTAGAAGGTGCGTAAAGGGAGGAGGTGCCACAGCACCTCCATTTTTATGACAAATGAATTTTCAAAAATTGTTTTGTATACTTAAATATCCGATTGAAATATACTCACAGTTTGATAAATGTAGAATAATTATTTCTTAGTATAAAAAATCCCTCAAAATTGCGTAATTTTTTCCCGCCTTAAATTCGCATTTTCTTCATCTTAATTACTGTCGAATAGAAGCTATACATGTTCTAACTGTAAACAAAATTGAATTTTTGAATACCTTGTAATACTCTGCCACAGCTCCGTCATTTTTATCATAAATGAATTTTCAAAAATTGTTTTGTATACTTAAATATACTATGAAAATATACCCACAGTTTGATAAATGTAGAACAATGATTTCTCAATTTGAAAAATCCCTCAAAATAGCTTAATGCTTTTCGCATCTGGATATCCCGCCTCAGAGAAGGATGACGATGCTGATTTCCATCTCACCTGGAATTTTTTCCCAGGGAAATGTAAGACGCAAATTTCTCACGTCGTCGCGTCGTCGAATGTCCGTCCAGGGATTGTAAGCAACGTCGCTCACGTTTTTTGGCCATTCGTAAGGACCAACGATATTGAACTTGCTCAGCGGATGATATCCTATGAGATACGTGAAAATCCAACGGGTTGGGAATGGCAAAGCGTCAAGTTAGGAAAAAAGCGAAGGGGATAACAATTTAAGGCCTTAGGCCACAGTAACGGGTATAAAATCATGTGCGAATTTAACAATTTTTTTTCGTATGAAAAAGTCATTCACTCATAAAATTAATTACATATCTATTCAGATGAATATCAAGCTGTTAGAAAACTTTTTTTTTCGATGTACAAAATGGCTGACTACTCGAAACTTCTCGAAACAGCTTTTTTTCAATTGGCGTGACAAATAACCTCAACAATTTTCACTCGATTTACTTCAAATTTAAAAGTTGTGTTCCTAATTGCATTTCGCAGAGAAGTACGTACGGAATTTCTGATTAATCGAAAACTTTTCATTTTACGAGCAGTTTATGAGCAGTTATAACGAAATTTTTCACTGAAAATTCATTTCTTAAGTTCAAATACCTACAACTTTTGAATAAAACAATATTTTTTAAATTCCGTACGTACTTCTCTAGGTATTCTGATGTAGATTGACGAGAATTTTTGTTTTTTGTTCTAGGTGAAAAATTGCGGATGCTAAATGTCACGCCGTGGAGCGCCAAAAAAACAGAACAAAAGAAAATATTAGTAGTCGGCCATTTTGTACGTCGAAAACAAATTCTAACAGCTTAATATTCATACTGAATAGATGTGTAATTAATTTTATGAGTGAATCACTTTTACATACGAAAAAAGTTGTTAAATTCGCACATGATTTTATACCCGTTACTGTGGCCTAAAGAATTAAAAAAAAACAGAACGAATATGAATCGTTTAATAACTGGGATATATAGCTAGTTTAGTAACTGAGTTGGTAACGAATATAAATAGTCTAGTAACTGAGATATTCGTGTGGATACTTCAACGGAATGTGAGGCTTCTCGAAGCCCACTGCGAGAAAAAATGGCCTCGCGTCGCTCGTCTGATTTTCCAGAAACCTTTTCGCTGCTTTCAGAATCTCCAGATCGGGCAGCGTTCCTCCCGGCATTGAAGCGACCGACACGGGGCATACCTGGGGGTAAAGCATGACCACCGCTCATCGTCGACCAATATTCGAACATTTTGCCAAATGTGAAGAATTCTAGGCGTCCCCCTACCAGATTCGCCGCAGGAACTGATTCTTCGGAAGATACACAGACTGGCGAGTCTTTGTAACGATTCGTGCGAGGATGAAAAGGTACGTCCGTCCAGGAGTACGGACTGTCGTCGGAATTATTGGAACTTATGCCTGAAAAGGATAAAAAAAAATTAATCACACGAACGGACCAAGCTTACACTTCTATTGGAACGAATTCGAAGGGCGAGTAAAATAGCGTCATTCTTTTTACATTTGGTGAATATTCTTGAAGTGATATTTTTTAAAAAGTTTGTTTTTGCAATGGGAATGTATATATTTTTTATGGCAGAATCATTCTCTATTGTATGAAAAAGAGAGTTAACTTTTTTTTAAGATAAAATCATCCGCTTTTGGTTTTTCGCATGCCATTTCTACAAATGATAACTTTATTTTACCCGGTTAAAAAAAAATAATCCTGGGTATTTGTTTTATCTAGAAAAGTCTTCTTTTCAACCTTAAATGTTAAGGAAACTTTATGAAAAAAGATCTTATGCAGAATTTTAATACAAACCAATTCGAACATCTGACATTGATAGCCTGCCGAGTAAAAAAACAGTACTACGCATATCATGCCAATTACTTTAAAAAGTTGCTTAGTTATTGTCGATTCATATCATTTGTAGAAATGGCATGCGGAAAACCAAAAGCAGATGATTTTTTCAATAAATAACATAAAGCCCAAAATCTCGAAAACCGTGGGTCTTTTACTAAACTGAAATTCCAGTATATTGTAGGGCATGATATGATCTATCGATAGTTGCAGCATTATCAATTAATAACAGGATACCCTGTATATAGAGTCGAACCTCGATATAACGAATCTCAAGGGAACTTCGTTATATCGAGTTTTCGCTATATCGAGGTTTCGTTGTAACGAATGTTCCTTAAAATGTTCTAAAAAAATATATATTAGTATCATAAATATGAGGATATTTTTTTAAGAAAGAAAGGCTTGAATAAGAGAATTTTTCACAAGCAACTGGCAATTAGAGCATAATGTATATGATTATGTTGTTGTATCAAGGCTTCGGTGTCTATCGGAAGGGAATGGACAAATTTTCGTTATATCGAGGTGCGACTATGTGTGTATATATATATATATATATATAGTTCGTTTATGCCCTAAAGTAAAAAATGAACGAGATAATGCTATAGTCGCTTTTTTCAGGTTTAATTCGAAAAATATTGATGGTAGAGAAAAAACTGTAATAACCAAAGTTGTTGAGCACTCGACTTCCTACAAGTTTAGTAATTACCATTTATACTTGAAAATTGTAAATCGCCGAGTTATTCAACAAAAACAATTTCCTATTAAATTTAAGACGACGATATCAACTGAACGCAAGCCCAGCCCAGAATGAAACTTACACATGTTGTTTTACGCTAATGAAAGAACATTCAGTGTAAATTTCAGCAGGATCAACCTAGTCATTGGGGTTAAAAAATTTTGAAATGAAAGATTTTTCTATTTTTTAGTTTTGTAGTACTCGGAATATTTTGAATTTTTTTCCAAAATAGTCCATAGGAAAACGCATCTTTTTTTGTAGAGGACATTTTTTCGTACGACGGGAAGATCACTACGATACGATCATTTGAAATTTTATCACGTGTAAAATCTTATATCCGAGTTAGCAGAGTTAGCAAGTCGATGAAAATCTGAAAAAAATTCCACGTATTCAAAATATATGATACAAAAACATCACCAACTTTGAAAAAGATTGAAGGTCAGGCTTTTAGGCCGTTCAAATACACTTGGAATACCTCATATATATATATATATATATATATATATATATATATATATATATATATATATGTGTGTGTGTGTGTGTGTGTGTGTGTGTGTGTGTGTGTGTGTGTGTGTTCCAACTGTTTAAGAAACGATTTTGAAGTTTATACCGTTGGAGTGCAATGAATAGGATGTTTCTTATCCCGCCAATTTTTGTTTGCTATTTGGACTACCAAAATGGCGCAAAGGTTTCTTAAGGGGTTATATACAATTAAAATTTCCGAAAAATGGATTTGAAAAATCGTAATGTACATATATCTAAGTACGCACACAGAAAATTTCTTGTCAATCCGGCGAATATTCTCGAAGTTACACGCACATTTGTAACAACGTATCCGAGCATTCGAAAGTGCTTTTGAAACTTTATATGCGTTTTTCTCAAAACTGTGTTTTTAAAGTTGTCTTTTCAAGTATATTGTTTGGTCATTAATCGAAGGTTCTTCTCACCCATAAACATTTTCCATTTTATAAACAATATACGGCTTAATTTTTTGTCAAAAATCGATATTTCAATTGAGAAGCCGCCATTTTGTCACAAATTATTATTTTGCTTATTCCTTCGATCAATTACAAGATAATCCATTATATTAACGAAATATTTTTGGTTTTTTCATTTTAGATGATCCAGTCCAGAGATATCGTGCTCACCGCAAGACACCTTTTTAGAGGTGCTCCCGGAGGTCAGCTATAGCAGCTTTTAAAATTATTATTTTTACAAATAAAAAATGTTAAAATATAGTTAAAAGTTACCATAATATGTGTACAAATTTTTACGTTAATAGATTTAAAGGTCTTCTCAAGAAAAATTCTTGAAAAATCGATCTTTTTGGGCCTTCCTACTGTATATAACCCTTTAAAATCCTCGATAGAAATCTACCATTTAAACCTGTAAAAAGGATTTTTGACAATAGTATAAAAACAATGAATGCAGAAGATAAAATTGAATTTTCGTTGCATCACACCGACATGGGTTTTGACTCTATTATGAGAAGAAATAGTCCTATTGATGCTGAGGACTATTCTTCTTTTCACAAACCACGCTAAAAAGGTTCAATTTCACAATATATATATTTACATATACATACATATACTTTTTTTATTCCCTGTCTTATTGACGAATTAACAATAATTCAAGTTATGGGTATAATATGGGCCCATAGTATAATAATTTACACTATGGGCCTGGTATCGATGATTCCATGTAAGTTGACAAATTTCATGATTTATTCATTCCCAAATTTTCAAACGCGTTTTTCTCCAAACCACGTTTTTCAAATCGGTACCCAAGATTTCTCGAAAACCAATGAACCGATTGCCTTGAGGTTTCTTGTGGTTACTCTATACACCATTATTCAGTACTTGTCATAGGATATTTATTTTCCGTTACTTAGTTTTTGTTTTATAGGCAAAATAATAACTAATTTTTGGCCCAAAAATCACTATTTATGTTCAAACGTCCGCCATTTTGTCATAAATCGATATTTTCAAAATCGGCTATGACAAGTACCAGATTATAGTATCTAATTTAATAATCTTTTTGGTTTTTTTTTCAGATGATTTTTGAAGAAACGCCAGTGGGTACCGTATACGCAGATTTTTTAACGACGCTCCAAGGATCATACAATATCCTCGTTTATTTTTGATATTTTCAAATAAAGAAAATTAAACATATATTTGAACGTATATACTTTTAGATAATCAAAACCCCAAACCGAAATTTCAAATAGTTTTCCTTGAAAAAATTCACAAAAATGACCTTTTTTTCCAGCTCCTAGGTGTATATCTCCCCTTAAAGCATTGATATCGTTACAGAAAGAAGAATAATACCTGGATGAAATACTTTTCCAACGGACTTTGTTCTGTAACCGTGGTCCTTTAGATGCTGTGGCAGAGTGGAAAAATTGCCAACGGCGTCTCGCCAGTAACTGTAGAAATCGTACAGCTGAAGGGAGTCGGGCCTGCGACTCGTTAAAAAAGAATTTCTGCTCGGAGCGCACAGCGCTTGCTGTAACGGGAATAAAGGAAAAATTAAACAAAACGCAACCAGCAGGTAGCTAGAGTTTCAAAGCTCGTTCGGAAGATAAAAATGTTGCAAGATATTTTTAAAAATAAAACCCCCATTCACATTGCCAACCTGTGCGTAAGCCCGACTGAACAGTACTCCGTTCTCGGCCAATTTGTCTATGTTGGGAGTGTGGGCCCTTTCGTCGCCGTAGCAGCCCAGCGCAGGCCTCAGATCGTCCACGACTATCAGAAGAAAGTTGAGGCTCTCGACGGCTCGCAAGGTCAGGGACATCAATGACAAAAACTCCACGATCGAACTGGGCCCGAAAAGTCTGACTCGCATTTTAATGCATTGCTCTGAAATTAAATGAAAAGTATGTACATTTATTTTACCATACTTGAGACACCGCAAAGTGTGGCTCACTATTTTTTGGGTTCATTTGGGTTTTTATGAATTATTACAGCGAATAACAAATAGCCAAGATAATATCACTGTATTAATCAAAAATAAATGTTACCCAAATGTGAATTATCATCCAGAGACGCTGTTTTGAATGAAGGGGTGTCTGTAAGATCGAAATATATCGTCGACAAATTTCGTCGTGATAACCTACCCTGTCAAACGCCAAGTTCTCGTATGTTTGTGAATTTCATCAATTTGATTTCATCTCGGCAAACTAACCTCAGTTTGTCCATTTGAATTAAATTTGTATAAATAACAGCTCAACCGCCGATTTGGTGCCGCAAAACTGTACATTTTTTCTCAATCTTATCTCTGTGCTGATCCTATCAGAGACTCTGATCCTATTTTAACACTTGATATTGATATTCCACGTAAGAACACGAAAAAAAAAACATTTTAAAAATAAAAAATCATTTTATTGGAGAATGTCAGTTTTATTGAAAAAATTCAGTCCTAACAAATATTTTTACATCGAGTAAGCTTCTGTTTCGTGATTTTCTCGAGTGACACTTGTCGAGGCGAGCGTATGAAACTCCAAGCGTAATCGGCCATAGTGTTTGCCCATCTTTCCTGATACCTATATCTTCCATGATTTTTATGCTTGCGGAAGCGTTCTTACTCGTCAATTAAGACAAGATTTTCTCCGAATTTATCTTGATCCCTTATTGCTATTCCGAAATAAAAAAGAACGAAAAGCCTCTTTCACGAAATCTTTAATCGTCTTTCTGATTTTTTTACTAACACGCCGCACATATAACGAAATGTATTAGGGTAGTTCGAACGAGCTCGTCTTCGCTTTGCAACCGTCAACATATCACTGAATTAATTTATGACAGCAAATAAGAAAAAAAAATAAAACATTTTTCAACGCTCTCTTTCACGGAAAATGGATACATTTTTCAAAAATTCATAAACTCGAAAGTATAAAACGAAATATTTGTATTTTTTAACACCAGGTAAGAAACGGCTTTGAGAATGCCTCAAATAAATGTTAGTTCAAAATATTAAAGAATGGCGGCGCTGCAAACATTTCCCCGGAACTACGGTTTTAATTGTTCGTAACATTTCAAGATTTATTATGAAAAAAAATGTCATGGTGGACAGATGCCTTCAGGCGGGAACCTAAATTAGAAAGTGCAAAGAAGCGTTTTTTTCGGGATTTTTTTTAGAAGAGAAAAAAACAAGTGAGCTCTGTAAACATTGAGGTATGTTTTCATATATATTTGACATGTATATAAAAAAAATCATAAAAACGATTTTTTGGACCTTCTAATTCAGTCTCCCGCCTTAAAGGAACTGCTAACGACACTCACTATGAACTTATAATTCATTTGAAAACTTCGTGTAGTAGCCCGCACCGAGATTTTTGTTTCACTTGACTAATCAATTTGGTTAAAATACCGTCTATCTCGAAGCGAATTTGATCTCGTGAATATTTAAATACCGCCGAATTTCTACGAGCTTATAATTAACCAACAATAATATGAATTTATCTCCGACTCGTCTTACTTAATTCATTTCGACGTTTTTTTCCTCAGCAAGATGATATTTCCTTCCGCTTCCCGCAATATTCAGACGCCGATTACGTAAACAATTCAAGATTTCGCGCCTCTCCATTGCGCACGCGCGCGACCCTCATCCCTCGACCGCCCGATTGCAGTGCTCGACTTTACGAGTCAGTAAAAATGTTTGTTAAATTGCTAACTTATCGCAGTTGAACCAATAGGATAGTATCAGTTTCAAACGTTCCAATCTCCTATGCGCGTATTGTTTAGCACGCGCAGCACCCACGCGCACTCGAGAAACGAATACACAGCAGAGTGACCAATACAAACGGGCTCGGTCGTTTAGGGCCCCCGGGTACCCCGCGACCGTA
Source organism: Ophion ellenae (assembly GCA_963210295.1). Taxonomy (NCBI): domain Eukaryota; kingdom Metazoa; phylum Arthropoda; class Insecta; order Hymenoptera; family Ichneumonidae; genus Ophion; species Ophion ellenae. The sequence goes on along the minus strand of OY723396.1, from coordinate 22,231,180 downwards.
TCCGGTGCGCGTGTCGCGCATCTTCGGTCGAGTCGAGTCAGCTGATTACTGTTGTCACCGCGATAAAAAGAGTGGAAGGGGAAGGACCAGGGAAGGGGGATTATCCATATCGCCTTATATCGCGGGCAACATTCTTCGTAAATGCATTTGGAAAAAGAACAGCGTGCTCAACAATGTAAAAAATATCGTAAAATGAGAAAGAAGACGTATGTCGTGAAAAGGCGAAAGAAAAAACGGTCTTTATTCGTAGGAACGCGACGCGCAACCGCACAGCGAATTATATGTATACGCACGCGTCTCTAAGGAAAATACAGAGCCTGACGTTTGGTTGCGCGCGCGCATAGCGGCGGCAAGGTGGGGGGGGGGATGTGAGGAGAAACAAAGAGGTAGCGCGGACGCGGAGCGGCGGAGGCGCGGGGGGTGACATCATACGGGTGCGTTGGTGCTGTTGGCTCTTGCGGCTGTCAGTCGGTTGCGGAATGACGCAGTAGACGGTTGCACGGTAGGGGGGGCACAATCGAGAGTATTCGCGGTGGTGGGGTTTCGTGGAACTTCCGCGCACACAATGAAAATTCGTTTTTGCAGAGAAGTAAGTCCTCTTTTTTTTCGTATTTTTTTCCCCCCAAAAAGACGGGAAAGCACCATTGTTCTCTGGGCTATCGTAATGCCTGTTTTTTTAAGCGGACGCGCAAATCGACAGTTTTTTTCCGAAAGTGTTGGAGGGCCAAGCGTAAAAAAAGAATGTCGCTTCCCTTTGTTGTGACGACGAATGTGTGTGTGTGTGAGAGAGCGCGGAAGAGTGGCGGGAGGAGAGCGGGAACGAAGGGGAGAGAGATGTCTATTTTCTATTGCCACTATAGCACCTTTCAACCACTCCAGCATACACAAGAGCGTACGCCTACGCGCGTCTTTACGCAACTACGTAAAAGAAGCTAATCGTTGTATTTTAAAAAACTTTTCCGTACTAATGACCTTCGCCCTTTCGAATTTTCCTGTCATAGCCCCCCTCCGACTCGATCTCCGCGGTCGTCACGAGCACTCGCTTTTGTTTTACTTGACTCCTTTTTTTTTCTTCGCTGATGCTTTTTTTCTCCCCGAATGCATTCCGTGCGAGTGAACAGCTGTGCTGTGGGTTGTGCAATTCTGAAGAGAAGCAAAATAGATCTCCCCACCACTTTGGCCTGTACCATTGCATTTGTTCGCAGTCCCGCTCTCGCGCTCCCCCCTCCTTTTTTCCCCTCGTTCCCAGTTCGTTCCGAGTCATTTTCAATGTTAAATAATGCATTTGACGTTTGCTCGGCTTCGAGATTGCACCTATGGGTATCTCACGTCTTCTTCGTGCTCGAAATTCGCGTAGAATTTTTCGGATGATCGCGTACGTGGTGTATATATATTTTTTTTTCATGGGAAAATGATATTTTGAACTCGTTATATGTATGCGTTGGCTGAGAATCCAGCTACTTTGGAGACGACATTTAACATTTTTTCCAAACCAGTTGACTTTGGGGACAGGACGGTCCTTGAAATGACCTTTATGTGAAAAATGCTGCACATATGAAATTTTAGGTTCCTGGAATTTGGTGGCGTTATTTATGCCCTTTAGTGTGATTATGTAGATTTACATACGCATATATACTTCGTTATCATCCTAATGACTTTCACGTAATTACGTTACTAGTTTAATCGCTTAGTTTATGAACAAGATATTGGAAGGTCGTGACCTTGAACTTGTCGACAAGCATCTTGAGAATTCTGACAACTTGGCCACTTTTCCCCGCCGCCAATGTGCCAGCAAAGTTCGCGACGATGAAGAGTGTGTTTTTTTGTCTGTTGGCACGCAGGAGAAGACTGCCAGTTTAGAAAGGAAAAATGTCAGCGGACTCGCCTAGGAGGGGTCTGCACAAGGGGGCCCAAGTCGTCTCGCCGCAGCCGATCAGCGATCGTTCAATAATCGACAGCGTCGCCGGCATTATCAATGACATTGTACCCCAAGTGCGTAACGAGTAGCGGATAACGCCTCGATAATGGCCGTGGCAATTTATCGTACTTGACCTCGTCGGCCGAACGAGGAATTTTTTTTACAAATAACTATTAGCTATGTATGCATCGTACGGACTGTTTTTAACGATCTCTGTTTGGGTGCGGAACAGGCGTACGCGGGAGCTCCCAACGTGGACAATAAGGAGACGATAACATGGGCGAGATTCGAGTACGCGGACGTGAACAATTCTGCCTTTTATCCGGATTACGTAGAAGGCTCGGCGACGCCGCCTTTGCTACTGGTACTCGGGTACACCACGGGAGTACAGGTGAGCGCAAGGGAAACAACAGAATATCGAAGAATACACTTCGCGGGCTTAGTTACGTGAGGTGAAAGTTTAACTGTGAAGTTTGCCGCTCAAGGGGCTACCTAGAGGCGGGAAAAATAGCCAAATTGCGAGCTTTGTTTCTGAGAAACATTTGGTGAAAAAAAAGCATTTTTTTTTAACACAAAAGTACACACGAGGCGTTCCACGTTAGTCCTTAAAAAAAAATCCACAAATAATTTTAAAAATCGAGTTACTTTATTGAAAAATATTCACCAAGTGTCGACATTTTTTAAAAATTTCTGACGTTTTTTCTCGTTGATTACCATTTTTTAATATTTTTCCATTCAAATGGCTGTATCTTTGGCAGGATTTGACGTATTTGAATTCGTAAAAAATGAAAATGTGCGCCTTTTTCTAGCCCTCCAGAAAAAAAATTAATTCAGATTTTATTGAGCAAGTCGAACGTCTGTTTCAGGGCAAAACATGCAAAAATATTTTTTTTCTCAAGGAAGGACACTCGTTATTTTATTTTTAAGAATTTTCCCGAATTGTGAATACGAAAAACGGATTTTTGGTATTTTTTATATTATGGGATTCGTAAACACCGTGAAGTGACAGCTATTTTTCTGGAAGGCTAGAAAAAGACGCACATTTTCGTTTTTTACGAATGTAAATACGTCAAATTCTGCCAAAGATACAGCCATTTGAATGGAAAAATGTTAAAAAATGGTAATCAACGAGAAAAAACGTCAGAAATTCTTTAAAAATTTCGATACTCGGTGAATATTTATCAATAAAGTAACTCGATTTTTCAAAATTATTTGGGGATTTTTTTCTTTACTGGCTGAAGTGACGTGGAATGCCTCATATGTTGAGAGACTTTAAAATTTATATGTAAAGAAAATATATTTAAAAAAACAAGCTTCTATTTAATGTACTAAAAAGTAGAAAACAATTTTTTTTTACCAAGTCGACTATGAGGGATTCTCCGTCAATTCAGCCACTTTTTTTTCGACCATCTCAGATCTGCCCCATAATTGGTTATATCAAAGTACTACTAAAAGGCATTCAGATTTTTTTCAGGCAAGAATTTTTTCAGATTTTTCAATTCAACCTTTTAGAAAACGCCGTTTTTTTTCCAAATGAATATATCTCGGTAACTAGAAGTAATTGAGAAAAGATGTCTGTACATAAAAGTTGTAGTTTTGTGTTAGCTTTCGAGCAGACGACTTGAAATAATTTTTACGTTCCGGTAACGCTGATTTTTTACCAAAAGAGGGGGAAATAATTTTTGAAATTAAAAAACGGCCATTTTTTTGGGTGAAAAAATTACAGAGTATTCCAGTTTGTCTGACGATATCGCAAAAAAATCGCCAGAGTGGCACGGAGCGAGGTTCCGGTTTTTAACCACATATTCTTTACAACTATAGCTATAGCGCATATTAATGATTAAATTTTTTTTTGATATTTACTATTTTTTTACCAAAAACGGTGAAAAAAAACACTTTTTCGAAAAAAAAGTCCGCCATTTTGTTATTTTTGCATATATAAAAAATCGCATGATATGCGCTATACCCATTAACATACTGAATCTAAAAACGTTTGACTTTTTTGTTTCGGATGATCCATCTCCGAGATTTCATCACAGCGCAGACATACAATTTTATTAGGACATTTTTTTTAACTACCATTTTCGTCTATAATTAGTGACTTGAATAAATGAATAATAAAAAAAATATGTATTTATTAAGTGTACCAACTTTTATATCAATATCTATAATATAAACCTATCAAAAAAATTCATGAAAATAGCCTTTTTTTAGCGTCTGAAGTGAGAAGACCCCTTTTCCGTCTTGAGGCCTTAGGCCACAGTAACGGGTATAAAATCATGAGCGCATTTAACCATTTTTTTCGTATAAAAAAGTGATTCACACAAAATTAATTACACATCTATTTAGTATGAATATCAAGCTGTTAGAAAATACATATATATTTTTTTTATGTACAAAATGGCCGACTACTAATATGTTATTTTATCTTTTTTTAGGCGCTCCGCGGCGTAACATTTAGCATCCACAATTTTTTACCTAGAACAAAAAACAAAAATTCTCGTCAATCTACATTAGAATACCTAGAGAAGTACCTACGGAATTTAAAAAATATTGTTTTATTCAAAAGTTGTAGGTATTTGAACTTAAGAAATGAATTCTCAGTGAAAAATTTCGTTATAACTGTTCATAAACTGCTCATAAAATGAAAAGTTTTCGATTTATCAGAAATTCCGTATGTACTTCTCTGCGAAATGCAATTAGAAACATAACTTTTAAATTTGAAATAAATCGAGTGAAAATTGTTGAAGTTATTTGTCACGCCAATTGGAAAAAAGCTGTTTCGAGAAGTTTCGAGCAGTCGGCTATTTTGTACATCGAAAAAAAATATATTTTTTTTCCACCAGCTTGATATTCATACTAAATAGATGCGTAATTAATTTTATGAGTGAATCCGTTTTTCATACGAAAAAAGATTGTTAAATTCGCGCATGATTTTATACCCCTGTGGCCGAAGGCCTCAACACGGAAGATTGTCCGCAGTGGTTGTACTTTTATAATCCGAGCATTGTTTCAAGGTATGGGTGGTGGCGGCATCGGGTGAAGCAACGGAGGTACTCTCGTGGCGTCAATGGGTCGTCCGTACGCTAAGAATTCTCCCGGACCCGAAGACCGACGAGGACAATGCCGATCCGTTTCACGAGAAGCGTCCGATGGTCGCGATATGCGACTCGGCCGGGCCGGGACCTCAATTCTGCAGCGTGAGCTTCGTCTCGTTGAGAACGGGGGAACAGGCGAAGAGCATAAAATTCAAAAATCCCGTCTGCGACGTACTCGCGAACAGGCGTTCGGTGGTTGTGACTTTTTCGGAAAAAATCGCGGTTTTCGACGCGCGCACCCTCGAGGACGTGCTGACGGTAACGACGTGTTACCCGAGTCCCGGACCGAATCCGAATCCGGTAGCTCTGGGGACGAGATGGCTCGCCTACAGCGAGAAAAAATTGTTACCGGCGAGACGAAGCAGCGGCGGGAGCGAGGGCGAGGGCGTGCAGAGTTACACCGCCGCGGTACTGTACGCCGCGAAATCGTTGGGCAAGGGACTTCGGGGGCTCGGCGAAACTGTCGCCTCCAGCCTAACCGGAAACTCCTCGTCGCCAATGGCGATGAACAACGTGGCCGGTGACGTGACGCAGCCGGGAGTCGTTACGATTCTCGATCTGCAGGCGTCCAAGGAGGAAAAGGACATGGACGATTCGTCGATTGAAACCGTTGTTGCTCACTTCACTGCCCACAACGACGCCATCGTCGCGATGACGTTCGATCTCACAGGCGCCCTACTCATGACCGCCGACAAGAGGGGTCACGACTTTCACGTTTTTCGCATACAACCGCATCCAGGCGGGCCGACCCTCGCGGCCGTTCATCATCTCTATGTATTGCATCGCGGCGATACCACCGCTAAAGTACAAGTGAGTCGATCATTCGACGCGTCTCGTGGCTGCTTTTCTCCTTCGGATAATGCGGACAATTTTAAAGAAAAAAAAAAAAACAAAGGAAATCCGTTACAAAGTCGTTTTATTCATATTTATTCAAATTGAACGAAAATTTTGCTCTCTGCTATAGCTAATGGACGACATTGACATTTTTCATATCACAAAATCATCGAGCATAATGGTATGCTCATATTTACCATAAAACGTTAAAATGAAATATGAATCATTGAAAATAGTTGGGTAACTCTTTTCTCTAAAACTTATGGGGTTAGGCCACTCTACAGGCCGAGAAAATAGGCGTTTTGGGGATTTTCTTTAAAAAAACTACAAAATAAATCGAGATTACAAAAAAGGGTGTTTATCATACATATCAGTGACTGTATACAATAATTTTTTTAAAGCGATCAATTTCAAAATGGCGGCTGTGCAGCGTTGATCTCAAAACGACATTTTTTAAGTTGGCCGGAAACATAACTCCGACAATTTTCTACCGATTCACTTGAAATGTTGAATATATCTTGAAAAATACATTGTCTAGGGAAGTACGTAGGATTTTTGTTTTATATTGCATAGTTTATTCGTTATTAACAATTATCTGACGATTTTTTAGGCAAATTTTTCGCTTTCCAAAAATTTTCCTAAAAAGTCGTCAGATAATTGTTAATAACAAATTAACTATGCAATATAAAAAAAAATTCTACGTACTTCCATAGACAATGCATTTTTCAAGATATATTAAGCATACGTAGCATACAAACCTGCTGATGTACATTCGCTTTACATCTCGCCAGTTTTGAAAATGCAGTTTAGGAGACCGTGCCATATCTTCGCCATTTATCAAGATTAATAAATAAATACCACGCAGCAGTCAGAAGTAGTAATAAAACATACCCTAAAACTCAAAAATGGTGAAAACATTTTTCCTTTTGAAAAAAAATCATGAAAATCTGCAAATTTTGTCCTCACCTAAAAGTATCTCCACCCTGGAAAAGTCTTGTCATGCTTAACATTTTTAATTGATAAATATTGATAAACAATGAAGTTATTATTATTGAAACAAAGTGCCGTTGTTGCAGCATGACCAAGTGATGCAGGTGGTTCTCGCAACTACGGATATCTGAAATGAAAAATGAAAAGTTTATAATTAAAAAAATAAAAAAGTTTATAAAAAAGTATAATAGTAAAACTTTTGTACGACGATCCTTATCTGTTAAATTGTAAAAACTACAAAAACGGCAAGCCGTAGAAAGAAAACCTTCAATTTTCGATTAAACAAAACAACTTCGAACATTTATCAACAATGGAGATTTATCAACAATCAAGACGAACTGTTTCAAAAATAGGAGATAAAAAGGGGAGGGAAAATTGACTCAAACTAGAAGATCAAAAGAAAAAAAAATCGTCTTAAAATAGAAGATCAAAAGATCACATTAAATCGTTGAAAAATAAAAAACAAATTGTTTCAAACTATGAGATAAAAAAGGAAGAATCGTCTCAAAATAGCTCAACAGAAAAACAAAATTATCTTAAAATATATACAAAGAAAATTATCAAAAACCGTCTTAAAATTCAACGAAACTTCTACACTCAACTACGCGCTAGTTCGCCACTACGATACTTTTTTTTTTTAATCTACCACCACTTTTCCGTACATGCAAACTCAATTTGTATTCACGTTCCAAAGTTCATTCGTGTTTGCAAAAAGCGCGCACTCGTCCGCGGCATATGAATTGCTAATATTGAAAGAAATGATTTTCCGAAGGACATGACGTTCTCGGGTGACACGCGATGGGCGGCGGTGTCGACGGTGCGGGGAACGACTCACGTGTTTCCCGTAGCTCCTTACGGCGGACCGGTCGGTGTGAGGACCCATTCGACGCCCCACGTTGTAAATCGTCTCTCGAGATTTCACCGGAGCGCCGGTCTCACCGACGACAGCACGAGATCACATTCGCCGGTTTCTCACGCCGAATTGCCAATCTCGGTGTATCCTTACACGAATCCGAGACTGCCGCCGTATCCGCATCCGACGATACTTCATCCCCTCGCACAGATACGTCAGCCCTCGACCTTGAATCACACCAACAATCAATCGCAGCCGAGGTAACCTCTCGTACTTTGTTGCCACGGAATCGTTGCCAATAAAAGCGCCAGATCGACTCACGAGTCTTCCTGGAAAACTGTGCCTAATTATGCAGATTTTAACGGGTTACATTTACCTAGAGGCCGGAAAAAAATAGCCAAATTCCAAATATTTGATGGACAACGGTTGGCGAGAAGGAAACGCATTTTTTTTAACACAAAGGTACACATATTGAGAGCTTTGAGAGAAAAAATCACCAAAAAATACAGAAAAACAACAAAACATGGCCGCCGGCAGATGATGACATTTTTTCCGCGACGTTTGGCGATGGACACTACAGCTTAAGGGGCTATACCAGTGTGAACTCTTAACATTTGGGTGATTATCGGGAATTTTTTGGAAGAAAAGTACTCAATTAAATGTTTCGGAATATGAAGAATATATTTGGCTATATTTGAATTTTATTACATAACTTGTTCATAGAAAAATATTGAGATCCAAGCGACTTATGCGCTGCCTTCGGAGGAGCCAAAAAAAAAGTTCCTCCACTGCTGACATGATTCCGGCCGATTGAGTAGCTGAAACCGAAAAAGGATAAAATGTCGTTAAACTGGAAGGTACTTCCTGTAAAATGACGTAGGATTTTCGAAAAATATCAAAAACTAACAAAATAATTGCTCTTTGAGTTACAATGTCAGCAAATTTGATAAATCTCATTTCGAGAAAAACGCGTTTAAAGATTAGCTATCGATTTTTGCAAGATAAAATGATATTTACCATAAAAACTGCTAATCAGCTATACCTGGCCCGTACAATGGACCGTCCTCTTTCTCGAATAATGCCTGCCGAGAGGCTGAAGCTTTTCACACTGGTATAGCCCCTTAATAGGATCTTTAAACATCAACATTTAATTTCCTGATCATTCTAACTCCTTCAAATTACCATATATGTAAATAACAATTACGATTATCTACCGTACATTTGAAATTTTTCGCGATATTCAGTCGTACACGTAATTAATATTTTGCTACAATAAGTTGCCACTGGTGACGTTGCACAATGTATTGAAAATGCCATTTTTTGACCCACCTTGGTAGATGTAGCCCGTTAACGTTTTTTTTTTTCCCGTCGAAAATTGAGCAGTGAAATTTACGGAGACTTCGGTATCGATAGACTCAATCGAAAGCTCGACGGTCCCTGCGTCTTACCATGTGCTTTCGGGACATTATTTTAACCCGCGGAGCGCAATGAATAATAAAGCATCGCGATGTTTCCGCAGCAGGCCTCAACAGAGACAGCGTTTGCACTCGGACGACGGCGGAACTCTGCAGTTGAAGATATGCGCGTGTTTCGCCCCGCCACGCGCTTGGATCTACGCGCAACGCGACTCGACGAGCAAAGTGGCGAAACGGGCGGTAGACTCGCTCTTCATAATGGCTTGTCACGGAAACATGATCCAATACGATTTGGAGCCGAAGCCCGCGGCAGGTACGTTCATTGAAGTCCCCGTAGCTTAAGGCGGGATATACATTTAGAGAGGAAAAAAATAAGCAATATTGAGGGATTTTTTAAATTAAAAAATAATTATTCTACAATTATGAAACGTTAGGTATACTTTAATAGTATATTTAAGTGTACGAAACAATTTTCTCAAATTAATTCATCACCAAAATGGCGGAGCTGTGGCAGAGTGTTACAGCAAGGTCGCCGCGGGAGTCGCGAATCGGCGTGCAGTCTAGCTTCCCGTAGACTTTGATTTGCAAAAAAGTTCAAACATTTTTTCAGTTAGAACATGTATGGTTTATATGTGACGGTAATTAAAATGAAGAAAAAGCAAATTAAGAAAATGGCACGCATTTACAATAAAAAATCAACATTTCTGTAAAATGTGGATTAAAAAAGTAGTTTTTTTTTCTCAATTTTTCAAAAACAATTCTCGTCAAGTAGAAGGTACCAATATTATCAATATTTCTACCAAGTTTCAACTCAATCGGTTTAATAGTTTTTGAGTAATCCCGCACGCCAAGTTCGATAATGCAGTTTTGAGAAAAACGCGTTTGAAGTTCACGCCCGCTCCGAATCCGAGCGGTGAGGCACAGCGTTGACGGGCTGTAACTCTTGAAGTTTTTCGAATTTCGCTTTGAAACTTTGGGAAAATATTCTACATATATAGTTTTATCGTTTTACAATTATAGGTATAAGTTTATTGTAGAGGATGATATTATGCCCTGGAAATATTGGTCTGAGGTAAATGTGAAGGGCAAAGACAACGAAATGTTGGAAGAGCGGGAAAGAAAGGACAGAGTGACTGGCTGTGCAGAATTTGTGATGAGCAGGATGAGACCCTGGAGCATTTATTGTTGTGTAAAAAAAGCAGAGAGATGGTGACGGAAAATGCGAGAAAAGGCGTGGAGGAATGGCTGGAAGGAATTGATGAACTGGCGATTTTTGCGGAAGTAATAAATATGTTGGGAGGTAAAATACAGAAAGGGATTTGTGCATATTTGAGGGAGATTGAGGGAGTATGGAGTAAAAGGAGTTTGGAATGAGAGACCGAGAGAGTATAAGAGAGAGACCGAGAGATTGTAAGATTTGTTAAAGATATATTGTCTGACATTGTATAAGTTTTGTAAAAAACTTTTTAAAAGTTATGCAAATAAAACTATTGATTGATTGATAGTTTTATCGTTTGAAGAAAAAAAAAAGAAATAAATTTTTTGATCGTTGTAAATGTATATCCCGCTTTAAAACGGGATACGCATCTGGACCGAAAAAATTAGGTGATTTCGAGGGTTTTTTTAGAATTAAGAAATAATTTTTCTATATTTAGCAAATTGTAGGTATACTTCAATAACATAGTGGAGAATACGAAACAATATTTTTAATTCAAATTTAGGAGCCTGGCACGCATTTACAAAAAAAAATCAAAGTTCCACGCAAAATGTATGTAAAATTTGGATTAAAAAGTATCTTTTTTGAATAATTTTTCAAAAACAATTCTCTCTCAATTTTTCAAAAACAAACTAGACGGCAATATCTTCTATCGATACATTTAAAAGAACATGTCCTGGCTGATTCATCAACACCGAGCCACAACCGCTGAAGCTAATTCCATGAAATTTGGACAGTAGGCTGCTTTTGTCATGTAAGCACCCATTAAAAAGGGATTTTTATGAAATTCGTGAAATGAAAGTTTGTATGAAAATCCGTCATTGAAAAAAAAAAAAATGAAAAATCCGTCATTTTTCAAGTTAAATGCATGAGAACTGGTCCTTAGCCTTTGGGTTAAAAATAAAGAAATACATATTTCAGGATTTTTCGAAATTCCTCCCCTAAGAGGGGTTAAATAGGGTACATAAGTTTGTATGGGAGTTTCGTTATTTCTTCAAGTTAAAACATTGAAAATTGGTATTTATCCTTTCAGTTGAAATTAAGGAAATACCTATTTCAGGATTTTTCGAAATCCATCCCCCAAGCGGATTAAATAAGGGATGAAAGTTTGTATGGAAGTCTGTCAGTTTTGAAGTTAGAAATATAAAAATTGGTATTAGAAAAAAGGTATGAGAAACAAAAATGATTTTCTACAGCGTTCTTCGAATTTCATTCCCTAAGGGGGTAAAATCGGAGGAGAAGGTTTCATGGAAGTTTCTCAGTATTGAAGCTAGAAGTATGAAACTTGGTATTTAGGCTCCGGATTGAGTAACGGAAATTCCCTGCTTCGGCGTTCTTAATTGTCCTCGAGTTCCGGATGACGTAAAAACTGCATTTGCCAACCCGCAGGTGTACCGAAAGAGAAGGTCTGCGACGACACGACGATCGAGTTGGAGGTCGAGGCGAAGGGTCAATGGCCCCTGCTCAGAACACCGAACTCGTTGGAAATTCTTACGCCGCTGTCGTCCTCGAGTCCTCTTCTGACGACACTCGGATCGCCAAAGTGCTCCCGACAATTGGACACGGCCGATGATCGTTGGCTCAGTCAAGTCGAGATTGTCACGCACGCTGGACCTCACAGGAGACTGTGGATGGGCCCGCAATTCATTTTCAAGACTTACAACGCTCCCAGTGGGTGAGTCATTCGCGTTACGCAAAACCTTGATATCAATAATGATAGTAAAATGATAATAAGAAGAATGATGACGATGGTTATCAAGCAATTTTTATAACTTTTATTATTATTAATATTATTGGGATGGTGAATAAGTCTTGTTGTGTTTTCGTGAAAATTAATGATTTCTTTGAAAAAATCATTCCTAATATTTTCAAACGTTTCGAAACTGTTGTGTGATCAACTCCTAATGATTTTGCAAGCTTAGCTAGCGTCTGACATGAGTCGTAATGAAATAATGTCTCCAATTCAACACATCAAAATCATTATTTTTTAAGCGTCTAAACTTTGAATGATCAGAACGCTCAAAACTACGAAAATATACTACCCCGAAAGATCAAAACTCCGAAAGAATTTTACACGAAAGACCAAAACTCCGAAAATCTGAACACCGTCAAAATAATTCGGCTTTTTAAAGTTTTGGACCATAACATTTTAAAAGTTTCAAAATTTTTAATAAGTCGACGAATTATTTAAAGAATTTTTTTTTATTAAGTGGTTTTACGTCAATTTTGAAATTTTTCTAGCCAATGTTATACGTTCTACATCATTCACAGTCAACTGTGTAGACTTCCGCTGGCATAATCTTGACGAACCTTGTAATTTCGGAACATCAAAATTAGGAATTTTAAACCGGCGGCGCATTCAAAGTTCGGAATTTCAACCCGGCCCTCATGTCAAGATTATGCCAGCGAAAATTTACACAGTTGACTGTAGATTATGTAGAACGTATAACATTGTTTAGACAATTTTTAAAATTGACGCAAAATCACTTCTCAATAAAAAAACATTCTTTAAATAATTCGTCGATTTATTGCAAATTTTAAAACTTTTAAACTTCCATAGCCGAATTATTTTGACGGTGTTAAGATTTTCGGAGTTCTGGTCTTTCGTGTAAAATTCTTTCGGGGTACTATTCTTTCGGAGTTTTGAGCGTTCTGACCATTCTAAGTTCGAAATTTCAACCCGGCCCCATCTTGAATTCCGGAACATTAAAATTCGGAATTTTAAACCGTCGAAGCATTCAAAGTTTGGAATTTCAACCCAGCCCCAGACTTTAGTGTGCTTCAGCTGCATGATTTTTAAATAATAAAATACTGCAGTAAAATGCCTTGCAAATACTCTTTTCTGGCGCCAAATTTGACATGATGAAAAAAATTTATTTACATATCGTAGAAATGACGTACACTGAATTTCAAGCTTGCTTATAAAGGGTGTCTCAAAAAGACCTGATATTTTTATTTAATCACAAAACGTATTATTTATTTGAAAAGTACGATTATTGTTATTTTAACCCTTCGACTGCACACTTCCGCCACGAACCTCTGACTGCATCCGGGGTCAATCGGACCCCTGACGTTTTTCCGATCGTATTTCGGTAAATATGCATGTTTTGGAGAGAAGTTTTTTGTAATCAATGATCCTTATTTTATGGTCCAAAGTTTATTTTTTAAGAAAAACAAAAATTAAGTGCCCAAACATTCGTTCAAAGTGGGAGACGGGTTGAAAAATACGTACTTGCATGAAAAAGATAATTTTTTTTAAATAAAAAAAATCCTTTAAGGTTTTCAAAAAGGAAGGTTTGTAGATACGAAAAAAAGAAAGTGTCGACCGTCTTACCAAAAAGTATATTTATTCGGAGGTTTGAATTTAAGCATTTTCGGGATAGTGAAAAATGGAAAAATCGACTCCTTCGGCTCCTTAATTGTTGAAAACGTATACTTTCCGATTTTTTTTACTTCACTGACTTATTATTATTGACATTTACCGCTATCGACGTACAAGTACATTCGGTGCTCGTTGCACATAGCCCTTCTGCGTAGCGGACACTTGCTTTTAGTTTTATGATCGGCATTCTAAACACATAATTTAGTATAGTAGCAAAATAAAAAATATCTATGAGGATTTTCCATCGTAACTCACTCACATGTACTAATAGAAAACCAAATTTCACAACAAAAAAAATGTTTCACTTTCACCGCACTACTCCATAAACGGGGTCGACTCGACCCCAGGTCCTTTTCGACAGCTGGCCTTAGTACATGGGCAGGATGTAGGATGGGAGCCAAGTGTTCACCTATAGAGTGAGAGTGGGGGAACATGCGTGAGCCGCACTGCGGCCGAATGGATTAACCCGTTTTCCGATACAGTCGGTTGAAAAAAAAATGGGGTCAAAATGACCCAGTGCGCAGTCGAAGGGTTAATATAAGGTACAAACAAGGAGGTTATGTGTGGAACACCATATCCGATAAATGGCACAAACGGCATGGACTTGGAAGAGATATTCTTTCAACAAGATGGCGCAACCTGCCGCACTGCGGGCGAAACAATGCAGTTAAGGCCTTATATACACTCGTAGCGAGTGAAGGGACATGATTTTCTTGATTTTTTCTCGACGAGACAATAAATGCTTATTGAAAAATTGTGAACAACATCGATTGGTACATATTTTCATGTACTCGTACAACTTTTTTTATTCGAAAATATTTCAACATGGCGGATCTCCAGCTGTCTTCCAGGAGCGCCCTCTTTTGAGCATCAGTTGCGGTGGACATGATAACTCGAGAACCGTTCATCTGAAACCAGAATTTGAAAAAGATTTCATTAGTATATGGCATTGGCTTGGGCCTGGACGGAGGATTTGTAAACATTTCGATTTAAAAAAAAAATGACGATAAGTTTCACCAAAAAAAAATTTCGAAGTGCTAAATCCTCGGTTTTTCTGTTACAAAATATTGTTTAAAAAAAAATTATAAATCCTTTGCCCAGGCCCTAGCTTTTATCATAATAAATAAGTGGTATAAATTTGGTATGGATCGGATTAATAGCTTTTTAGTAATCGTGTCCACCGCAAAGGTGTTTCGCAAAAAAGACGATTCTGAGATTATCGCGTTTAAGATTCAAGTATGTTTCTTTTACATTTAAAGTTAATTTATTCATATTAACATGGAGTCGTCGTTCCCAGGGCCATATAGTAATCCTTCTACATCCTCTTGTGGCTGCTTGCGCTTGCTGCTCGGCAAGCGTAACACGTTGAAATACCTATAACTGCGAATCTAATGCTTCGATCTTTATGAAATTTGGTGAGAATATTCTCGAGATATTGTACTTAAAGAATATGCAATCAATTTT
This sequence comes from Ophion ellenae, assembly GCA_963210295.1. NCBI lineage: Eukaryota > Metazoa > Arthropoda > Insecta > Hymenoptera > Ichneumonidae > Ophion > Ophion ellenae. The sequence continues at coordinate 22,216,010 of OY723396.1, read as the reverse complement.
TTTTCCTTTTTCCGACCACCACAAGTGTATATAAGGCCTTGAGGCCGTAGGCTACAGTAACGTGTATAAAATCATGTGCGAATATAACAATTTTTTTTCGTATGAAAAAGTGATTAACTCATAAAATTAAGTACACATCTATTTAGTTCTTCTGTTAGAAGATATGTATTTTTTTTTCGATATACAAAATGGCCGACTACTCGAAACTTCTCGAAACAGCTTTTTTCCAATTGGAGTGACAAATAACTTCGACATTTTTCACTCGATTTACTTCAAATTTGAAAGTCATGTTCCTAATTGCATTTCGCAGAGAAGTACGTACGGAATTTCTGATTAATCGAAAACTTTTCATTTTATGAGCAGTTTATGAGCAGTCATAACGAAATTTTTCACTGAAAATTCATTTCTTAAGTTCAAATACCTACAACCTTTGAATAAAACAATATTTTTTAAATTGCGCACTCACTTCTCTAGGTATTCTAATGCAGATTGACGAGAATTTTTGTTTTTAGTTCTAGGTAAAAAATTGTGGATGCTAAATGTCACGCCGCGGAGCGCCTAAAAAAAGATAGAAGAAAATATTAGTAGTCGGCCATTTTGTACATCGAAAAAGAAATATATATATTTTCTAATGGCTTGATATTCATACTAAATATCAATTTAGTATGAATATCACACAAAAAATTGTTAAATTCGCACATCTTTTATACCCTCTACTGTGGCCTAAGGCCTTACAGGAAGCAATTGGATGTACCATTAATGACATTAGTCCTCAATTATGCCAATATGTTATTAAAAATGTCGTCAAAAGAGTGAACGTTTGCTAACACGGACGAGGCGGCCATTTATCGAATATTGTGTTCCACACATAACCTCCATGTGTGTAACTTATATTAAAATAAAAATATTCCTACTTTTCAAATAAATAATACGTTTTATCGATAAATTTAAATGTCAGGTCATTTTGAGCCACCCTATAGTACTTTATAGATGCGTTACCATTTTAAACTACACGCACGCATTTCTGGTAACGCCATCTGTTGGAAATCAGCGACGACTCATTCAACGTCCTGATGTTATTAGTATTCACACAAAAAGTCTCACCAGTCGAGAAAGTCAATATTCAGGCACTCGGTTCGAGATTCGTAACATGCGTTCTTTTTTTTCGATTCTTCGCAACAGGGATATCGCGGATAGTTGGAATAAAGGATTTTTATTTCTGCTCCTCTAGAGTGAATCTGATTGAGTCCGAGGCCATAGAGATCGGTGTAACGGGCGGTTCGCGGCCGGCCCGATCGAATCCCGTAAATATGCCGCACACGGCGGCTCGTCCTCTCGTCCCGCTTGTGATCGACGGATCCGGAAGTGAGTCGTTTCTCCGAATATTACGACAGAGTAAACAAAAGCTACGTAAGATAGAAGCGGCAAAAAAGAAATGAGAAAAACAATCCACGCGCGTTATTCGTTGAGGATGTTTCCGTTAATTTGGCCTTTTGTTTGTTTCTCGCGACTCCAGGCAGCTACGAACAGTCGCCGAGATTCATGGAGGCGTACGGAGACTCGCTGGAGAACGAGACAATGGGGATTGGGAACGGTGAGAATCAGCTACGCGAGGATCTCGCCGAGGCTATGCTCGAGACCTCGACCGCGCCGCACCGTGTCGCAGGTACGTTTACGCATACACTTTACTCTCAGCAACGTTCTCGTTAAAAAGAAACTAAAGTTTTGGTTGCAAATTTGTACGACTCGCGGATTCAGTTTGTGCCGATTTGATGAATTTTGGGTCGTCAAGCGCGACAACGATAAAGTACCGATGATATATTCTTGCGAGCGGAACGATATCTTCATGGATAGAGAAAAATAAATATAAATTAAATAGCGGCCAAGTGCTGAGGGAGAAACGGCCCGGAAGTTCTTTTTTGCCGTACGATTATCGAGCTTTCGAAAATTCCGCCCAACCTCCGCCGTACTTGTATCCTCGTCACGGCCTCGAAGTCTATCGAACTGCAACGAAATTTCTTTTTTACAAGCCTTTATTTAACTTGACTTTCTGTGAGATGGAAAACGGAAAATCGATATTTCACCCACTTCCCGACTACTCGGAGCTCGGAAATTTTGCAAAGATGCATCTAAAAGGTGACAACGCATGATTCAACTTGCAAGAAAAAATATCCATAAAATTTTCAACTTTTCATGTAAATTCAGCGATATCTAATCATTCATATAAAACCTCAGACACATACGAACAAATTCGTAGCCGATTGTGTGAAAAGTAACATCTATTTAAGACTAAACTAGCAAAAGTAGTAAAATCAATTAAAGACTAAAAAGTAGAAAATAATTTTTTTTGCCAAGTCACCTATATGTAACTAAATAAAAGCTTGGGGCGCTCAAAATTTAGACATACAGTTGCATGCAAAAGTGTCCGGCCAAAGATAATTTTATGATTGAGTAACGTTTAAAGGATGCAAAATGGAAACAAAAATATATCATTGTAAAGTTCTTTTATTATGTAATCAAAATATGTAATTCGAAAATTGTTCATAACGATTAACAACTAGTTGTAAGAAAAATAACACGTTTTACTGCTTCATAAATGTCCGGCCAAATTCCAGAAGATATAATTCGCTTCGCTTTGTTTACGTTATCAGCCGTGAAATCATGTAAATATTGAGAGCTCTGTTCCTTTTGCATTGTACGATCAGTAACACTCAGTCAAGATGTCGAAACGCACGTCTTTAGATATACGTAAAGTGGTTATCAAGTTGCACAACGAAGGAAAAGTTTCACGTGAAATAGCTAAAATTTTGGCGATTGGCAAAACGACTGTTAACGATATAATAAACAAATTCAAGACTACAGGTACTCTAGAAGATAAATACTGTCCTGGGAGAGCTAGAAAAACAAATAATCGTGTCGATAAAGTGATCAAAAGAAAGGCTGTCGCAGACGTGAAAAAGAATGCTGCAAGCATCGCACTTGAATTATGCGAAGAAAATTTGGCTGACATTAACTAAAGTACTGTTTCACGTAGACTGACATAAGTGGTACTTTTTGGACGTGTTGGAGTTAAAAAACCGCTCATCAGTAAAAAAAAATAAGGCCAGATTAGAATTCGCGAAAAAATACCAGAGCTGGACTGTTGAAGATTGGAAAAAAGTGCTGTTCTCAGACGAAACTAAAATTAATTTGTTTGGGAATGATGGGAGAAGGTACGTTCGACGACCAAAAGGAACTAAAAATGATTCGCGATATCAAACACCAACTGTGAAACACGGTGGAGGTAGCATTATGCTATGGGGTGCATTCTCTTGGAAAGGCGTCGGTCCAATCTTTAAAATTGAAGACACTATGAACTCTGCTATGTATAGAGATATTATATTAAAAGAAATGCTGCCTTATGCTCGTCAGAATATGCCACGAGGATGGATTTTTCAGCAAGATAATGATCCAAAACATCGATCACAGCTCCTTCAGCAGGTTTTTAGCAAGAAAAATATTCGAGTTTCAGAGCGGTCGAGTCAATCTCCGGACTTGAATCCCATAGAACATTTATGGCAAGAGTTAAAACTAAGGGTAGGAACTGAACATTGTGCCAATAAAGCTGCTTCGTGGGGAAAAGTTCAAGAAGAGTGGAAAAATATCTCTCAATATAGAATCATCAAAATTATTGAATCGATGCCTCACCGATGTGCTGCCGCGATAGCTTCGAAGGGCATGGCTACCAAGTATTGATGAAAATCTTACAATTATTACCGTTTGCAATTTTTTTCTTGAGTTACTATATTTTTTCTTTGTATATAGTGCGTAATTCGTACTTGGCCGGATAGTTATGAAAAAGCGAAAATTGTTATTTTGGTTATAAATAATTATGAACAGTTATATATAATTTTTCATTATCACGTTTCGATTGCATAATAAAAGAACTTTACGATGATATGTTTGTGTTTCCATGTTGCATCCTTTAAAGCTTACTCCATCATAAAATTATCTTTGGCCGGACAGTTTTGCATATAACTGTATAATCTTTACTTTACATAAATCCGTTAACATATCAACTGTATTTAATTTACCGTAAAGCAACCTTAGATTTCTTGAATAAAAATCTAATTACTAATGTGCCAAATTAGATACGGTTAATGAAACTAAATTGATCAAATTTATTACACATTTAAAAAGTTGAGCGCCCCAAGCTTTTATTTATATTCACATGTAGGTGACTTGGTAAAAATAATTATTTTCTTCTTTTTAGTACATTAAATAAAAGCTAGTTTTTTTAAATATTTTTTTACATATAAATTATCATTTTCCGATCTTTCATTCCCTCCAATATCGTTCCTGACGAACTGCACCAAAACAAGTTTCCCAAATTTACGTAGCCATAGAAAAAAAAAATTTGAGCAACATTGAAGAACAAAAATGTTGCTTTTCAACGATGCGCAACTTCAATTTCCCACTCGGGGAAGAGAGAAAAACCGGAGTTCATTTTGCTCACTATTATTTTCAATCTGTAACGGTTTTTCAACGTTATTTTTTCAATGGATCAATCCAACAAGTTTTTCGGCTGATACTGATCGATGCGCGATTAATCGACGCGGAATAATCCAAATTTATTAGGACTCTTGAAATTCAAGTGGACGAGAATTTTTCGAGCTCTATGGATTCGCACGAGAGAGAGAGCGAAAGTGAGAGACAGGCGGGAGAAAAATTGTTCCTCTGTGCCGAGTCCTCGTTGCGAGTTCCAAAAAGCATGCGAACATTTGGGGTGGGCAGACGAAAAAAAGAAATGAAGCACGAATAGGATGAAAAAAACTCTTCATTCATTCGCGTGAATATATATACATACATACATATATATATAAATATTCGGCATGACGCAACACGTGCACAGATCTAATGCTTTCTCTGCACGATGGTGACGGGACGTTCCCTAGAATTGTAAGTTTGCAAAGATACAGAACTGGCCAGAGGCAGGTATCTCCGTTAGAATTCCTAAATCGTTTCTTTATTTTCTCTTCTTTTTGTTTTCTATCATCGTTGCTCTCCAACTTTCCTCTAATTACCATTCACTAACAGCGGTGTAAAAAAAAAACAAACAAACAGCCTAAGCGGCAAATATCTTGCAAGAGAGCAAACACTGCCCATTGTATGAAACACTAATAATGTAAATAATGATTTCACGCACCGATCGCAGTGGATCTTGCAACATACGACATATATATTTATTCATTTATCCATCACACGGAAAAAAAAGAGAAACAATTTAATGCAATGCCGGCAAACGAGTTTTTCCATGTCTCTGAAAACTCCTCTTTTTTCCACTGTGCTCTTGACTCTCGATTCGCTAGAATTGTCAGTGAGTGTGTGTCTGCGTGAGCAGAAAAAGCCTTTTTTTTTTTCAAATTTTACACAAGAACGAAAGCTTGCGTCGTCTCGTCAACGTTAACATTGCCCTCCACCTCGCACTCCCTTCGACAATGCATAGATCGAAGTAAAGAAATAACAGGATGCAACTGCAATCGACGCTTGCTCGATGTTCATTACATTGCCTCGCTGTATTAAAAGTCCCGAACCTTAAGTAGACTCGAGCGTTTTTTCCACCGACCAATGTTGAAGGACACTGATTTTGTTCTTCGACGTAGATGTACGTGCTGTAAAAGTGCAACTTCCAAGTTTCCATAAGTTCCCCTAAATCGCATTTGGAGAAAACAAAATCTGATATCAAAATCCAGACAATTCCGCGCATGCTTTTGGAGGATCGTGAATTCGGCCGCAGTTGATGTCTCTCGTTGACGCATTAACTGTCCTCATTGACGAAGTACCAGCTGAATTCGCGATTATTCTAAAGACACTTCCTAACATTGGATCTGCTTTGGACCTTGATGCTTTTTTTCCCGAAATCGACATGGGAAACTTACGGAAACTGATTTTCAACTTTCATTGAACGTATTACGCGTCTGAAAATGAGTATTCTTCAGCATTAATCGGCGAATGGCTCGATCCACCTTGAATCCCTTTATCGTTGCTCATTCCTTGATACTCGTGTCTTACGAAGAAACCTACAATTCTTGTCGCGAATAGTCAGAAACGGGAAAGGCACAACGGAGCGTCCAAAAAATCAGTCGTATCAGTAATATCAGTAACATCAGTAAAAACAATATATCAGTCGTCTCAGCAAAATCAGTAAATAATCAGTAAAGTCAAGAAATAATCAGTAAAAAAAATAAGCAAAATCAGTAATAATCAGTAAAGTCAGAAAAAATCGGTAAAATCGGCAAACAATCAGTAGAATCAGTAAAAACAATATATCAGTCGTATCAGCAAAATCATCAAATAATCAGTAAAGTCAAGAAATAATCAGTAAAAAATAAGCAAAATCAGTAATAATCAGTAAAGTCAGAAAAAATCGGTAAAATCGGCAAATAATCAGTAAAGTCAGTAAAATCGGCAAAAATCAGTAAAATATCAGTCGTATCAGTAAAATCAGTCGTAAATTCAGTATTTAAAATTCGCAAGCGACGAAGACGATGCGAGTACAAAGAAAGGGCTAGAGAGAGAAAGAGAGAGTGGGAGAGAGAGAGAAAGAGGGCGAGAGGAAAACAGGCAAAGATTTCGGTTATTGATACCTGCCAACGGCTTTTTCTGTTACTAGGGAGGCGATTGGTAGTTGAGAGGGTGGGACAGCCGGTAACTAAAGTGGTCAACCCATTGGGCACGGTTATAACCGTGATGGCCGACGAGGAGGACGTAAGTTCGAGTCAGGAGTTTGACGACCCGACACCCGAACCCCCTAGGAGCTTATGCGCCGAGGAGGGTCCCGCGTCACTCGGTGACTTTGACACCGAGCGTGGACAAGATTTGCGCAATCTCACGGAGATATGCGCCGAAATGAGATCAGCGAGTGAGCCAGCGATCGACAGTGTGCCGGACGAGAGTATAAAGGAAGTACGAGTGACGAAGACGCTGTGCGCCGAGGCGGTGACGGTCCCTGGCCACCACGAGCGTACGATCGATTACGAGAGTGCCGAGGCCTTCAGAGACGTGCCAACGAGTCTGAGCCTATGCGCGGAGCAAGGTGAGATACCGAATAGTCCGATGACAATGGCGCGCGAGACGAATTGGACGAGGCGTACGATAAGACGCGACGACAACGACCTACAGGAGAGAAATTACGCAAAAGCAAAGTACATCGTTAATTACGACGACGACAGTGTCGTCCTGATGGAGAACAAAGCGACGAGTTCGTCGTCAACGGGATTGCAACAGTCCGTTGTGAAGGAGTGCGCGAGGCCGGAAGTAGTAGCGCAACGTACGACGGAGCCCGAGCCCGAGCGAGCGTCCAAGAGGCCGAGCAAAGTTGCCTCGAGCACCAGAGCGACCAAGAGATCGAGCTGCGCGACGCAACCCAAGTACCTGGTACACGAGCACGAGGACAGTATCGTGATCGAGGACACTTCGACTGACTCGAGATCGCACGATCGACCGGAGAACCCCGACGAGCGGAAAAACGGCTCCGCGAAGTCCGCAGGTCTCGTCGAGGCCACGAGGCAATCACCGACCTACGTGAGTGCGGCTGACGAGGCGGAAACGAGGCAGAGACGCGTCAAGGAGCGTCGAAACTCCAAAAATTCGAGAATTCTCGAAGCTATGGTCGTAGAGTCGCGGCCTTTCGAGAACGCCGATAATTTCGTCGATCTCGAGGCGAGCGAGGCCCTCGTGATCGTCGAAACGAGAGAAAACGATCACGAACCAATGGAAGCAACCGTGGCTACGGGCCTAGCTGCGCTGCCTCTCGTCGAGACGCAATTTCGACCAGCGACCGTCATCGGCGACGACGCAAGCTGCATGGACTATCATATCGTGGAGACGGGCTTTCTGCCGATTCGCGGTGATACCACGTGCTCCCAACAATCCGACGACGATATCGAGCACATACACAGCTCCGAGGTCACGCAAATGCTCGAAATTCTCGACGGCAAACTCGCCACCTGCTGCGAGGATCTCGCAACGCACGTTCGCGAGAGAAAAGGCAGCGCGATATCCGACGACGACATGGAACACATCAATGGCGCTGAGCTCGCCGATGACGTAATCGAGCACACCTGCGAGCGCGAGGATCTCGAAGATTTTTCCGCCTCGAACTACACGAGAGCCAGCAAAAGTGCACTCTCGTTCGACGACGATATCGAGCATGTTTATCACTCGGAGATCAACGAGCTCGAGCTACCAGCCGCCCAGGGCGTCCTCGATTCACCCGAGACGCGCGTGGCCAAGAAGAAAACTCAGGAGAACGCGAGCGGCAAAGAGAGAAGCCCGAGCTTGCGAACCCGGGGCTCGAGGAAGAGGAAAGACGTGGTGGTGATCGACAGCGATAATTCCGAGGCTGAGGTCACCGTGATCGTTAAGTCGACGGACTCGTGGAACAGAAGCAAAACTCCGGACAAAGACGCGAACGAGGATAAGGAGCGTGGCTGCCCGGAGGCGAAGGAATCGGGAAATGAACAACCGAGCTTGCAGAGCTTGCAAAGCTTGCCGAGCTTATCGAGCTTGCAAAGCTTGCCGGGCTTGCAGAGCTTACCGAAAAAGACTCGCGTAAGAACCCCCAAAGGCAACGCGACGACGATCCCACCAACGACGACGAACGCCAGCCAAAAACGACAGCCCCCCGACACGGTCGAAATAATCGACATCGACGCGATGCAAAAAGCCGAGATGGAAGTCGCAAGCTCGATCGTCACACCCGAGTGCAAGATTCTCGAGGCCCGACGCGATGCCAATCCGCCGAGGTCGCAAAAATCACGGAGAAGCAAGAAAGCTCATTTGGATAACAACTCGACGATGATGGCGACAGCGGAGAGTCTCCCTGCACCGGAAGAAGCTTCCACGAGTCCCCCCCGGGTCCAGGAATCCGACCTGGCCGACCCGCCGATCGAAGCCCCGGAACCTCGAGACACCGAGGCCGTCCTCGACGTTCCCGAAGCCTCCAAGGACGAAAGCGTCGAACAAGCGTCCAACGTTCCCGTGCGAAAAGCGAAAAGCTCCGAATCGAGGACGTCGAGTGTCGAGGAAAAAATTACGGGTACGAAGAAACGCGGCAAAAAGTCACGCGTTGGGGTTAACGAGGTTGCAGTTCCTCCCGCACCAATAAACAGCGCCGAGGAACTTGCTCACGTCGTTGAGAATCTACGAGATGAAACTTCACTTCCGGTTGGAAACGCCATCCCGGAACCGGAACAAGCGATTTCCAGCCTCGAGGTGCCGAACGACGTGAAAATGACCGATGAAACGAGCGCTGGATACGAGCCTCGAGAAGTTGACGCCGCCTCGACGATCACGAAGAATCGTTCACCCGAACCGGAAGTACAGGACGAGATAGAACAGGAAACGGAAAAACCCACGGACTCGGACGTCGACGGGCAACCCGAACGTTCCAGCTCGTCGGACGATCTGAACGCCAATGTCGTGCCCATGGACACCGAGGAGGACGCCGCCGTACGCGAGATCGCCGAAAAAATCGGCCCCAACGCCCTCTCACCATCGTGGCCGACCGTCAACAAGAAAAACACCCGCTCGAAGAAGAAAAAGCGCAGATGAGTAGAGGATTGCGTAGACATGCCCAGGGCCAGCCTTGCCCTCTATATACTACTTATGCAAGTTGCCGGTGTCGAATAGCCCGAGGGGAATTGTATGGGGAAAGAGGGAGGGGGAGGGGTGGAGATAGAGATAGAATAGAAGTCGCGAGAAAGGCGAAGAGAAAAAAAAGATTAGTGCACGCTTCTGTAGCTCGGTGAGGTGGTTCGTCGTTCTTGGTTATCGTGACGCGAATTATGGCGGTGAAGCTTGCATCGTTGGAATGCAACGGAAGTTCTTTTTCACATTCTAATTTTCTTATTTTTATTGTCATAAATATATTTTTTGCGTAAAAATGCTAAATGTGTATTTTAAAAAACTATTTCGGGATTTTTGTAGGCGAAACGTTTGAGGCCTTAGGCCACAGTAACGGGTATAAAATCATGTGCGAATTTAACAATTTTTTTTTCGTATGGACAAGTGATTTACTCATGATATTAATTACACATCTATTTAGCTGTTAGAAAAAATATATATATATATTTTTTCGACGTACAAAACGGCTGTCTACTAGTATTTTCTTTTGTTATCTTTTTTTTAGGCGCTCCGCGGCGTGACATTTAGCATCCACAATTTTTGACCTAGAACACAAAACAAAAATTCTCGTCGATCGACAGAATACCTAGAGAAGTCCGTACGGAATTCAAGAAATATTGTTTCATCCAAAAGTTGTAGGTACTGAACTTAAGAAATGGATTTTCAGTGAAAAATTTAAACTCCTCATAAAATGAAAAGTTTTCGATTAATCAGAAATTTCGCACGTACTTCTCTGCGAAATGCAATTAGGAACATAACTTTGAAATTTGAAGTAAATCGAGTGAAAATTGTTGAAGTTATTTGTCACGCCAATTGGAAAAAAAGCTGTTTCGAGAAGTTTCAAGCAGTCGGCCATTTTGTACATAAAAAAAATATATATTTTCTAACAGCTTGATATCCATACTATATAGATGTGTAATTCTCTTTATGAGTGGATCACTTTTCCATACGAACAAAAATTGTTAAATTCGCAAATGATTTTATACCCGTTATTGTGGCCTAAGGCCATAATTTATTCAGAAATATTAATTTTCATTGGGTTCCAACGATGCAAACTTCAACCTCGTCACAAATTTTTATTCGCGATCGTAACTTCACGATTCGTTGGTGGAACGAAGTATTTCTCCCGGACGAGCAGTTGGTTCCACGGTGTGGAACTTTTGAGAAAAGATAACTTTCGTCGTTATAACTTTCAACAAAAAGAAAAAAATCCAAACTGCCTTTTTTGTGGGCAATGATTTTTTTCAAAATTATTCGTGTTTGGGTTCTTTTTTATTTTTATTTTTCCGGCATAATGGAGAGATTAACATTAAAAATGTTAGATCCGTTTTATCAAAATCACCGGGAATTATTTATTCAATTTTTAACTTTTTTTTGCGTTTAACATCGCTGAATTTTTTTAGCCTACGAAGATTCGGCTAATCTGAAGCTTTGCATCGTTGGAATGCAGTGGGGATTGTTTTTTTCAACCGCCGAATCTTTGTTTAGCTGGTTTAAGCTACAAAAATTATTAGAACGTTTTTTTTCGGGATTCTAGAACCGCGAAAAAAGATTGTGCATAATGATAATTGAAATAAAATTAATTTGAACATCAGAAACGAATACTCGCTGTGTTCCAACGATGCAAACTTTGAGGCCGTGAGAAACTTCGGCAACGTGACGATGAGAACCGGCGTCGAGTCAGCCGAGAGTTACATTAGAATGAGTAATCTGAGAGAAGAAGAGTTGTTTTACATTGAACGGGAAAAAAAAGTGTCGAAAATTATCAAAAAGCCAGTATTGAAAATTAGAAATTTATGAATTAATATTTTTTCCCCTTACGCATATGAATTTTATGCGGAAAGAATAACAAATGCCGGTTTTTTTTGTAGAATTATTGATGACGATTTGTCGAGACTACAATTCAAGACGCTTCAGTCGTTTCTTCAAGGGATCATCACAGTGTAACGGGTCGAAAAATAGCTGATTATCGCGATTTTTTTTTTCGATGGTTAAAATACGCTCATCAGTCTGTTTTTTTAATGTTGAATCAAAGCACTCATGAAGAACAGAAAATAAATTTTTAAACGTTCATTTTTCTTTTTCGGACATTTTTTTAACGGTTGAAAATGTCTTCGAAAAAAAGAGTCCTCACGGTTGTGGCCGTAAATATTATCTGCAACAAAGTTTCTGAAGAGATTATTAATCAGTACGACAGCCGCTATCTTTCTATGGAGGTTATTTTTTAAATCAAAATTGACAAAACGGCAGCGATTTGAAAAAAAGTATCGAATTTGGCATATTCTTTCGAGTTTTTCGTTAAAAAAAATATGAAGATTAAAAAAAAATCTTTCATAGCAAGATAAAGAAAGGCGTGAAGAATGTTGCGTCAACATTTGACACGGATAGCTTGAAAACTCTTCCTTTGAGAGTGTACACCGTTTTGAAAATCGAAATTTCAAGGAACACGCGTTTAAAGTTTCGAGTGCGGAATTTTCATATAAATTGTCTACTTACGTTTATGTGAGTATACGAACATCATGTTTATAACCGTTTATACTATCAGCTAATGCAAACAAAAAAAAAACAATTTTTTAAAATTTTACAGTGTGATGATCCCTTAACCAAAGCTATTTCTACCTGCGAGTAAAAAAAAGCTCAGGCGAATCAAAAGCTGCGTTTTGAAGTCATAATTCGTTTGGACGTGCGAAAGAAGAGAAATCGATGGAGTGACGAAATTCGCGACTTGATGCATGAATTTGGAATTTTACGAAATTTTGAAGATATCGAAATTTTTATCGTTGATTCTCGGGTAGTTATGGAAATTCGGCTTGCTTCTTCGTAGTTGAGAGGACAAGGCTTTTCGGATCATGGTGCGCTCTTTCGTCGAAAAAAAAGGAGCCCTCGAGTGAGCGAAGAATTTTACTCCTCGAATGCGTGTCCGCGGTGTCTCGCACGAGAACACCCAATTATTAGTCGCTAACTTATTTAATTTAATTGTTTATTTAATTTACATTTTTTCTTTTACGTCGTAACGATACTGTGTTTTTTTGGTCATTGACGAAAAAAAATGAACGCAATAATAATAATAACAAAATAAAGAGTAAACTCGTGGAAAGAAAAAAAATATCGTGGCTTGTCGATGCAATACTTTACGTTGTTGGGCTTATTTCGATTTAAAGGAATAAAAGTCACAGGCCCTATGGTATATTCTTTCATGACATCGACACGTATTCGAGGCAGCTAAGATCGGACAATGTTGAAGTTTGCTCCGATGAGAAAGCGACGAAATTTCTCTTCATCAATATTTTCGTTGACTATTACCCGAGGCAACGTGCGCCCGAGGCAACCTGAGGCACGTCCACACCGGCCGAGGCATTGCCTCGCGAGGCAACCTGAGGCACGTTCGCACCGGCCGAGGCATTGCCTCGCGAGGCAACCTGAGGCACGTCCACATCGGTCGAGGCGTTGCCTCGCGAGGCAACCTGAGGCACGTCCACACCGGCCGAGGCATTGCCTCGCGAGGCAACCCGAGGCAACCCGAGGCACGTTCGCACCGGCCGAGGCATTGCCTCGCGAGGCAACCTGAGGCACGTCCATACCGACCGAGGCTGTCTCGCGAGGCAACCTGAGGCACGTCCACACCGACCGAGGCTGCCTCGCGAGGCGACCCGAGGCAACCCGAGGCACGTTCGCACCGGCCGAGGCATTGCCTCGCGAGGCAACCTGAGGCACGTCCACACCGGTCGAGGCATTGCCTCGCGAGGCAACCTGAGGCACGTCCACACCGACCGAGGCTGCCTCGCGAGGCGTGCTCGATCGGTCTAGACCCGGCTATTTTCTTTTTGCCGATTCAAGCCAGGGAACTTTCTTATTGCGACCACTTTGGTTCACCGACCCAATCGGCATAGAAAATTAAAAGTCAAGGAAAAATAAAAAATTGACAATATAGATGAAATAAGTTTCGTTGCGTTCCCAACGACAGAGAGGGCTTTAACGACGCAAGATCCGGACCCTACGATGTCTACGCGGTGCAATTACGTTTTTTTAACGCGCCTATGCGCGAGCGTTCCCCGCGATTGCAAAAAATCGTTCGTGGTTCACGTTCAAAAGGGAGGACTCTCTTATTAGGTATAATTATGATTGGCCATTAGGTGTTCATTTGCGAGTACGTGCGACGCGATAAAAGAAAAATCGTGCGATTGTTCGAATAACGAAAATGGCTTAAATTAAGAAAGATCGAAGATAAGCGAACGAAATTCAAAGCATAATGTCGAATTCGAATAGTTGAATTCGTTCACGTCGCTACGGTTCAATTGTTGGATCAATTTAATTGACGAAGTCGACGTTTATAGTGTCGTCCTTAATCGTTTTATTTATTAATCAACGCTATCGAGCGCGTGCTCCAATATTTCGTCACGGATATAAATAAGGAAAGAAATCTTCAAACTTGACACGTTTCGTCTGTTTGATCGTAGATCACTCGGGTCCACGTCCATACCGAATAACGCAGGTATCTATTGTCGATGGCTCTTGGAGATTTTATTCGTTCTATCTCTCTCTTCTTTTTTTCGTCAATTATTGTTTTTTTTTTTAATGGTATTACAGAAGAGGCTCGTGGCCTTTTGTTGATTGTCAATGTCACGCCACGAATGGTGATATGCATAGTCGCGAACGACGCAGTCTCCGCAGTATTTATTTTATTTATACACACATTTATTCATCTCGCCTGGTGAAAACGATTTCGTTTTTTTTTCTCATTGCAATCGACCCTATACTCGGGATAAAATGTACAAAAATATCGTAAAACGCCTCACAATGTCACTTTTCCGCAATTGCCTCGAGGGGACTGTACGAGGGGGAGGGGGGAGATACCTTTAGGCGAGAAAAAAATTGCTGATTAACAGGATTTTTTTTTACAAGGAAAGATTTCTTCAACATTTTTGAGACATGGAGCATTTTTTATTACTATATTGGCTGTTATATGGTATTCTTTTTTTCCACCTTTAAAAATGGAGGTATGGCACGGTCTTTTAAACGGGTTGCGGCGAATGTTGTCAGACGACGTGACACGTAGCGCCGGTGGGATTAATCTGACAAAAAAAGAAGATTTTTCTTTCATTAACACTCGTACGCAGAATATGAGCCAAGAAAAAATAAACGTCGAATTATTATTTTTTAAACAAGCTTTTATTCAAAACGTACTAAAAAGTACTAAAAAGTAAAAAACAATGTTCAGTAAAATTGAAAATCAAAACAGTATAAATACAAAAAAAGTACCTTCCTCGGTCACTCATAGATATTTTTGAAATATAAAATGTAAATTTTAAAAGCTTGAGGCTATTTTTCAGAAATTTTAAAGCAGTATTAGTACTTGTGACGTTTGACGCTTTAAGCTTTTGAATGTATATATCATATTTTTTAAATATCTACGTTTACGTAGAAAAAATAAACGTAGGGTTTTTAAAAACCATCTTTTATTCAAAACGTACTAAAAAGTACTAAAAAGTAAAAAATAATGTTCAGTAAAATTGAAAATCAAAACAGTATAAGTACAAAAAAAAGTCCCTTCCTTGGTCACTCATCATATATATTTTTAAAATATGAAATATAAATTTCAAAAGCTTGAGGTTTTTTTTCAGGAATTTTGAAGTAGTATTAGTACTTGTGACGCTTGACATCTCAAGCTTTGGCAATTTATATTTCATATTTTTTAAATATCTACGTTCACGTACTTTTCAGATACTTGCACCTATGTGAGTTTTGATTTGCAATTTTACTGAAGCATTGTTTTTTACTTTTCAGTACTGAACCTTTTAAATAAAAGCTTGTTTGAAAAAAGTTTTTTTTACGTTTATTTTATAATTCGTAAATATGCAATTTTTCACGTTTTTGAAAATCCATTTTCCCGCATAAAAAAAAATCTCGATAAAAAAATGATAAAAGCATCTTATAGAGAATACTTCAAAGTTTCGAAAACCGTCTGGTTTTTTTCTGTGCGACCATTAGTCTCCGAGTAATCAGTCATCAAAGTCAAAAGTGTCATTTTTGACACCGGTCAAATTAAAGGGAAATAATCCAGCTAGACGATTCTTTTAATTCGATCATTCAAAAAAAATGATTAAAGTCCGTGCAGACTGTGAAAGATGAGCAAAAATTTTGAATTTTTTTTTACTTTGGTTTTTTGATGGCTCCTAAAAATTGGCTGATGCAAAAGATGTTTGGGCTCGAGATCTTAAAACTAGAGATTCACACCTTCAATTTGCTTTTTTTATTTTGCTGTACGACCATTTTTCGAGGAGTTACAGCTATTCTTGTATCTATAGCTAGTCTGTCTATAAAAGACAGACATACACACGAAGCAAGTTAAATGAAAGCTTGTAAAAAGTGCGAAATTTTGACAATCGAAAACCGCAAAAATGGGACATTTTACAATAAAAAATGCTTTTAAAAAATAATTCAGAAACATTTAGGATCATGTTTTAGACAATAAGGTTAGAAAGATTTCTACCAAATTTCATCAAAATCGGTCGATAAGTTTCTTAGCTGTACGTCACGTCAGTTAAAAAAATGCAGTTTTCGAAGTTCGTGCACACCTCCGCCATTTTTGAAGATTAATAAAAAAAAATACCATGTAACAGCCAAAAGTATCAATAAAACGTACCCCAAGTCTCGAAAAGAGGTGAACAAATCTTTCCTTTAAAAAAAACCATGAAAATCAGCAATTTTTTTTCTCGCCTGCAGGTATCTCTCCCCTTAAGAAAAAAAAACAAACGAAAAGTAAAAACGAACGAAACAAAAATTCACAAACGCATGAAATAGTAGGCCAATCTCTGGGAAAATTGATGGCCATAAACCGGTTAAAAGAAAATGTAATAATAAAAATAGCCAGTTGCAATGTCTCGGCCCTACTCGTACCGTTTTACACAATCTTTTGCTGGCTGAGCCAACGCATAAATCACGAATGACGAATAATGAATTAACCTGTAACATAAAATATCTATTTTAGATACACAATTGTACTATATTAGTCAAGAAGGAAAAGAAGAAAAAAAAAAAGGAAACACGCAGCGTGAAAGACAAAGGGCTATAAGAAAATTAATAATACTCTCGACGAAGGAACAAGCAGCGAAAAAAGCAAGAGGTAGAGATTGAGAGCTAGGGAAAAACATCACCGTTCTTCCGTTCCGCTTTGTGCGGAGACTGCGTTCCTTTGTTTTTAATTTTATTTTATTGCGATTCGTAATTGTTTTCTCTTTAATCCTGCGGCACTATATATATATATATATATATATATATATATATATATATATATATATATATATATATATATATCAAAAAACAAAAGCGATGATGTGCAAAAAAAAGAAAAAAAAAACTAACGAAGAGGGATAGACATGAAAAAAAAATTAAAAAACGTTTAAAATACTCACTTCTAGTATTGCTGTATTACGAATCACGACTGATGAGTCTCTGGCAATGGTCTCGCGCTGCTTCGCGTTGTCCTGCGAGCAAGGATATCCGCGGCTATATATATATACACACATACATGTAATGTGTCAATATACGGGGTGTCCCTCTTATCTCTGTCACTCGAAATAACTCGGTAATTATCGACGTCACAAAAAAATGTTCCAGACAAAAGTTATCCCGTGTGAACGGAGCCATCAAATGCGACCATTTTTTTATTTCGGTGGAGGCGCTGACGCACAGTGAAGGTCACCTCCACTTTTTTAAATGGAACGGTACAGTTTTTTTCAACCATCTTGTGGAGCACCTCCGGCCGCATAAAAAACAGGGGGTCAGTCGTTCAAGGTCATTCAAGGTCACCTATTAAAATGAAATACAAATCTAAATATGTCGGGTCACTACCAAATATTTGTTAGCGATCGACATATTTAAATTTGTATAATCGATACTGACCTTGAATGACCTTGAATGACTTTGACCCCTATTGTTTTTATGCGGCTTTTAGGGTGGCAGCGATAAGAGGGACACCCTGTGTGTGTGTGTATATATATATATATATAGCGTGTGTGGTGCTGCGTACGAGCAGTGTGCGAGGCAACAAGACAAAATAATAATAAAATCGTGCAGAGTCCAGGTCTCGTAGTCTGCCGGACGAAACAAAAAGGTGTTCCGCACTTTAAGGCTATGGCGTGTAATAGACTAATTTACATCTCTGAATGTAGGAAATGGATAGTGAAGGCGAGCGAAAAAAAAACGTGTTCATCGTATTTAAATAAATAAAAAGAACAAAAAAAGCACGAAGAAACTAAAAAATTAGCGTGCAAAGAAAACGAGAAAAAGCAGAATGTGAAGAAAAAAAAAACAAATCGTGTGTTAAGACATATTATCGTGAGCGCTGTGTGTAGTTTCTAAGAGTTTGCGTTGCAGAGGCGAAAATTTTCGAAAAAAAAGCGTCTGAAAAGAAAAACCGAGAAAAACGAAAAGGAAATCGTTTTTTTTTGTCTGCCGGTGCCTGTCGATTTCAATGAAATTTCCGCGGGCAAATTCTTCGTGGTGACGGATCATACGGTGTCAATGTCTCCGCCCTGCCCTATCCCAACGGGCAGTCGTCCGCGAACGTGTGCTCTCTGACACCTATGAAATCAAATCTTTGCTTTTTTCGCCGATTTTTTGAGCAAGTCAACGAACAAGAAAATAAGAAAAAAAAGAGATTTTCAATGTTTTTTGTTTGGCGAATTTGCAAACGGGGATTAAAACTCTTACATGCAGGCATGTATCTTAGCTCCAGTCTTTATTTATGAACGTTATTGTAGTCGCGCGTAGACAACGTACATTATGTTTGTGAGTGTGGGTCTGCATACGTATATGCAAAGGTATATACATCAGGAGAACGAAATAAAGTCTTTTTCTTCTAAGTACGAGATTTACTTATAAAAGTGTGAGAATTATTTTAATGAAGAAAGTAGTCTGCATCATTTTGAGATAATTCAAAACGAAGAACACTATTTTTATGATTACATCCTTTTTTTTTTCATTTTTATGGATGAATTTTGGACTTTACAAGAAAATGAACGAAATTAATTTTCACAAGTGCACACACACACAGGAATTAATTTGTACATCAATTTGCACAAGTACACACACACAGAAATTAATTTGTACATTAATTTGGAGGCGTACACACACGCAGAAATTAATATGCACACACACACACACACAAAGGTGTGTCTGTGTTTGTTTGGGTTTGTTTGGTTACAAATATTTCGTTTTGAATCCTCGGACAATACATAACGAACAAATACATAACAAAGAATACATAACAAACAAATACATAACAAAGAATACATAACAAACAATACATAACAGACAGATACATAACAAACAAATACATAACAAATAATACATAACAAACAAACGCACAAAGAAATCATAATTGGCATGATCATTTTTTGATGACACTCGAAACAATTGGAGCCGAATAAACATATTTCATTTTGAATCCTCGGACAATACATAACAAATAATACATAACAAACAAACGCACAAAGAAATCATAATCGGCATGATCATTTTTTGATGACACTCGAAACAATTGGAGCCGAATAAAAATATTTCATTTTGAATCCTCGGACAATACATAACAAACAAATACATGACAAACAAATACACAACAAACAAATACATGACAAACAAATACACAACAAACAAATACATGACAAACAAATACACAACAAACAAATACATAACACCCCAAACAAACCCAAATAAATACATAACAAGAAAATACATAACAAACAAAACATAACAAACAATACATAACAAGAAAATACATAACAAACAAACGCACGTACGCGCACACACACACACCGGCTTACATACGCACAAGATGCACACACACATGTGTAGCTTGTGCGTATGTAGGCCTGTGTGTGTGTGTGTGCGTGTGTGCGATTGTTTGTTGTGTATTGTCCGAGGATTCAAAACGAAATATTTTTATTCGGCTCCGATTGTGACGAGTGTCGTCAAAAAATGACCAGGCGGTTTTCAAATGTTTTTCTTCAAAATTGGATTCAGCCGTTATTGTATTTTTCTATAAAACAATCTCAAACAAGTATACATACATATCCACACACACACATACACACACACGCGCGGGCACGCATGCACACACACATAGGGGAGAACCGGGCATAGTGAACAGCCCAGGCAAAGCGAATACCTCCACGCGCATGTGCGCGTAGTGGGGGTATTCGCTTTGCCGCGGCTGTTCGCTATGCCCGTGTTTCCCCTACATATGATTGAACATTGGTGCATATGCTACGTCAAAAGCTGCTTTGGAGCCAAAATTGAAGAAAAAGCACGCTTGCAATTCAATCGATGAGTTTATCTATAGACATACATGAATAAGTATAAATTGCGAGAAAATAACGTTTAAGGGCATAATAATCTTCACGTCTCGAGTTCCTTAGATTCTTTGGATTACAAACTTTGGTTGGGCCTTAGGCATGTGACCCTCAATATTTTGCAATGAGAAAAAAAAAGTTTCGAGTTTCGCAACTGCCTCTCCTTCTGGTTTCTCCTCTCTCCCTTGCCTCTTTCGATCTCCATCTCTCGCTCGTTCGATGCCCGTTTCACACTTTCTTCACGTGCGAAGAATCGACAGCAACGAGCTCAACGAGCGATCGTGACTGGTAATATAGGCAAAAAAGCAAAGAAAAAAAACATAAAACGTGTAAAGTGTAAAAAAAAAAGAAAAAACGTTTAATTTCTCAGTGTAAACGGAGAGCCAAGTTTCTCGAGATCGCGGGCACCATACACAAGAAAATTCGATTAATATAGACGATAAAAACACGATAAATAGGTATAATATAGTATCTCGAAAGATCTCTTAGATAAACGTTAATGTGTAATCTACTGTACGCTCGTTCGGCACAAAACAAAATCGTTCCGTATAGAAGGAAGGGACGAGAGAAAAGAACAAAAATCAACAACGTCAACAACAACAAAAAAGTTTGAAAATTCGACTTCAGACGCATCGGTCGCGCGCTGTGCAATTTTTCTTCCTTTTCTTCTTTTCGGAACGCAGGAACGTCGCGAAAGTGTCACCGTACACGTGTTCGGGCGTAACAATTTTTTCGATCGTAGACGACGACAACTGAACACTAGGAAAAAAAAAAAGAAGAAAAAAAACTATCATACGAAATGAAACAAAAGCATAGATGCACGAAGAATAAATGTACAAAGAGAAAAGCGAGCGAACGAGCGTAACGGGTGCGGAACGGAGCGATCATCGCCGCCGCGTATATGCTGTGAAACGCGAATAAGTTTTCGCTCGTGTTATCGCGCGGGGCGGAATTATACAAAAATACAGACGAGAACGCTGGAACGGAGAATAAGATTAAAAAAAAAAGTGAAATGTGAGAAAGACAAATAAAAGAAAAGAAAAAAAAATGTTAAAAAAAACAACACGAAAAAAAAACCAACAAAGAAAAATCGACTTAGCGTTTTCTCTTGTGACCTCTTGCGGACGCATCGTTTTTTAATTTTTTCTTTTTCATTGCATTCTTCGGATCTTACGCGAGCCGAGGAATTTTTCCGTAATTTCAAGGTTGAGGAGAGAATTGCAGGATTTTGCTGGACGTGGAAAAAGTTTCGCGATGTCTACGGTTTTTTCCCTCCCGCTTGAAGGAAATTCAATTGCACTTTATCGTCACTTGGCCGACTTTCGATTTCTCGTGAATTATATCCTCCTCTTGCACTGCTCGAAAGAAATTTGTTTTCTGCCTAGGGCTTAAGAATAAATGAAAGTTGATGCAAGTGGCAATATTGAGGGGTTAGGCCACAGTAACGGGTATAAAATCATGTGCGAATTTAACCATTTTTTTCGTATGAAAAAGTGATTCACTCATAAAATTAAGGCGGTCCTCTAGTTTTTCGGCTGTTTTTTAACGGCTTTTTCAGGATTTCTTTACGGGCAAAGCATCGAAATAATCAATCTCATTGTTTTTGCATAATCTTTATTAACATTTAAATAAGCTTTACAAATTTTTTGAAGTCAAAATATATAATAGAATAAAAGTTATAGCGGCCGACAGGAAGACATCAAGTAGAAGAGGTGCTTGACGGTGACCAAGATTGCGGCTGTTCTGCTTATCTGAAATCAAAAAACCAAACGGCATTTTAATCTTCATATTTAAGACTAGCGATTGAACTAGACTGAATTCTAAATTACAAAAATTGACTTTTTTATACACTTTTGAAAATTACATTCTATTTTTTACTCATTTTTTCTTAAGTTTTTCGCTCGTACAAAAAAAACTATCGAAGCAATCATGATAATCCTAGTTCAATCGCTGTCTTATAACGTATTAAAGATGCTGTATAAATTTGAACAAGATCGGTGCAGTAGTTTCTGAAATATCGTGGTCACCGTTTCGAAAAATGGTGTTTCGAGAAAAACGCGTTTGAAAGTATACCTGCTCCGTATACCTGCTCCGTTCCAGGGTCGTAACTTGTGAACCACTTCGAATATCGAAAAATCCTTTGACACACATTTTCTACACATGTTGTAGATGTGATTTATGAAAAAAAAAATCGATTTTTTCGACCCAAGAAACTAGAGGACCGCCTTAATTACACATCTATTTAGTATGAATATCAAGCTGTTAGAAAATATATATATTTTTTTGATGTACAAAATGGCCGACTACTCGAAACTTCTCGAAACAGCTTTTTTTCCAATTGGCGTGACAAATAACTTCACCAATTTTCAATCGATTTACTTCAAATTCAAAAGTTATGTTCCTAATTGCATTTCGCAGAGAAGTACGTACGAAATTTCTGATTAATCGAAAACTTTTCATTTTATGAGTAGTTATAACGAAATTTTTCACTGATAATTCATTTCTTAAGTTCAAGTACCTACAACTTTGAATAAAACAATATTTTTTAAATTCCGTACGTACTTCTCTAGGTATTCTAATGTAGATTGACGAGAATTTTGGTTTTTAGTTCTAGGTACAAAATTGTGGATGCAAAATGTCACGCCGTAGAGCGCCAAAAAAAAGATAAAAGAAAATATTAGTAGTCGGCCATTTTGTACATAAAAAAATATATATTTTATAACAGCTTGATATTCATACTAAATAGATGTGTAATTAATTTTATGAGTGAATCACTTTTTCATACGAAAAAAAAGGTTAAGTTCGCACATGATTTTACACCCGTTACTGTGGCCTAACCCCTTAATCGAGTTCTCGAAATTTATCAATTTTCAATCATTTTAGAATGATTCACCCCGCTTCGTTAATTACGAACAGTGACGACACATTTAATTTCCGTTAGACAATTGGAGCAGCATGTGGAAAAATGTTCGAAAAATCCTTCCGCCACCCTTGATCGTCCTACCGATTTGCCCCTTTCGATTCGGCTGTGACTACCGTCGTTCGCATGTCCAGGAGGGGGCAGGGATGGGCGTGCCCCCACCCGAGCAAGAAACATCGATACGAAATAATTAAATTCGAGCAATGGATCCTTTTTTTTCGATCCGAAGAAAAAAAATTTGGTATAACTAAATTTTCCATCTGTAAACTGTTTAATGAATGTTCACATTTAATTAGGAAAATGAAAAAATAGTTATTCCAACGATTCGCGCAGTATTTCTAGGTTTGATATTTGGCAATATTGGTTCTATCTCCGTCTCTTTTTACTCAACCAGGCGAGTTTAATCTTCATGCTTTTCAACGTCAATCTGTCAAAACAATGTCAGGTGCGGGAAATATGAAGCATTGTATTCGGACTACGACTGGTAAAAAGCGTGGAAAATTTGTGTCGGCGAAATATGTCGGTTAAAAATGAAATATGTGTGGAAATTCGATTGAGTGAAATGAGGTTAGGACTACAGTCAGCTGTTGCCTTGCTGTCACGTCTCTTTATCGTATTAAGGGCATATACAAGATCAACATAACCTCACAAATTTTCCAACCCAATTTTCTCATAGATGGTTTAATTTTTTAGGAAAAAACAAAGCATTAGGCTCTGGAGAATTCCCTGGGGCAGAGCTCAATGATTTCCTTTCGCCCTAAATATCATTCATCTCTGAGGAATCTCTGTTCAAAAATTTCAGCTATCTCTCTCGCACTCATATGTCACGAGGTACATCTTCTACTTCGCTTTAAGTGGTAATAAATCCAATACCGGAAGTTCAAATTAAACTTAATATTACATAAAAATTAGGTCATCAAGCGTAATTTTTTCTGACAGCACTGGATTACTACAAGTCTTAAGTATGCAAATCTGATTATTTTCAAGAATCTGACGGATTCCCACTATTATATACACTTTTGTAGCCACCGGAAATTGGGTTTTTGCATATCGTCTCGGAATTCCTTCACAAAAATACGCAATTTTAATATTTCTTTTCACCCAAAAAAAAAATTGTTCAATTCCCACATGATTTTATACCCATCACTGTGGCCTAAGGTCTTAACGTAAATTCAATTTAAAAAAATCTGTGAACAAAACCAGTCGTTTTGTCAGGCCCTCTTGGCCCGTCCAAAAAAAATTGCTGGCTAGGCCAACGACGGCCATATCGTGTCCCCTATCTCGTATCGGTGCGTTCTTCATTCACTCAATCATCTGTGGCTGTTTCAGGTGGGAGTCAGTCGGTAGCGAGCTACGAGGATCTGAGCTCGAGCAGCTTCAGTTCGGCTAGCAGAGCATCGTTGGACGCCAGAAGTTCGCCCACGCCCTCTTACGGAGCCGAAAACATGATGGTCTTTCCGGGTGACAGCAGCGGCTCCATATGAGATTACCTGAGGTGCGCTACCGCATTGCCCAATTGGTTGCGCTGCCTCAGATAAATTCCACACACCACAAACACACACGGGACGCAAACATATATATTTGTATATGTAGATACATACGTGCATACTTACATATATATATATATATATATATATATATATATATATATATATATATATATATATATATATATATATATATATATATATGGGGAAAGGATACTTCGAAACCGTTTTATCCATGTTGGCTATCAGGCACCTTTGCTTTGTGGACAGTCCTCAATTCCTTTAAAACGTATCTTTCATCTTGGGGAAAGGAGAGTTCTTAAAAAGACCTTTGCATGATTATGCTCGCGTTTATCTAGAAGTGACTTTGGAGACATTTACACCTACGTGATGTTGAGTATGGAGTCATATCCCTTTTCCCCATATATATACAGAGTGTCCTGTTATAAATCGATAATCCTGCAACTGTCGATAGGTCATATCATGCCCTACTATATGCTGGAATTTCAGTTCAGTAAAAGTCCCACGGTTTTCGAGATTTTGGGCTTTATGTCGTTTTTGAAAAAAATCATCTGCGCTTGGTTTTTCGCATGCCATTTCTACAAATGATAAGAATCGACAATAACTAAGCAACTTTTTAAGGTAATTGGCACGATGTGCGTAGTACATTTTTTTTGTACCGCAGGCTATCAGTCAGCGGTTCGAATTGGTTTGTATGAAAATTCTGCATAAGATCTTTTTTTATGAAGTTTCCTTAACATTTAAAGGGCTATACCAGTGTGAACGCTGAAAATTTAGGTGATTTTCCGGAATTTTTTGGAAGGAGAGTACTCAATTGAATGTTTCGGAAAATTAAGAATATATTTGGCTATATTGGGCCTATATTACATAATTTTTTCATAGAAAAATATTGAGATCCAAGCGACTTATGCGCTGCCTTCGGAGGCGCCAAAAAAAAAGTTCCTCCACTGCTGGCATGATTCCGGCCGATTGAGTAGCTCAAACCGAAAAAGGAAAAAATGTCGCTTAACTGGAAGGTATTTCCTGTACAATGACGTAGGATTTTCGAAAAATAACAATATCTAACAAAATGGCGTTGTTATGAAAAAAGTCTGTTTTCTTGCCTACAAAATGGTCGTTTTTTTCAATGCCAAATCGTCAATTTTCATCCAATCAAAAATATCCTACGTCATTTTAGAGTAAATACATTCAAGAGTACTCAGTTCAAATTTCAAGTCAGTCGGATAATTGCTCTTCGAGTTACAATGTCAGCAAATTTGAAAAAGCTCATTTCGAGAAAAACACGTTTAAAGATTTAACTATCGATTTTTGCAAGATAACATTATTGGAGATACGGCCTTGAAATTTTTACCGGATATTCTTGACAGTATAAACTGTCGAAAGAGGCAAAAAATCGATTTTTTTTAAGTGTCACACTGGCATACCCCCTTAATGGTCAAAAGAAGACTTTTCTAGATAAAACAAATAACCAAAAGTATTTTTTTTATAAGCGGGTTGAAAAAAGTTATCATTTGTAGAAATGGCACGCGAAGAGCCAAAAGCAGATGATTTTTATTTCGAAAAACGCGGGACTTTTACTAAACTGAAATTCCAGCATATAGTAGGACATGATCTGACCTATCGACAATTGCAGGATTATCCATTCATAACAGGACACTCTGTTTATATATATATATATATATATATATATATATATATATATATATATATATATATATATATATATATATATATATATATATATATATATATATATATATATTGATGTATTAACGTGTGTGCATGTATGTGCATATATACCGAATCGGATAGTGATAAAAAAAAGTCTCTTTCGACTCCGAATTGCGCGAACGATTTCGTTTCATCGATGATCATCCTCGGCGTCAATTTTTGCGCAAACTCGATAGCAATTATCGCCGCGATTAGTTCGGCGTTATTCCATTTCATTCTTTCTCGATAATTCGAGCTGAAAGATGGCGTTGACGTTTGCATCTTCGGAATGCAACGGTGAAGTCCATTTGTCAAATTTATTTCTTCGGTTTCTTCATCGTCCGAATTCTTACGCTGCAACTTCAGGGTATAGATACTTCAGGAGGATCCTAAAATACGTATCAGCGATTTTTGTAGCTTTAATTACCAAAAAAAAGTTCGGTCCACTTTCGTTGCGTTCCATCGATGCAAACTCTATGCAATATCATAGAGAGAGAGAGAGAGAGAGAGAGAGAGAGAGAGAGAGAGGGAGAGAGAGACTCTCCAATATGCTCGTAGAATTTGCGACGCGAGAGATCGACAAGACTTTGCCCTTTCCCTTCTTTTTATCGTTTCTCTTGTTCAATTGTGCACACGAAATGTATCGTCGAGAAAAAACAAACGGATCTCGTTCGAGCGACGAAGGAAACGAAGAGCGCGTAGTCGTGATAAGACGAAAAGAGAGAAAACGAGGGGGTAAAAAAAGCTCGATGTTACAAAGCGCCTCGCATAGGCTGTTGCTCGGCCGGGTCAAGCAAACGATTTTTCTAAGATTTTTCCATTCGAGTGGTGTGAAGAGATCCGACATTTTTTGCATTTTACAAAGCCCGCGTCGCGTGACGCAGTGCTTGTCGTAGTCTTTTTTGCCACGTTTTCGGCGTCTCCGTCGTCGTTGTCGGTAGAAAAGACGTATCGGAAATCGCGTAGAATTATGATGGATAGAGTGCGTGCGAAAGGCGAGAGAAAAAGTAGGCGGAGGATTCGTAGGCTGATAGGAGTGGGGAAAAAAATATTCAGAGACAGTTTCACACTCGGATAATTTCGTTCGCGAGTCTCCAATGCGCGAAAAGCACAATCTAAGCGTTCCGTCTTCGATCGAAAATGGAAAACGGGTATACGATGCTTAAACGAGAAGTAGCGCGAAAATCTGACTCAAAAAGAAAACAGCGGGGTCGACTAAGAATGCATTTTGTAAAGGTAGATGGCGCGTGAGACTTTTAATGTTGGAGGACACTGATTTTTTTTTCTCCAATGCTGGTTCAAGTCCGAAGTTTTCGTAAATTTTACTGTGTCATTGTCGCGACGAAAAATGAGAATCTGGAAGAGATACGAATGAACGATATTTCGGGCGCGTTCGATTTGGGCGCTCACGTGCTTATTAGCGCTGCTGTGGCACCTTCGAGTTCGCGTTATAAGTATTGAGGGGAGGTACCTGAGTAAACGGCGGGAAAAACAGGTATACTTCGGGAATTTTTATCTCAAAAACTAATGTTTCGATTGGATCCGGGTTTTTTTTTATTGGAAAATATGTACATTGAGGTATGTTTAGGAATTTTTTGAAATAAATTCGTTGACCGGAAGCGATTCAAACGCGATTATCTCGAAACATAGTTTTCAAAGTCGGTGCCAGATGTATCTCGAAAACGGCTTGTCCGATTTTGTCCAAATTTGGATACAATATTCTTCGATAGTTTTTCTCGTTCGCCACGTAGGATTTTTTTGAAATTTTCATTTTTGACGGAATTGCGACCGTTTTAATTCAACATTCGTTTTTCGTTCGCAATTTCCGACGATTTTGGATTGCATACACATTGCATAAAAAAGCAATGGTTCAATCAAATGAAAAACCCCTACGTGGCGAACGAGAAAAACTATCGGAGAATATTCTATCCAAATTTGGACAAAATCGGACAAGCCGTTTTCGAGATACATCTGGCACCGACTTTGAAAACTATGTTTCGAGATAATCGCGTTTGAATCGCTTCAAGTCAACGAATTTATTTTTAAAAAATCCTAAACATACCTCAATGTACATATGTTCCAATAAAAAAAAACCCGGTTCCAATCGAAACATTAGTTTTTGAGATAAAAATTCCCGAAGTTTACCTGTTTTTGTCGCCGTTCACTCAGGTACCTGCCCTTAAGATGGGGGACGCGACAGAAGCTTTTACAGAACACAATAACAAATATTTCAGAACGAATAACTTCGAGGATGAATTCTCAATTCTATTCATCACCGTATGACTGTCTTGAAGACTTGCAATAAAATAAAACAAAACAAGTTGTAAAACGAAACATAACCTCGTCGAGAAATTTCACAAATCGTATTTTGAGACAAAGTAAACAGTAACAGCCTTTTGCAAATTATTTATCTGAATTTATCTACAGTTTTCACCAAAATAAAATGAAATAGGCACTTCAGAGCATTACTTTAATTATAAGTTATCACCTCGCAACAATTCTTTTTAATTTTTGGTTACTGGAAACATCCCTAATGCTTCTGCAAGCGCGCGCAGCGCCAAGTCACCTCGAGCGACGCTCGCGAATACCGAAAGCGTGTAAGCGCCCAAGTAGAACGCACCTTTCGTAAGGAACTCTGCTGCGTTGCCTCGGTTGAGGGGGCAGATCGCTTTAGGCGAAGGAAAATTTAATGATTGTCATGATTTTTTTTTATAAGAAAGATTTCTTCACTTTTTTTTAGACTTAGGGTATGTTCCATTACTATTTTTTGCTGTTACGTGGTATTTTTTAAAAATTGCGGCCACGTAGCGTCGGTGGATGAAACTGAAAAACTCCAACGAAGATTTTCCTTTCATTGATACTTATACGCAGAATACGAACCACGAAAAAGTGAGAAATGTTCCAAATCGATGAAATGGTATGCTTTGAAACAAAAAGATTTAATTTTCCGGAAAAAATGGCTACGTTTTGCAATAAAAAAAGACTTTTATTTTCAAGAACATTTAGAGTCATGTTTTAGACCACAAGGTTAGAAAGATTTATACCAAACTTATACCAAATACCAGTTTTGAAAATGCAGTTTAGAAGACCATGCCATACATCGGGCATTTTTGAAGATTAATTTTAAAAAATACCATGAAACAGCCAAAAGTAGTGACAAAACATACCCTAACCTCAGAGATGGTAAAGAAAACTTTCTTTAAAAAAAAATCATGAACGTCAGCATATTTATTCCTCGCCTAAAGGTATCTTTCCCCTTAACGGTATACCCGCAACGGGTGGGGGTCAGAATGTCGAACGACCAAATATAGAAGGACAAAGATTTCGAAACGACTGAATTATGAACTCTCAAAATAACGAAGGTTAAATTATTCGAAATTTTCTCCTTTCACCGATGAGTCAAATATTCGAGAGCTCATTTATTCGAGAACATATATTCAGATAGTCTGCAGTTTGAGTCATACAAATACATATTCGAACAATCGACAACATTCATATCTCTGAAATAGAAAAAAGTGAGTATCTATCATTCGTAATACCGTCTATAGCAAAAAGCCATATATCGAGACTACAAACTTCGAATGTGTAGATCTTAGAAACGCAAATGATCAATGGTCCGAAATGGCGGATACCTAAATGGCGAACATGGCATGGCTGCCTGACCCGACTGACCACTAACGCCATCTGCCATCTTCATCCTGAATCGCAAGTAGTATTGCTCGATCCCAAGTTTTTTCTATCCGGACCGTTCGCTATTTTGGCCCATCGCTATTTTAACTGATCGACTTTTTGGTCCTTCGCTTTAATGAATTCGAAATTGTAAAGTGTCGTAATATTTACAATTCGACGATTGGACGTCTCGAATTGATTGGTGTATATACACAGGTGAATCGATATTATACCAGGTGTAGAAACCGGAATTTTTTCGTAAAAATTATACGTCTGTTGTTTGAAAATGATAAAAAATATTTTATTTAAAAAATACCATTTAATTGATCCGCGAGTTCTTGTTGACTTTGAGTATCATCTTCATCCAATAAGGCTTGCAATTCGTTGTCTGCGAACTTTTTTGGTGGTTTGCCACGCTCTTCGTTTCTCACGTCAAAATCAACACTTGAATTTTTAACCACTCGAAACACTGTGTTTTACCAAGAACATGTTCACCGTGAGCTTCCACAAGTATTCGATGCGATTCTACAGCAGTTTTCTTCAAATGATAACAGAAAACCAATGCTGCCCGCAAATCGTAGTTCGTAGGCACAAAACTCGACACGTTTGAGGTTACAGAAGAATATACCGGTGTAGGGAACTTTGGTTGTTGTGTGTTGAAAATCTTCGTCAGCTGTTAGAGGGAGATGGCGCTGCAGAAGCGGTCTTACGGTCCCTAAACTGATAGCTAGCGCCATCTATAGGGGAATTTCGGTTTCATCTACACCTGGTATCTCTCATTATTTTGTGAAATCTGACATTCGTTCTCGCTATAAATCAACTTCGAGATTATTGTATTCACAATTTCGATTGACTATTTAACAGACTATCATAAGATTGATCGATCTATATTGGAACGTTCGTCATTACTGGATTCGAAGTTTTGGTCCTTCTGAATATTGATCGAATTTCCGATTCCCACCCGGCCCAACTACGTCTAAAAAACAATATCCTCCAACATTCATCGGTTAAACGCTCGACTCACGTTTCGATTCATCGTAGGCTTCTGAACGCTAAGATGTGAAACAGGGTAGACGTGTTTAAGGGTGTCGTGAAGGAGCGGCGTTGTGCGCGGTTAGAACGAAAAGAGAAAAACATCAACTCTTCGTTGTGTCTCGTATGTGACTTGTAATGGCGTCAGCACGTACGGATCGTACTTGGTGGGTCCACAATGAGAGAGAGAGAGAGAATGCAAGTTATCGACCCGAACGAACCAACAAAAATCGCGAAGAAAAACAAAAGAAAGAACGACAACCTATCCAAAAGTAGCAAAAAAAAACTATGTGAATTCGCAAAAAGCCTTAGAAATCTAGTTTTACAAATCTCCCGTCACGGACATTCGAGACATAGTTTTTACAAAATGACGCGTGGTGCGTGTGACAAAAAATTCGCACGCTCGTTCGGTGATGCTCGTGAAGGGGGGGGGGGGGGGGGGGGATTTTATTAACCGGACGATTGACGAGGGACTGAGGAAAGTTTGGGAGCGAGCTTAAAATCCAAGAGAGAAAGAGAACGCGAGAGATGAAGAGAGGGATCGATTCACAACGCGCGAGCGTTGGACATCGCAATTTCGGGACGAATCACCCCCTCGGCCAGTATTCGTATATATTCATATATATCTGAAATATTACACATCATTGATATGCAACGCATCATTTGTAATACGATATATATATATGTGTGTATGCGCGTATAGAGCTCGTCGGTTCCCCATACGTATATTTTTCTACCCCTTATTTTGTATCGAATCCAAGTAAATTTAATCGTGGCAGTATAGTGATAAAAAAACAAACAAAAGAAACCCAATCGACCGGTGCGATCCGCGGTGCTTTTAGCGAATCGTGTAGTAGTTGAAAAAAGTGAGTGTGC
The DNA here is from genome assembly GCA_963210295.1 of Ophion ellenae. Lineage (NCBI taxonomy): Eukaryota > Metazoa > Arthropoda > Insecta > Hymenoptera > Ichneumonidae > Ophion > Ophion ellenae. The sequence goes on along the minus strand of OY723396.1, from coordinate 22,184,277 downwards.
GCGCGTGTGTATACAAATATATATGCCTACACACAGGGTGCTCCGTTTAAATAGAGACATCGAAATAACTCGAAAGAAATGAAAAAAAAAAGAAGGAAATCGCTGAAAGAAAAATCGCATTTCGTTTTTATTTGGTTGACGCTCTCACGGTGATTTTGAGGTCCAGTTGGTGTTTTCCAAAATGGAACCTATTGTTTAGGTGGCAGAATACTATTTTAGGAAGAAAACCAAAAATTGTTGCCCGGTTAGTTTTTTATTTGATCAATGGGAACTGTATATATGTGTGTAAATATACAGGGTGTTCTGTTATGAATGGATAATCCTGCAACTGTCGATAGGTCAGATCATGTCTTATTATATGCTGGAATTTCGGTTTAGTAAAAGTCCCACGGTTTTCGGGATTTTGGGCTTCATGTTATTTTTTGAAAAAAATTACCTGCTTTTGGCTTTTCGCATGCCAATTCCTACAAACGATACGAATCGACAATAACTAAGCAGCTTTTTTGAGTAATTGGCAGGATATGCGTGGTACATTTTTTTTACACCGCAGGCTATGAAAGTCAGATGTTTGAATTGGTTTGTATGAAAATTCTGCATAAGATCTTTTTTCATAAAGTTGCCTAAACATTTGAGGTTAAAAAGAAGACTTTTCTAGATAAAACAAATTGCCAAGAGTATTTTTTTAAAAAACGGGTCAAAAAAAGTGATTTATCATTTGTAGAAATTTATCATTTGTAGTTCAATTTATCAATTGAAATTTATCATTTGTAGAAATGGCATGCGAAAAATCAAGAGCAGACTATTTTTATCTCGAAAACCGTGGGACTTTTAGTAAACTGAAATTCCAGGTACAGTAGGACATGATCTGACCTATCGACAGTTGCAGGATTGTCAATTCATAACGGAACACCCTGTATATATATATATATATATATATATTGTGCGTGAAACGCTGGCGGAAAATGTGGCTACACTTTTAACGTTTTCGAACGAGACGAAAAATTCATGACTGTGAAGTCTGCATCGTTGGAACGCAATGAAAATTAATATTTCCAAATTCGGGGCCGGGTTGAAATTTCGAACTTTGAATGCTCCGACGGTTTAAAATTCGGAATTTTAATGTTCCGAAATTCAAGATGGGGCCGAGTTGAAATTTCGAACTTTGGATGGTCAGAACGCTCAAAACTTCGAAAGAATTTTACACGAAAGACCAAAACTCCGAAAATCTTAACACCGTCAAAATAATTCGGCTATGGAAGTTTTGAAAATTTCAAAATTTTCAATAAATCGACGAATTATTTCAAGAATTTTGTATTTATTATGAAGTGATTTGCGTCAATTTTGAAAGGGCCGGCTTGAAATTCCGAACTTTGAATGCGCCGACGGTTTAAAATTCCTAATTTTAATGTTCCGAAATTACAAGGTTCGTCAAGATTACGGCAGCGAAAGTCTACACGGTTGACTGTAAATGATGTAGAACGTATAACATTGTCTAGACAAATGTCAAAATTGGCGTAAAATCACTTCTTAATAAAAGAAAATTCTTGAAATGATTCGTCGATTGATCGAAAATTTTGAAACTTTTAAAACTTTCATAGCCGAATTTATTTGAATGTGTTCAGATTTTCGGAGTTTTGGTCTTTCGTGTAAAATTCTTTCGGACGTTTGATCTTTCGGGGTAGTATATTTTCGGAGTTTTGAGCGTTCCGATCATTCAAAGTTCGGAACTTCAACCCGGCCCCTTAAATTCCTTTGACTTATTTTGGCGTATTTCGCCGACAAATTTTTTTTTTTAATACTTATTTAGCGATCTACTACATAAATCTACGAAAAGAAAGATCTTGTATACTAATAAAAAAATAAAAATAAAAAGTAAAGAAGAACTTTCGTTGCGTTCCAACAATGCAAACTTCAACGCCATAAAAGTTCGAGATCGGGGCCGAAAGAGGCCCAAAGAGGCAACATGGTGCTAAAATTTGAACGATATAAAAATTGGCTCCATTATGCTTTTTCCCCGAATCTCTACTATTTCTTTTAAGGCGCTAGGCTACTGTGACGACCCGAAAATCAGGGTTATTAAAAAAAAATAATTTCGAAGTAATAAGTGCCATGATTGGAAAGCCGTTCAAACATTTATTTGTACGTACATTAACAAACTTGTGTACCAAATTTCATGAAAAAAGTATTATCAATTAAAGAAGTTATAAAGAATCTCACGAAGGACATTTGAACGTGAGAAGCCCAACGGTGTACTTGATTCTGGCCACCCGGTCGATCGGATGTAAAAAAACGAAATATTTTCTTAAAATAGATAATATTGGCTAAGACTTGACCCAGCCTTTTTTTGCTATCGTGTTCCAATCACGAGAAAAAAGTTTTTCAATTTTTTTTCTTCAATTTTTCGTGGAAAGATTTCATCGTTATTGTTAGTAACTAATGAAAAAAAATGTTATGAAGAAAAACGTCGGTCAAGACTAAACTACTATTACACTGAATAAAAGTACCAAATTTCAAGTCAATCCGTTCATTAGATGTCGAGAAATCGTGTACACCGTTTTGAAAAACATACTTTCGAGAAAAACGCGTTTGAAGTTTCACCAGCAGTTCTATCGTTGCAATCAAACGTTTATCTTCAATCTGCCATTCCTGTGCCATATGTTGGATCTCCCTCTCCAATTTGAGTTGCCTCAAACGACAATCGATTTTTTGAAATTTTCCACAGTAGCCTAACCCCTTAATGCACTCATTGGCCTCAAGGCTGTAATTTTCTCGCCACTTTCCTACTCCCACGAATTTCTCGTGTAACCGGGAAATGGGAATAAGCATTGATTCTTCAAGGGACTAAAAAGGGCAGAGATTTGCCTGCTAATGGCCTCTGAAATTTTTACCTCTTGCGACTTGGGTACTGCAATTACGTTCAGCTTTTCCAAAGTCTTGCAGTTTTTGAAAATGCGCTGCAACGCGAGAACTATGGGTCAATAAAAATATGCAAAGGGAAAGATTCGATTGCGAAAAAAATAACAGACCAAAGTTCGAAAAAAAAGTTTTTTCCGCATTCTGCTTTTGTGACGTCTTCTGATCGAAAAATTGCCAAAAGTGTTTCCATCATTTCTGCCGGTAGTGTATGAGTATGTATTATAAATATATAATTACACACACACATGCACACTCGCGTGTATATACCATAGCGTGTATGTCACGTCGATTGTAAGCGCTTTACAAATCGTGTTGTACGGAAAGAGGCCAAGAGCAGGGTGAAAAAAGAACCACCAGATTTTCAATCGGGTGCACAGTGCGACAACTGTGAAAAGTATTACGTTGAAGTTTGCACCGTTGGAATGCAACGATATTTTTTTTCATTTTTTATTCCTTCATTTTTATCATTATCCAAAGCCTTTTTTGCAAATTAGGGCCACTCTAGACGCCGAAAAAATAGGCTTTTTGGGGATTTTTTTTTCAGAAAAACTACAAAATGAATCGAGATTACAAAAAAGGGTGTTTATCATACATATCAGTGACTGTATACAATAATTTTTTCGAAACGATTAATTTCAAAATGGCGGCTGTGCAGCGTTTATCTCAAAGCTGCATTTTTTAAGTTGGCCGGAAACGTAACTCAGACTATTTTCAACCGATTCACTTGAAATGTTGGATATATCTTGAGAAATACATTGTCTATGGAAGTACGTAGGATTTTTTTTTATATTGCATAGTTCATTTGTTATTAACAATTATCTGACGATTTTTTAGGCAAAAAATCGTCACTTTTTCACTTTCCAAAAATTTGCCTAAAGATCGTCAGATAATTGTTAATAACAAATTAACTATGCAATAGAAAAAATCCTACGTACTTCCATAGGCAATGTGTTTTTCAATATATATTCAACATTTCAAGTGAATCGGTTGAAAATTGTCCGAGTTATGTTTCCGGCCAAGGGATCGTCCATTAATCACGTGAGGTTTTTTGGCCACTTTGTGAGCCCCCCCCCCCCGCCCCCCATAGTGATGTGGGGTCGTCCATAATTAACGTGAGGCTCAAATAGAAGGGGGGAGAGGATTTGGATAACAGAAACCTCACCACATATCACCATGGGGGAGGGGGGCCGCAAAAAGTGGCCACAAAACCTCACGTGATTAATGGACGATCCCCAGCTTAAAAAATGCAGTTTTGAGATAAACGGTGCACAGCCGCCATTTTGAAATAAATCGCTTCAAAAAAATTACCGTATAAAGTCGGTGATGTGTATGATAAACACCCTTTTGTTGTAATCTCGATTTATTTTGTAGTTTTTCTGAAAAAAAACCCAAAAAGCCTATTTTTTCAGCCTTTAGAGTGGCCTCTCTGGAAGCCAAATTTGAAGGGTCAGAGTGATGCATTTTTCTCCAGCAACACATTGGGTGGAATAAATTAATTTTTTCCCAGCATGTTGTACACATGTTTGTGGTTACAATGTAATTTTTTCGGAAGAAAATCTTTCAAAGTGTTCGTGGTGCTGCAGTTCGTATTGCAGTCCTCCAGCGGCGAGGCCCGAAACAGCGGGATCTCTACCAGGCTCAAATGTAATCTGAAGCGAGAACAAAAAAAAATTCTTCAAATATATCCAACTGGCTATGGGTTCACGATCCACTTTTCGAAATTTCTAAAAATACGAAAAATGACAGCTTGTCCAAAGAAAACCTCATTTTTCTCTCGAAAAACAGCATGCTGAAGTCATTGCTATTAACAAATGGTTAATCCAATGAAAAAATGCGATCGTGAACCGAAAATGACTACTGTTTGAACGCTAACTGTGCAAGTTCAAGTCAATAGTGTGAAAGTTGCTCAAGATATCAATCCTGCCGTGTCAAGAAATGTAGTTTCGAGATAATCGCGTTGGAACTCTACGGATCGCGGTAAACCCGACGCAAACTGTTCCACTAAAATAAGTGTAACTTCGTCAATTTTAAGAATTTCAGGATCCGGTTGATCTCGAAATATTCTTGACAGTTCACACTATAACAATATGCAAAAAAAAAACGATTTTTTGAAGTTTCCAGAGAGGGATACCCCCTTAAGGTCGTGAATTCCCGATAAGGATACGTAGAAACGTTCGAGCAATTTTGACAGCTTAAAATGGCAACAAAAAATAGTGAATTTTCGTTACATTTCAACGACGCAAGCTTCAACGTCATACAAAAGTGCGAAAAGAGACAGGCAGACAGGGCAGTTTTCGTCAAGTTTGAGAGCCTCGAACGCTCGTCCAAAACGGCTTAATCAGAGAAGACGAGAAAGAACGGGACGAGGAAATATTAAGAAAGAATAAACATAAAATTAGTCGTTCGGTTTTTTCTATAATAGTTTTATCCATTTATATTATATATATATATATATATATATTATACGATATAAGAATTATCAATATCCATGGACCGTTTCGGTTTTCTTTTTCATGGCCGCGATATATTAATTACCGAGTACGTTTTTCTAAAAGCCAGACAGAAAGCGCGCGCGATCGCCGATCTCGATCGACAATATAGATTGGACAGAGGGAAAAAAGAAAAATAGGATAAACTTGTAACGAGAGGGAGTACACGTGGTCGTATCTTTTACCGGGGCGTATAGTTAAAAAACGCTCGCAGTATCGCGTGGGGTGAATAACGGTAAGCTCCCTCTTCGAGGAAGGTCGGATATTTACAAGGAAAGGTTGCGAGCTCGATCTCTCCGATTTCGATGAAATTTGGTATGCTTGTAGAAGGGGTAAAAATAGGCAACACGTATTTTTTTATATCTGCGGAACCCGATTTTTAAGGGGTGAAACGTACCCTCGAAAATAGGGGTGTTTTTCGTTTTTCGTCGATAGCGTTTTAACGATACGAGATATGGAAAAAATTCAAATTGCAACAATGTTTATTTTTTCGTGTACTATAGAGATGAGAACGACAACGTTATCGATGAAAAACGAAAAACACCCCTATTTTCGAGGGTGCGTTTCACCCCTTAAAAATCGGCTTCAGCGGATATAAAAAAATACGTGTCGCCTATTTTTATCCATTCTACAAGCATGCCAAATTTCATCGAAATCGGAGAGATCGACCTCGCAACTTTTCCTTGTTAGCTGATGGGGCTGAACATCACTGATTTTTTCAACTGATAAGGAATATCACTCAAGTGTCCGCCTTTGATTTTGAAAACTATTAGACGCGTATTTTTTTTGATCTGCGGAAAAACGGTTTTAAGGGCGCGAACCACCCCGCAAAGAAAGACGTGTCGAGGGGGTTGTTTTGCAGATTCACCCACGAGCAGTCCACCGATGAAAGAAACAAAAACCAAAATTCTTTTAATGTAAAGCAATGTAAAATCCAGTTCAGAAGTATTGAAAAATAATCCATATTAAGGGGTGACCGCCTTTCTTTCGGGTCGGGTTGAAATTCCGAACTTTGATTTATCAGAACGCTCAAAACTCCGAAAATATACTACCCCGAAAGATCAAAACTCCGAAGGAATTTTACACGAAAGACCAAAACTCCGAAAATCTGAACACCGTCAAAATAATTCGGCTATGGAAGTTTCGAAAGTTTAAAAATTTGCAATATATCGACGAATTATTTCAAGAATTTTTTTTCATTAAGAAGTGATTTTACGTCAATTTTGAAATTTGTCTAGACAATGTTATACGTTCTACATCATTTACAGTCAACTGTGTAGACTTTCGCTGGAATAATCTTGACGAACCTTGTAATTTCGGAACATTAAAATTAGGAATTTTAAACCGTCGGCGCATTCAAAGTTCAGAATTTCAACCCGGCCCTCATGTCAAGATCATGCCAGCAAAAGTCTACACAGTTGACTGTAAATTATGTAGAACGTATAACATTGTGTAGACAAATTTAAAAATTGACGCAAAATCACTTCTTAATAAAAAATAATTCTCGTAATAATTCGTCGTTTTATTGAAAATTTTGAAACTTTTAAAACTTCCATAGCTGAATTATTTTGACGGTGTTAATATTTTCGGAGTTTTGGTCTTTCGTGTAAAATTCTTTCGGAGTTTTGATCTTTCGGGGTACTATTCTTTCGGAGTTTTGAGCGTTCTGACCATTCAAAGTTCGGAATTTCATCCCGGCCCCATCATGAATTTCGGAACATTAAAATTCGGAATTTCAAACCGTCGGAGCACTCAAAGTTCGGAATTTCAACCCCCTTCCTTCGGAGGGTCGTTTCCCCCCATAAAGCCGTTTTCCCGGCGATAAAAAAAAATACGTATCTAATAGTTTTCAATGCTTCATCACATATATGAGTTCCAACAGCATCGCAGATGGACACTTACGTGATGGTCCTTGTAAGTCCAATGAAAAATGCACCCTCGAAGCTTCCGTAACTCCTACCGCATCGTTTTCCAAAAAAAAAGAACCACGTTTATATCCAGACAAAATTCGACAGTTTTTTACCAAAAATCGCGAATAGAGGTAGTTCTCGGGTGACTGTCTCGTCCGGCAGAATTCACAAAAAACGTATATCAGCTCGAAAGAGCCTCAACGCCATGTTTATAATGGCTCAAAAGAATCTCTCCGTTTGCGAAACTTCGAGCAGCCCTATCGTCGTCTCGTTAATTGACCTAACCTAATATCATTAACGAGATACATTTTCTTGCTTCCGGAAATAAGAAATTAAAAAAAGTGGGGGAAAAAAACTTTCGTACGTTTCGAATAAGCTCTTCTCACACATCGCCGCACGTTTATTTCCCGTGCAACGATCGATTACGATACGTCGAGAAATTTATCATAGTGCAAGCCGACAGAGGATGAGGAGGGCGAGACTGCGTTTTAATTCTATAACGACTGAAGTATTTGAAATTTTATCCTATGCATTTTAATTAACATCTCGGTTATAAAACACACACCTCCACTGCAAATTGTGTACATTCCAAAAAACTCAAAAGCAAAAAAAAGGAAAATCTACGATTCGTTCCAATGGAGACACACTAGCGAGTGACGTTTTTTTACATACATACATACATACATACATACATACATACATACATACATACATACATATATATATATATATATATATATATATATATATATATATATACATATATATATATATATATATATATATATATATATATATATATATATATATATATTCAATAATTATCGAGCGCGATGATCGTGATAATTTAATGATTACACTTGTTACGATAAATAATTGCTAATCCTGCTTCGCGATATACGCAAACGTTTGATATCCTCTTTGGTCGCCTTGTCAGACAAATACTTTAAAGCCAAACATTTCCAATTGAGACGAAAATAAAAGAAGGAAAGAGAGAACTCGATGATAAGCTGTGATTGTTGCGGATTTGCGAATGGTTATAATTGTAAAAGCGAGCTAGAGAGAGAGAGAGAGAGATATGAGAGTTTGACATAGCGAAAAAAAAAATTGTCTAATGATCGGTTGAATCGCCGGAGGGACAAGGACGAGCTAGTCCAGAAAAAAATACGAAAACCCAGCACTTTTTAGCGTAGAATATGAATTTTTTTACTGAAGGTAGATGGTTGCCTACTGAAAGTAACTCCAATAAAATGTTGCCCCTCAACTCGCCCCAACTCTAAGAAATAGGGGTTGAAACCTTAAAAATCGCCGTATCTCGATAATTAATAGCCCGATCAAAAAAGGTTTCAAACAAAAGTTGTTTGGAATAAAAAAATTCGTATTAAGTGATCTGACGTCCAAGCCCCTATCTTTGAAAATAGCGGCACAAAAACGATTCGAAAATTGGGGGTTGATGCGTGTGGTGCTCTCGTGTTTTTGTGCCGCTATTTTCAAAGATAGGGCATTGGACGTTAGACAGCTTTATACGTATTTTATTATTCCAAACAACTTTTGTTTGAAACATTTTTTCATCGGGCTATCAATTATCGAGGTACGGCGTTTTTACGTTTCTAACCCCTATTTCTTGGGGTTGGGGCGAGTTGAGGGGCAACAGTTTATCGGGGTTACTTTCAGTATGCAATTATCTACCTTCAGTCGAAAATTCATATTCTACGCTAAAAAGTGCTGGATTTCCCGTACCGTTTTTAGCCATTTTGCGTGCATGTAGGGCGCAGTGAGAGAGCGAGATTGATTCATTGTGATTAACGCGTTACGACGGTTTAATCAAAGATTACGCAGTTTACTTCGCAATATCCGTGTATAAAATTGCGTTTTTATCTCGTAGAGCCATATAACGCGACACGTAATTGTCTTTCGTGTCCGATTGTTCGCCACACTTGTATTGAAAAACGAGAAAGAAAAAAAATTGGACCCTATCGACAGCACCAAAATACTTTTGATATTTTCTCGCGTCTCGCTGCTGAATTTCCACGTTCGTTTTTTCGGCAACTCACCGGAGGTTGTAACAGCATTGAAGAAAATGCTGGTTTTGTAAGATAGTAATAACGATAATAATAATAATAATAATAGAAGGATTAATAAAGTAGACCGAAAATAGTAAAATGTCGAAGGGTTGGTACGAAAAAATAAGGCAAAAAAACTACGGAAATTCAGTGCAAACAAAAAAGTGTCGATGTTTCGAAGCTAAACGCGAAAAGAGGTCCTTCCATATCTAATTTCTAATTTTGTACACCGATAACCTTGATGTTCGATCAGACGACAATTGCGTACACTTTTTCCTCACTTGACAGTGTAAGGAAAATGAATTCCAGATGTAAGTCGAAGTAAATTTTGAAGAATACTTGTTTTGCAAGTATTTAAAAAAAATTGACTATGGGAGAGGAATATTGCATGTGGGTCAGTACTGTGAGTTCCTCAGGCACCATTTGGATGGCACGAGCACGCTATGTTCGCCTCCAAATATACATTTAAGGGATCATAACAGTGTAACGGGTCGAAAAATAGCTGATTTTCGCGATTTTTTTTTCGATGGTTACAATACGCTAATCCGTCTGATTTTTTTTATGTCAAATCAAAGCACTCATGAAAAACGGAATATCAAATTTTAAACGTTTCTTTCAATTTTTTTTACATTTTTTTTAACGGTTGAAAATGTCTCGGAAAAAAAAGTGGCCGTAAATATCATCTGAAACAAAATTTGTAAAAAGATTATTAACCCTTGTCAGTCACACCTTCAGATTGTGACGTTGGGGGTGTAATCAACCCCACTCACTTTGGAGAGTTATAAATAATTGAAAAATTGAAAAAAATATTCAATTCATTTTCAACCCTTGCGTGTAAGACCATGCTGATCATTTTCAAGTCGTGTAATTCTTAATATAAAAACAAAAATGTCGAAAAAAAAAAGATTCTGGAAGGTCGAAAAACAGCTGGGGTTGATTCAACCCCCGATGACTGTTAAGGGTTAATTAGTATGAAAGCCGCTATCTTGCTATGGAGGTTTTTTAATATCAAAATTGACAAAATGGCGGCGGTTTGAAAAAAAAAGTTTCGAATTTAGCCTATTTCTTCGACCGTTTTTCGTAAAAAAAATATGAATTAAAAAAAATGAAATGAAATGAATGAAAATGAATTTAAAAAATGAAATAAAATGAATGAAAATGAATTTGAAAAAATATGAATTAAATATAAAGAATGTTGTTTTGAAATTTGAGACGGATAGCTTGAAAACTCTTCCTTTGAGGGTGTACACCGTTTTGAAAAACGACATTTCGAGAAAAACTTCTTACGCAGCTGGTCGAATGCAAAAAAAATCGATTTTTCAAAAATGTTACACTCTGATGATACTTAAAAAAAAATTGTTTATGATCGCTTTGCGGAGTTCCAAGACTCATTTTCTCTTCAAATTCATCAGTATTTTGGTGCTCTCATATTGTATACATTTTTCATACGTATACGTCATGCAGAATTGTTTTTTTTTTATCGAAGGGCCATATATATGTATATATATATATATATATATATATATATATATATATATATATATATATATATATATATATATATATATATATATATATATATATATATATATATATATATATATATATATATATATATATATATATATATATATATATATATATATATATATATATATATATATATATATATAAATTTGTCAGGTGGTGACAAAAAACTGCGTAATCGTCTTCAGCGTAATATGCATACATATACATTCGTTTTTTCGTATATTTTACTACATTATGTACTGTCGGATGAATAAAAAAAAGCATCGGAGAAACACAAAGATAATTGAAAATATTAAGAAAAAAATGGACACGAAACTATGTAATATCCATTGTTTGAGGTGCATACCCTTATACTGTAAGCGTATGTACCTAGAGTGTTTGGAAAAGAAATGAGAGAAAAAAACAATCGCAAGATCCGCTGACAAGGAACATCACTATGATGTTCGTGCTCGACTTTGATGAAATTCATGTATATAGTGTAGCATTAAAAACTATCGGATAGGTATTTTTTTTTATCGCCGAAAAAACGATTTTTAGGGGTGAAACCATCTCGGAAGTTAAGTACGTCAAGGGTTTACAGATTACGCGCAAGCAGTTTACAGATTTTAGTCAAATGGGAACGACAATTCTTCCGATGGAGAACGATTAGGAATCCATTATGTGTCCATTGAAAGCAAGTAAAATTGAAGAATGAACCCACCGCTCCATTTCTTCTGCTCTGGACCCACATTTAAAAGGGGTGCATTCATTTGAATGAAACGGGCAATACTTTAAAGGGATGGTAAAATTAAAGTTTACGTATTTTTGCATTTTTACCGGATAGCAAGTTTTTGGTAAATCACATTCCATACACTTTCGACGATTTTTAATAAAAATTGCCGGTTTTGGTGAATTGAATGGTGAATTCGTATAAAGCGTGCCAAAATACATCGATATCGATGTATTTCTACGATATTTATTTATCGATTTTTTCTACGTATTGCCCAATATTTTGACACATTTAGGCTACAAATGTCGAGGAAATATTTTTAAGATTCTGATCAGGGGTCCATAAACTAAAACAGCAAAAAAAAGCGTTTAAATAGTAATAAAAATAAAAGTTGGCAACGATGCAAACAATTCAGCATGTTTTTTCTTTCGATTGCGGCCAAAATTCATTGGCTTCACTAAATCGTCGATCATTTGTTTTCTGCTTCGATTCGGAACTCCATTCTGTGCTCATCCTCATCATTATCGTTTCCTCTTCAAAATGCTATTTGATTCATAAAATTCCGATAATTTTCGATTTTTGGCAGAATTTCAAAGACTTGATTTTGACCATTTTTTCATACTTTGCCGCTTTTTTGACAATTTTTCAAGCGCAGCTTGAGGGAGAACTATTCGATAAATCGCGATCGATCCAGCGGCATTCGCGAAGTCTACTAAAATCCATTTTAAAACCCTCCCAATAAGTTTTTGTCACTTGAATAAGGGCGACGCTATGTTCGTTTGAAATTTCGGGATCTTGGCGATTCGGCAAAAGTGGCCAAAAGAGTCGATGATATTTTTTTTCGGCTCTCGCTATATCTTGCGAGTCATCCGATGGAAAATTTTCCGCCGATCACGAATATTATGGAATTTATGATCAAAGTTCGAAATTACATCGGGAAAATACGAAAATCCCGTCTCTATAAATTTTCGACGATTTTTAATCATGATTAAAGAAATTGGTGGAAATAAATGGTATATTCATATTCAGCGGGTTAAAATATATCGATATTGACTTTGAAAAAATATAATTCCAAATTTTTCACCCCTGCTTGTAAAAAAAAAGTTTCTCCATTTAATCGCCGCTCATTTATTTTCCACTCCGTTTCGGAATTCCGCTCTGCGTGCATTCTCGTCATAATCGCTTGCTCCAAAAACTGCCGATTTGTTTGCCGAGTTACGATTATTTTTCGATTTTTGGCAGAATTTCAAAATGGGACCATGGGTTTTCGCGAATTTATCCATACTCTCAACATCAATTTGGAGTTTGGGGAAATATTTTGAATCAGCAGACAGATTTTAAGGGGAGGTATCTGAGTAAACGACGAGAAAAACAGGTAAACTTCGGGAATTTTTATCTCAAAAACTAATGTTTCGATTGGATCCGGGTTTTTTTATTGGAAAATATGTACATTGAGGTATGTTAAGGAATTTTTTTAAATAAATTCGTTGACTGGAAGCGATTCAAACGCGATTATCTCGAAACATAGTTTTCAAAGTCGGTGCCAGATGTATCTCGAAAACGGCTTCTCCGATTTTGTCCAAATTTGGATACAATATTCTTCGATAGTTTTTCTCGTTCGCCACGTAGGGGTTTTTCATTTGATTGAACCATTGCTTTTTCATGCAATGTGTATGCAATCCAAAATCGTCGGAAATTGCGAACGAGAAAGGAATGTTTGATTAAAACGGTCGCAATTCCGTCAAAAATGAAAATTTCAAAAAAAATCCTACGTGGCGAACGAGAAAAACTATCGAGGAATATTGTATCCAAATTTGGACAAAATCGGACAAGCCGTTTTCGAGATACATCTGGCACCGACTTTGAAAACTATGTTTCGAGATAATCGCGTTTGAATCGCTTCCAGTCACCGAATTTATTTTTAAAAATTCCCAAACATACCTCAATGTACATATTTTCCAATAAAAAAACCCGGAGCCAATCGAAACATTAGTTTTCGAGATAAAAATTCCCGAAGTTTACCTGTTTTTCTCACCGTTTACTCAGGTACCTCCCCTTAAATACACATAAAAACAACTCCGATAAGAAATGACAAGTGAGGGGTGTTTTATCCCCTTAAGCTTGTTATCTGACAACAATGCAAAAATACGTTAACGTTAATTATAACCCCCCTTCTCCATTTCTGTCAATTTAATGCACCCCTTTCAAATGTGTGGTCAGAGGAAGAAAAATAAAGGAGTGATTCAACCCTTAATTTTTTTTCAATGTACCCACAGTGATCGCTGATCGTTTTGCATTAGAAGAATTTTCGTTCGGGTTTCGCTGAAATCGGTGGACTGCCCGCGAAACTGCAAAATCAGCCCTTCACATGCTTCAGGGTGTATCAACCCTTAAAACCATTTTACCGCCGATAAAAAAAATACGTCTTTAATAGTTTTTAATTCTCTGCCACATTTATAAGCTTCGACAAAATCGGAGCCGGACACCAAAGTAATGTTCCTTGTGAAACGAGCTAGGACGAGACTTCCGCGAGAAATACGCGTTGCGTCGTTTGAATCGTGTCGAATTATTATTATTACTATTGGATGATAATCGCGATATCCGCATAATCGCGGAAATATGAGCGGATTCGAAAAGTGGAAAAAGAAAAGAATCGATTTTTATGCATCGCGCGCGAATTGTATCGTGTGTGTATTGTCGATTATACATACATACATAAATATATTTATATATCGGTTCTGTATGCAAAATACAAGCAAATCGCTGAAATACTTTTGCCGCGAGGGTCGTGATTCTTGAAGTTCCCTGCGGAGATTGTTGGGACAAGTGGAGCTGAAATGATCAATATTCACTTTTCTTTGACAAGTTGATTTTCTTTGCCTTTTTGTATGGGCTCGAAGAAACATTTTTTAATTTCTTTAACAGGTTACTCCGATATTACGGTTTTCTTAAATAGTTATTCAATTTTGTGGAGATATATCGTACGCCTTTGAATTTCATTTTTTCAACCTGTCGTATGGAAATAAACTTCTTTAAAATTCTTTGTAGTTTCAGGACACAAAGTAACAAAGAATGATCAACAATAAAATAAGAATAATTATTAGACTTGCAGAGTTCTGGACCCCCAATTCAAAAAGGTTTGCAGACTATTCTTATTTTATTGTTGATAATTCTTTGTTACTGTGTCCTCAAACTACAAATAATACAAACCTTTGATTCCATACAACAGTTTTTTTGAATTTATTTACAAAAAGCCTACTCCTGACTTTTAAAAAACATCTCGAAAATGGTTCACTTTCGCTTAAGGAGAGATATACACCTAGATGGTCGAGGTCGAGGATTTAGAAGCTATGAACATTCCGTCGACCGTAGAAGACCTACCTATGGGCCTGGTATCGATGATTCCATGTAAGTTGACAAATTTCATGATTTATTCATTCCCAAATTTTCAAACGCGTTTTTGTCAAAACCACGTTTTTCAAATCGGTACCCAAAATTTCTCGAAAACCAATGAACCGATTGCCTTGAGGTTTTTTGTGGTTATTCTATACACCATTATCTAGTACCCGTCATAGGATTTTTTTTCCGTTACTTAGATTTTGTTTTATAGGCAAAATAATAACTAATTTTTGGCCCAAAAATCACTGTTTATGTTCAAACGTCCGCCATTTTGTCATAAATCGAGATTATAGTATCTAATTTAATAATTTTTTGGTTTTTTTTTAGATGATTTTTGAAGAAACGCCAGTGGGTACCGTATACGCAGATTTTTTTACGACGCTCCAACGATCATACAATATCCTTGTATATTTTTGATATTTTTAAATAAAGGAAATTAAACTTTATTTTCAATCTATATACTTTTAGATAATTAAAACCCCAAACCGAAAATTCAAATAGTTTTCCTTGAAAAAATGCACAAAAATGACCGTTTTTTCCGGCTCCTAGGTGTATATCTCCCCTTAAAGCATCCCTGGGTTATTAGCAGAAAAACTGTTCTACACCCTTTGACGGGATCGTCACCAACAGCCCCGTATTTATATATTCTGTGCATCATTTAAAAAATCTTTTGTCAAAATGACATTTTTTCATAGAAAGTTTAAAAACCCATTGCCGCAATAAACAAAATTTAAAAAAAAGCAGTCGAATCGCCAACTCGTTTTAATTTGAAATAGTTCGCGCAGCGTGTGTACATACATCTAACATAACCTGAAAATGTTGTTCGTCGTTGATTGAAGTTCCGACCGCGTTCGCTTTCTTTACGCAGATATTGTGTTCGCCCAATAGATCGTTAGCTTATACTTTTCCACATCGAGTAGTCATCGTTCTCGTGAGTAAAAAATTCCCACTATTTTACCTTCGGATTTTCCGCACGTACGCGTACAAACGTCAACACGTGACTGTGCGTTCTCGATTGATATCGTCATCAATCGCGTTAATTTATATTCCATCGTGATGCATCGTCTATGGGATCCTAGTCCCGAGCAGTCACACAAAGAATTTTTTCGTTTCGCCCGGCGGTTGGGAAATTATTTTTTCAAAACGATATCAAGACGATTCGAGGGCAAAAGAAGATACTCTTCTTCCATACACCGCGCGCGCGATCATGCATTTTGCAAAGTCCACTCTTACGCTTGCAGACGATGTCAGCGAGAGATCGCAACGAGCCTGTCGCTAAATTGGCAGAGGAGAGTGAAATTGTGAGTAGCGAAGTGCAGACGGTAAGAAATCACGAGATTGACGAAACACGGATTTTTTTTTGTTATTTCTACGTTTTTTGTTCGCTTCGTTGGGCGCAGTGCGGCGATTCCCAGGAAAAGAACATCGAGTCGCGCTTCGAGTGTCCAATTTGTCTGACTTGGCTGAAGGATCCGGTACTGACGTCGTGCGGCCACAAATTCTGCTCCGCGTGCATTTCCACGTGGCTCAAGTGGGTTTACGATCGTTACGTGCCGATCGCTTTTCAAATTGATAACGCCAAAATCGCGGCGTCCGTACGGATGCATTTGCGATTTCAAAGATCCTGGATATTGGGTTCGCTAAATTGCTTGCGTGCACCGCAGGAGGGAAGGCGCCTGTTGTCCGGTGGACAGTAAGCCGCTGGATCCTGACAAGGATCTCTTCGAGGATCGCTACACCAGTCGAGAAATATCCCAGCAGAGAACGGACTGTCCGTTCCAGGCTCTAGGCTGTAAGGTTCGCATGTCCCCCGTGGATATGGAAAAGCACGTCCAAGAGGCGCACGCCTTCGCGTGCCCTTTCAACGAACTCGGCTGCCGCGCCAACTTCCAGGACGAGGAGGCACTGGGTGAACACCTCAAAGCCAACGTCAACAACCATTTGACTGTGAGTTTGGTCGGATGTTCATGCGCACGGAGGAAATATTCTGTTTTCGCGTATCTCCGTGGCTGTAAAGATTGTTCTGTGAGAATAGGATCATGTTATCTGACTGTTAACGAGAGGGTAGGGGTTTCAGCGTGAATAAAAAAACACTTTTTTGCGATTTTTTTTCATCTGTATGGATAGAGTATATTTATTGAAACCTTTTGTACATTGTTAAGTGTCATTTCAAGAACATTCCGTGAAATTTGTACGCGAAAATATCCACAAACAAGCCGGTGCCGCGTTTTTCTCGAAACCATTTTTTCAAAGTCCGTGTTCACTGCCATTTGAAAACTACATGACCGATTCATTTCAAACTTGGTACACACTTTCTACATATAAAATACCTCCCCCCAACGGTTAGTTTGAGATTTTTTTTTACATTAAGGGGGTTTTTCACCCCCAAAATGGCGAAATTTTTCGTGGAAAATAGCACTTTCCACTTTACATGACCCCCAAAAATTTAGAAATTAAAAAAAAAATTATCAAAGACCGTTGGGGGGAGGATTTGATGACACTTTGACTAAATTTTAATCGTACTTGATTTCAGATAATTTCTAGCTGTGATATAGTGAACACCACGATGCTGAAGTTTGCATCGTTGGACTGCAACGAATTTAATTTCACTTGGCACATTTCACCAACAAAATTTCGTCAATTATTTTTAAAGATATTTATTTAGCGATCTATATTGTGAATCTATCAAAAAAGATCGCCTGTAGCAATAAAAATATGGATAATAAAATGTAAAACGAAACTTTCGTTGCGTTCCAACGATGCAAACTTCAACACCATGTGAACACCGCAAATCGTGTTTTTCCAAAGGCGTTCTTGGAAAACCTTTGTCACCGGCTTGTTTGTGGATATTTTCGCGTACAAATTTCACGGAAAGTTCTTGAAATGACATTTAACAATGTACAAAAGGTTTCAATAAATTTACTCTATCCATATGGATGAAAAAAATTCGCAAAAAAGTGTTTTTTTTTCACGCTGAAACCCCTACCCTCCCCTTAAGGAGCTACTTTTACCTAGAGGCCCGAAAAAAATGGCCAAATTCCGATTTCTTTCCGGGTAACGGTTGATGAAGAAGAAACGCTTTTTTTTAACACAAAGGTACATATATTGAGCGCCTTTAAAAAAAGTCACAAAAAAATACAGAAGAAGAACAAAAACATCTAAAAACCGAACGGGTTATTCAAGTTAACAATAAATACGAGTCATCGACGACCGTCGATTTTTAAAATCCTTTATTTTACCATCGTGGCGACGAATTGAAATTTAAGCATTCAAAATCTATGAAAAAATCGTCATTTTCACGTAACCATTGAAAAATAAAGATCGATTTGGAAAAAGTGAGATCGTCAACAACCTTTGAATGTTTGTCATCGTATCTCTTATAAGGTTGGAAATAATCCATCAAGTAGTTTTCGAGATATCATGTCTACCGGCTTTGAAAACAGTGTTTCGAGAAAAACGCGCTTAAGGGGTAACACCACTCTAGCGGTCGAAAAGAAGGCCTACCGTTCACGATTTTTTTGGGAGTACCATAAAAGGAATGGGAATTCTTTTCAAAGGGATTATTCAGCATATATTCAAGTATAGAAATTTTGTTTTTATTATTTTTTGTACAAAATGACGGCGAGAGGGCAAATCTTCGAAATGATCTTTAAAAAAAAAAAACACCTCCGGTAGCGGACCAATTTCTCGTAAAATATAAAATCTGGAACAAAGAACCGAACATTTTTTAGTCTATATACTATTGGCTATAGAAGTACGCAGGGATTTTTTATTTAAGCAAATTTTTCTAAAAATTCTGCACTTTTGACAAAAAAAGTCGATTTTTTGCTAAAAAAATTGGCAGTAAATTGTTTATAGAATAAAAAGTTTACATTGAATCGAAAAACCTCACGTACTTCTATGGAGGAGGTAATTGTGAAGCTAAAAGGAATATACCTAAAAGGTGATGTTATAGAATAAAAATATTTTTCAAAAATGCAACTTTTTGACCCGCTTAGGTAGATGTAGCCCGTTACGGGGTCTGCCTGAGCTCGGGGCCCAAAAACGACTATTCCGATCGAACGTTATTAACTCTCCGTCCACCGATGACACTACAGATGTTTAGCAATCATGTTATCCATTTCCAGATGGCAGGAACGGCACTGACGAAACTCACCGTGACGCAATCCGAGATCAAGGCGAAAGCATTGGAGTCCAAGCTTTGGGATCCACCGCCAAAGAATTTGGCGGGCACGGCGAACGCGAGCGCGCCCTCGGTCGAGTGGCAAAAGCTCCTAGAGTACGTAAAGTCTTTAAGGATCTCGTTTCAGAGCGAGGTTTCTAGTGCTTTTTCGCATTTCCAAGCTTTCGCTCCCGACGTATCGACGGATGTACGAGAGTACTTTGGACCCTATGAGAAAAGACATGATCAAAAAATAGTACAGAATGTTTTAGATTTTTTGTGTTAGGGTACTCCTTTCACGAGCCCGAATATTTCACAATTAACTGAATTACGTCTTTAAGGGGAGGGCAGGGGTTTCAGCGTGAAAAAAAACACTTTTTTGGGATTTTTTTTTCATCTATATGGATAGAGTAAATTTATTGAATCCTCTTGTACATTGGTAAGTGTCATTTCAAAAACATTCCGTGAAATTTGTACGCGAAAATATCCACAAATGTGGATCAATAAATGTGGTTTCAATAAATTTACTCTATCCATATTGATAAAAAAAATTTTAAGTCAAGTTACCGACTTTTTAACAGAAAATGATGCTTGTAAAAATCGTCTAACTTATACGGCACCTTATGGACATGACACGCTGGCCACATTTCTATTTGATAATTTATACACTAAATTACTCTAGACGCCCGATAACTGCGATCATAACTCCCGATTGCCTGATTAACTGCTCACGCGTGTCAGCGAATGTTTAAAGAAAAAATTAACGCTAAAACTTGGAAAAACATGACTAACAGATGAATTTTCGTAGTCGCGACTTTTCAGATAAAATGTTTGAGTCCAAATCTACTAAATTTGCGTGAAACGTTTTATGCCATTTTATCATTGGGTATAACAATTGATTGTAACATATTTTTCATCAAGCGTCATTGTAATTTACCGATGATTCGGAAGGGCCCTGCCTATGCCCCCGCAAAATACGGCCCTCCGCGAAAGGACTACCTTAAGGGATCATCAACAGCGTAACGGGTCGAAAAAAGCTGATTTTGGCGATTTTTTTTCCGATTGTTAAATTACGCTAATCAGTCTGATTTCTTATGTCAAATCAAAGCACTCATGAAAAACAGAAAATAATTTTTTAAACGTTTATTTTTATTTTTTTTTACATTGTTTTAACGGTTGAAAATGTCTTCGAAAAAGGAGTCCTCACGGTGTACACGGTTATGGCCATAAATATTATCCAAAACAAAGTTTGTAAAAAGATTATTATGGGGCCAGTCCACTTTGGAGCCACGAAAAAGGCTATTTTCGCGATTTTTTTGAGGATTTTATAAAAGATATGAATATAAAAGTTGTTGGGCTTGATAAATAGTCTTGAAATACATAGAAAAAAATTTAATTACTTTTTATTCATTTTTAAGTACAAAACTGTAGTTTAACGTAACGCGTCAAAAATAGGTGGGCTAGGTAGCTCCATGACAACTCGGCAACGGCTTGTCTGAAACAAAAAAAATCCAAGTCCATTAAATTCAGTATGACACCAGCTACAAAATGACCCTCGGATATAAAGTTTTATCAAAAAATAAAAAAAGTGGCAGATGAAAAACGAAAATATTTAAAAAACGCGTTTTTTCGCATTTTTTCGCAAAGAAAGAGTGAAAATCAAAGTTTAAAAACCATCGATTGTCATCTTGTTGTGAATGATGTTTACAATATGTGGTTCAAATTTCAAGAGAATCGGTTCATTAGTTTTAGAGATACGATGGAGCTATATTTTGAAAACGTTGTTTCGAGAAAAACGCGTTTGCAGTTTATACTATGAAAAACTCTTACCTAAACTCAATCGGCAATTCCTGCATCGTACAAAATCCCTTCTGATGGCTCATCATCGTCGATTTCCTCAAGTCTTGCTTGCTTTCGATTTTTTTTAATTTTCAAAGTGGTCTGGCCCCTTAATCAGTATGAAAGCCGCTATCTTGCTATGGAGTTTTTTAAAAATCAAAATTGACAAAATGGCACCGTTTTGAAAAAAGTATCGAATTTAGCTTATTTTCAACAGTTTTTCGTCGCAAAAAATATGAAGATAAAAAAAAGCTTCCATTGCAAGACGAGGAACGCTCTAAACATTGAACCAGCATGTTTATAATCGTCTACGACATCGGATAATGCAAAAAATCGATTTTTTGACAATTTTACTCTGTGATGATCCCTTAAGGGCCTATACCAGTGTGAACGCTGAAAATTTTGGTGATTTTCGGGGAATTTATTGGAAGAAAAGTACTCAATTAAATGTTTCGGATAATTAAGAATATATTTGGCTATATTTGACCTGTATTACATATTTTTTTCATAGAAAAATATTGAGATCCAAAAAAGTTCCTCCACTGCTGACATGATTCCGGCCGATTGAGTAGCTGAAACCAAAAAAGGAAAAATGTCGTTAAACTGGAAGGTATTTCCTGTACAATGCCGTAGGATTTTCGAAAAATATCAAAATCTAACAAAATGGCGTAGTCATGAAAAAAGTCTGTTTTCTTGCCTATAAAAATGTCGTTTTTTTCAATGCCAAATCGTCAATTTTCATCCAATCAAAAATATCCTACGTCATTGTAGAGTAAACATATTCAAGAGTACTCAGTTCAAATTTCAAGTCAATCGGATAATTGCTCTTCGAGTTACAATGTCAGCAAATTTGAAAACCTCATTTCGAGAAAAACTGCGTTTAAAGATTTAACTATCGATTTTTGCAGGACAAAATGATTAGAGATACGACCTTGAATTTTTTACAGGATATTCTTGCAATTATAAACTGTCGAAAATGCAAGAAAAATTGTTTTTTTTTAAAGTGTCACACTGGTATAGCCCCTTAAATTCTGCTCATCTCGTAGTTCTCGCGTACATCCTTAAAGAAGAAACTTCTGGCTGGTGACAAGGTGTCGCGTGCTCGAAGATTCTAATATCCGTCGAGGAGACGAAAGCTTGGGGGCTGAAAATTCCGACGAGCAAGAGCGTAACATTGTCTTCATTGACGGAATATTCTGAGCTTTCCGATTATCCGTTCTCAAGCAACATGTACGAGAGGCTAGTGATACTGGAGCAGCAGAATCGCGAATTGACGAGCACTCTGGCGAATCAAGAAACGAAACTGAACGGTCTGCAGACGTCGCTTCTGTGCCATCGGGAGGACATGATTTTGCGCAATTGCCAGGGCGTCTACGTGTGGCGTTTGTGCTCGTTCAGCGAGAAACTCGACGAGATGAGAACGGATCCTCTTCGAATGTTTTACAGTCCGGGTTTCTACACGAGCTCGATGGGCTACAAGATATGCGCTCGCGTCAACGTCTCGTCGAAGGACCCGGACTACCTCTCGATACTGGTACACATGATGCAATCGGAGAACGACGACGCCCTCGATTGGCCCTTCGACGGCACGATATCCTTCGTTCTCGTACATCCGCACTGCCACGAGAAATCCATACGCGAGAAAACCACCTCGAGACCCGATCTCGAAGCGTTCAAAAAACCCACGAGCGATTTGAACAAGCGCAGCTTCGGATACACCGAGTTCGTCAGAATGCACGAGTTGCGGGACTTTTTGCTGAACGATTGTCTGCTCTTTCGTATTGAAGTACGATCGGCCGATCGTCTCGACGACTGCGAATTTCAAGCATTCTAAATTCGTCCACCGCCAACTCAAAACCTCATACTCTTGTGATACAGAGTCCGTCCGTACTTAGAGATAAGACAACTCGATTAGTGTTTAGACCTATAGAGAAACGAGAACTGACGTAACTAGATGACCAATCAATTGCACTAAAACTTCAGTCTCTTTTGTACTCTCCGTTATTGGTTAACTTTAGCATCTTTTTTAAAATTCATTTTCGCATACACGTTATCGGTGATTCGGTTATCGAAGGAGTAGCGAATAAGGAGTTGGGTTTTTAAAAAGGACTTCGTACCCGTTAAGAAATGTTTGAAATATATTTGAAACGAGTCACATCCGGCATTTTCACATTTGCTCGGGTTTGTTCAAACTCTTTAAGATCACATCTGAATCTCATAGACCGAATTGATCTTTTTCTATACGAAGAGCATTGGGTTTGTTTGAGGCTGTTATAAATCTGGTAAAAAAATCACAATTAGCATTTTGAATACAAACAGCACTGTTTGGGTTTGTGAAAAATCACGGAAAAAATCACATTCGGCATTTTCCATGCGTACATCTTTGTTTGGATTGATTTAAAGTCGTTTTTACGAAATCACATTCAGTATTTGAACGTATTGGCAGGTGAAATACTCAATATGCAATGCGGCAATTCTTTGATTTTGGAAAAGTGAGATCAAAGTGGTTTCCGGTTGAAGAAATTTCCTCGTACATACGTCTTTTGTCCGTGTGAAGAACGAAGAATCACGTGTCCGCCTTGCTCTCTCTCCATTTTTCACCTAAATTAGGGATGTAACGATACCGATACGACACCGATGAATCGGCCGATACGTTATTCGCCAATGTAAATATCGCGCTCTTTGTGGCGATGGCATTCGCGCGGCGAGATTGGCGAAAGATATCTATCCTATCAATTGACCTCGGTTGCTTCAGAGCGACATTTTTCAACTGCGGATCTTATTCAAAATGATTTGCGCAACCGATTGTCAGCAAATAACCTTAACGAGCTCTGCTTTCTTAACAAAAACGTCCCTAAGGTGAAGTTTGATTATTGACTATCTACGTCACAGCTAAAAGCTACTTCCGTTGAAACCCTGTACAAACCTGTCTTTTTAGAGTTCAGTTCAATTTCAAGTTTAGATTACTTCAAGCACTAAACTTTAAATTAATAATAAATAAAAGAATATAATTACATTTCTGTTTGATTTTGACACTTCTGTCGCTCCTGGAAGGTAGGTAAATAATTTTTCACGTTTTCATCTTCTTACGTAAGCACCTTTTTAATGTTTAGGTCATTGGTTAGTGTACAAAAAGAACAATTTTTATTATATCAAGTTTTGTTTGTAAATTGTATCGGTATCGCCGATACGTTGATACAATTATCGGTATCGATATCGTATCGGCTAAAACAAGTATCGTTACATCCCTAGTCTAAATAGAAGTATATCCGTTTGGGACTGACGATGATGTCCTTATTTGCGCGACGTCAAGATATCGCGTTTGCATTTCTTATCCATTCGTTCGCGTCGCTCGAGAACAGCTCCGGAAAATGTCGCACGCTTCCATTTACGTCTGTTAGCTTGACGGACAGTCGCGGCCCAATTGCCTGTTGTCTTTTGCAGCTAACTTGTGCGGAACGCGATTTGTCCTATCAGAAAATTATGCGAGGTCCTAGAGGCCTAGAGTAATCACCAACGTATTCGTAATAGCACTGGTAAATATTTACAAGTGGGGCTCCAGGTAGAAAAGGGGTTTGGAAATTTTGTATCGAGTCGATGTATCACAGGGCACTTTGTTTATAATATTTAAGTCGGGGGGGAAACAATTTCAACCCTTATTTCATAACCCAAACAAACGTATTTCAAAAATCGAATACTTTTCGGAAATATTTTTTGTTCTTAACAAAATACCCCTCCCGAATCATAAAAAACATATTTTCATACTGCAGAATGGCCCCGAACACGTGAAAAAAAATTTGGAGCCGATTAAGGCTGGAGCCCCACTTGTAAATATTTACCATAGCACTTTATAAGTTTTCACAGGCGTCCATCTATTCGTCGCTTAAGGCTTTACACGCAGTTGCAAGGCCAAAAAAGTCGTTTTTTCACGATTTTTTTCTGGAAAAGCATTTCATTTGGGCAAAACGAAAAGTATTAGGCAGTGTAGTGGCATCTCCGGTTTGGATTATCTAAAATGAAAAAACCAAAAAGATTCTTTTAGGGGATAGATGAATCCAGGTATTGATCGAAGGAATAATCGAAATTTTAATTTTTGACAAAATGGTGGCTCCGGAAAGAAACAATTTCGATTTTCGACCAATTTTGTTTTCGTTAAATCGGTGAACAAAAATAGAAATAGTTTTCGGAAATCTTATTCCTTCGATCAATACCTGAAGAATATATCTGACAAGGTTGTGTTAAAATTGCAGACCGATCGGTTGAGCCGTTTTTGAGAAATCGTGCTCACCGACTTTGAAAACACCGTTTTGAGAAAAACGCGTTTCAAGTTTCTCGGACGCTCGGAGACGCGCTGCGAGCGTCCTTACAAATATGTGTGTATTTTCGAGAATATTCGCTGGATCGATTTGAAATTTTCAGGGTATATACTCACATATTTGTACATTCCGAAAATGCAATTAAAAAAATCGATTTTGTGAAATTTCTAACTGCGTATTACCCGTTAAGGAGGGACATACCTTTGAGGTTTTTTAAGGGAAGATTCATTCACTATTTTTGAGAAAGTAGTATGTTTTATTACTACTTTTGGCTGTTATATGGTATTTTTTTATTAATCTTTTTGAAAAAGGAAGATTTTTCTTTCATTAACAGTCATACGCAGAATACGAACCACGAAAAAGTGATAAATGTTGAAAATCGATAGAATGGTACACTTTGAAACAAAAAAAAATTGAATTTTCCGAAAAACATGGCTGCATTTTGGAATAAAACATACTTAAAATTTTTTTTTCTAAAATATTTAGGATCGTATTTTAGACAAAAAGATTAGAAATATTCATACAAAATTTTTATCAGTATCAGTCGATTAGTTTTTCAGCTATATCTCACGTCAGTTTTGACAATGCAGTTCAGAAGTAATGTAATAGCCAAAAGTATTAATAAAACATATCCTAAGTCGCAATATTTATATGTAAAAAAAATATTTTTATAAAACAAGCTTTTATTTAATGTACTAAAAAGTAGAAATTAATTTTTTTTTACCATGTCCCCCATATGTGACTATAAATAAAAGCTTGGGGCGCTCACCTTTTGAAATGCTTAATAAATTTGATCAATTCAGTTTCATTAACCGTATTTAATTTGGCACACTAGTAATTAGATGAATTATTATCACACGTTTATACTCAGTTTTAGGATTTTTATTTAAGTAATCTAAGGTTGTTTTACAGTAAATTAAATACTGTTGCTAACGGATTTATGTAAATTAAAGCTTATATGTCTAAATTTTGAGCGCCCCAAACTTTTATTTATAGTCACATATAGGTAACTTGGTAAAAAAAAATATTTTCCACTTTGTAGTACATTAAATAAAAGCTTGTTTTTTTATTATATTTTTTTTACATCTAAATTATTTTCTACTTTTTAGTCTTTGATTGATATTACTAGTTAGTTGTCACTCTTGGTTTGCTAGTTTACGAGTTTGTACGTTAGGAACATGGAATGCTTGTAAAAAATAACAAAGACTGTAATTGGGATTGAACTTACGACTAATTGCTGCATATAAACTTTTCACATACAAACACAGTCGGTTGCGAATTTGGTTGTATGTGTTAGTGAGATTTTATATGGATGCTTGGACATCGCTAATTTTACATGAAAAGTTGAAAATGTTATGGAGATATATATATATATATATATATATATATATATATATTTTAAAGTTGAATCATGCATTGTCACCTTTTAGATGCATGTTTGCAACATTTCAGAGCTCTAAGTAGTCGGAAAGTGGGTGAAATATCGATTTTCCGTTTTGCATCTCACAGAAAGTCAAGTTAAATAACAGCTTGTAAAAAGGTGAAGAAATATTGCCATAAAAAAATCATGAAAATCAGCTGACTTTTTCCTCGCCTAAAGGTATCTCCCCCCTTAATTAATTTGATCCAGTCGAGATCATTCGCGTAACCCTTTGCGGCATAGTGTAACACTGGTGTTACACCTAATTCAATTCAGATTTTGACGATTCAAAAGTGTTTTTCAATTAAATATGGCGGTTGTAAATGCGTTTCAAGGTTCCTAGGACTTCGAAAACTACTAAAACATACGTATTAAATTTTAATTTTTTACGTAGCGGGTGTCATCAATAACGAAAGTGCAAAAAAACGAACTTTTTACATCATAAATCTGATTACGACTAATCTAGCAGGTAAACCATAACCAAAAATAGGTGAATACTGGGTTTTTGATGCACTGAATACGAACCCGAAGTCCAAACCGTCAAATTGAAAATGGCGGATCCAATATGGCGGCTGTAAATGGCAAAAACTAGAGGATTTTTTTCCGAATTTGATCTATTTTTTTTGGGAGCTTATTTCATGTGACAGCGACCCCGAAAACCCCCGAGTACCAACTTTCGCTATCATCAAACAACGCTTTGCTTTTATGGTCCGCCATATTGAATCCGCCATCTGGAGTTCTCGAGTTTTGAGTGCAGATTTGTAATCAGCGACCCCGAAAAGCCCCGAGTACCAACTTTAGCTATCATCAAACGACGTTTTGCATTTATGGTCCGCCATCTTGAATTCCTGAATCAGGGACCCCGAAAACCTCCGAGTCCAAAATTTCGAGCCAATTGCACGTAAAGAAAAATGTATGCTTCAAAGGGTTAATCATCTTTGGAAAAAAAACGCCGTGGAACTTATTTTCAACGACTTTTTCAAATCTTGTTTCAAAATGGACACGGCTGATGTATGATTTTGAGACGATGCGTTTTATGTCCAATATTTGGAGGTCCGCATGACGAGCCAGACAATTATGGCCCGTACGGTTGACACTGTTGAATATGAAAGAATCGAATAAAATTCACAAATAAAATAATAAAAAGGAAAACTGTGGAGGTGACAAGGAGGGAGATTTCTCATTTAAAAAACCGTAACTTTTGTATCTTCTCAGTTTTTTTTAAACACGGAGAAATCGCACAGAGATAATTACACAATAACAAGTTTAACAATACAAATTCCGGTGTGTCAAGTTCCAAAATAACGCGTTTTTTCATTGAAAATGTCACCATTTTTTCGTTACTTAAATTTTTTTGTTGATATGGAAAAAATGGAAATAAACCTGGGAAATCGAACGACGACGAATCCAAAAATAGTAATTAAAGTTCACGGTTAAGGTAATCCTATCGCTTCACACTAGTCATACCACTGATCATACTTGAGACTTGTACAATTTATATTTTTAACATACGCAAAAAAAAATTGTAATTAAAATTTTCCATGTGTAAACTGTTTAATGAATGTTCACATTTAATGTGAAAAATTTAAAAAAACAGTTATACCAACGATTCGGGCAGTATTTCTAAGTTTGATATTTGGCAACATTGGTTCTATCTCCGTCTCTTTTCACTCAACCAGGCGAGTTTAACCTCCATGCTTTTCAACGTCGCACTGTCACAGCAATGTCAGGTACGGGAAGTATAAAGCATTGTATTCGGGCCACGACTGGTAAAAAGCGTGGAAAATTTGTGTCGGCGAAATATGTCGGTTAAAAATGAAGTATGTGTGGAAATTCGAATGAGTGAAATGAGGTTAGGACTACAGTCAGCTGTTGCCTCGCTGTCACGCCTCATTATCGTAGCAAGTGGCAATAAATCCAATGCCGGAAGTTCAAATTAAACTTTATATTACATAAAAATTAGGTCAATAAGCGTCATTTTTTCTGAGAGCATTGGATTATTACAAGTGTTAAGTATGTACATCTGATTATTTTTAAGAATCTGACGGATTCCCACTATTATATACACTTTTGTAGCGACCGGAAATTGGGTTTGTGTATGTCGTCTCGGAATTCCTAATTAGGTCGATAACCGACCCTGAAATTTTACAGAAACGATTATTAATATATTTAGTGAAGCTAAAAAATTATGAAAATCCTACGGATTGAAGCCTGGCGATAGGATTACCTTAATCGGGAAAGCCCTTTTATGCACTCGTCAATTAACGACGGAGTTATTTCCACTTCGCTGTTAAATGCAATATTACTTTAATACTATTTATTCATAATTAATTATAGATTCGCTGCAATACTCGCAATTCGTGCATGATAATATTTACGGTAATTGCATTTTTTCATATATATATTTTAATTTATCAATTTAAATTTTTGCAGCAATTTATTATTCGCAATGTATCAATTATAATTTTTCAAAAAAAATAAATTTCCTATTCACGTTAATTCATTACTATATTTTTATAATTCCCGAATTCATTTAGTTTACGTGAAATTAGTTCATGTCATCCTACAAATGACCATTTTTTCAACTCAATTTTTTCATACATTTATTTAAATTTAATTTATTAATTTGTATCTTTGTGGCAATTTATCAATTATATATGTATTTTTTCAAACTTAACCTCACATTCGCGTTAATTCATTATTAATTTTATTATCATTGCAGAA
Source organism: Ophion ellenae (assembly GCA_963210295.1). Lineage (NCBI taxonomy): Eukaryota > Metazoa > Arthropoda > Insecta > Hymenoptera > Ichneumonidae > Ophion > Ophion ellenae. Next base: position 22,154,800 of record OY723396.1, on the reverse strand, counting down.
TTTAATTGGTTAACGTGAAACTATTCGTCAATTATTAATTCACTATGAATGACATTTTACTTAAATTTGAATAAATTTGAATTTTATTGTTCACTCTTCGGAGCAAAAAAAAAATTCGCGAGTAATTCGTAAACGATGTACGTATACTCTTCTGTTTCAGACATAGTCATCGTAGCGGGCGCGCTCGGGAATATAAATTGGTGCGGGAAATCACGAACTTTCTAACAACGCGAAGGAACATCAGTGCGTTCTTCTCGGCAGTATAAATCGCTGGCCCGTGGGAGTTTCACGAAAAAATTGGCCCTGCTCGCAGACACGATGGATATAAATTTCACACGAATATGCTTCGTATTGCTCGCGTTGGGCACGTGCGTAATAGGATTATTGATAAACACAGCAGAAAAATATATGCCAGTGATAGTCGCGCGAATGTACCGTTATGGAAAGTTCGCGGTTGTCACGGATCACGCGTTACTCTCGAAACTCGAGGTACCGAAGAGGTAAAGTTATTGCGTACACAGCAGGCTGATTCGTTTATCTTTTTTATTCCTCGTATTTTGCCAATCATATGCGATATTTCCAAAAAACTTCAAACTGCCGTGACTTTCTTGATTTTTCAGCTAAAGAATTTTTTTTTCGCCTTAAAGTCAGCGATTTTTGCAATAAAACCAAACCTTCCTATTTAAGGAGAGGTACCTGAGTAAACGGCGAGAAAGACAGGTAAACTTCGGGAATTTTCATCTCAAAAACTAACGTTTCGATTGGATCCGGGTTTTTTTTATTGGAAAATATGTACATTGGGGTATGTTTAGGAATTTTTAAAAATAAATTCGTTGACTGGTACACTGCCGAAAAAAATATTTAATTTAAATAGGTTTTTTCCTTGGCTCACGGCGTACTGCGGTTTTATTTGTTTCAAAGATATTTTTTTATTTGTTTCAGCTATTCTTGTTTAATATTGAATATATTTAAATTGAATAAACGAAGATTCGATTCAACTAAATCTCTATTTGCTCACAATGTACACTGAATCTAAGTGTACTATATGCATAAAATATTTCATAAATTCAAAATAAAAAGAAATACTCAATCGAGGGTTTCACGGCAACGATTTTGTATCGTAACTCGTCATTCCCTGGCCGTTTGAGATTATTTCTACCGAAGAAAATATTTCACCTATATGGGAATCGAACCTGGAACCTACCTTCTCATAGCTACGCACGCTGCCCCTATGCTACCATACAGGGTCGGGCATATTCGATTTTTTTTATTCATGAATAACAAAAAAAAATATTCAAAATTCGTTCCGAAAATGAATGAAGCATCCCATTGGATTCGCTACTCATTCCGAAAATGAATAATGAATCCAACTCAATTCAGTATTCGTTCCGAAAATGAATAATGCATCCTACTGGATTCAGTACTCATTCCGAAAATGAATATTGAATCCTACTGGATTCAGTATTCATTTCGAAATGAATGATGAATCCTACTGGATTCAGTATTCATTTCAAAATGAATTACGAATCCAACTGAATTCAGCATTCATTTCAACATATGTAATGAATCCAACTCGATTCAGTATTCATTCCGTATTCGGATATCATCAAATTGAATAATCTGAAAAAATGGACAATGGATATGGGACAAATATAATGTCGCATTTCTACCCCCATTTCTTCAGTTACTAGATACTAAGGGCGCGATTTCCCTTCGGTAAATATAATGTGATCGGACGATAATGTTGCAATAGAATAAACATGTTTTCTGTCAATTTTTCCAGATTATTCAATTTGATGATATCCGAATATGGAATTAATACTGAATCGAATTGGATTCATTGCTTATGTTGAAATGAATACTGAATTCAGTTGGATTCATTATTTATTTTGGAATAAATGCTGAATCCAACTGGATTCATTATTCATTTTGAAAAGAAGACTGAATCCAGTAGGATTCATTATTCATTTTCGAAACGAACACTGAATCCAAATGAATTCATTATTTATTCTCAGAACGAATACTGAATCGAGGTGGATTCATTATTAAAAAAAATGAATATCCATCTGACATGTATTAGGTATTGTTTTCCTACTTGAATACTAAAAGTATTCGAGTATGCCCATCTCTGCTACCATATCATCTTAGTCGCAGATATGGCTAGGAGACCAAATGAATTCCTATAATTATTTGCTGTATCACATAAACTATATCAATTAGTTAATATCATTGCGATAATTAGAGAGTTTTCTCGACTAACACGCTATATATTTTTCTAACATAACCTATATATATATATATATATATATACTGCCTCTCTCTTCACCCTCTCTACCCCCACACCTCTTTGATATGTGTGTTGCAATAAAGACAGACCATTCAATCAAATAGAAAAATGGTTGACTCTACGAAAATTCTATAATGTAAATTTTAAAAAATCAAATAGATCCATTTAGTGGATTCAACTAAATCGTTGATTGAGCAGATGAAACCGAATCACAGGTTTATTAGGATTAAATCAAATGTTTAGTTATTGGACGATATTGAATATATTTTGATTTGAATAAATAAATATATTTGAAGTAAATAATTTCAATAACGGAACGCAATAGGAAAAATTTGATTCCGCGAAAAATCTAGTTAATTCCAATAAACAAAAATCATATAGACGCGTTTAGTTCATATCAATAGACTTTTTCTGTCAGTGTAGCGATTCAAACGCGATTATCTCGAAACACAGTTTTCAAAGTCGGTGCCAGATGTATCTCGAAAACGGCTTGTCCGATTTTGTCCAAATTTGGATACAATATTATTCGATAGTTTTTCTCGTTCGCCACGTAGGATTTTTTTTTAATTTCCATTTTTGACGGAATTGCGACAGTTTTAATTAAACATTCGTTTTTCGTTCGGAATTTCCGACGATTTTGGATTGCATCCACATTGCATAAAAAAGCAATGGTTCAATCAAATGAAAAGCCCCCAATGAACCCCTAATACGAAAAACTTAATTGTACGAGTGAATCACTTTTTCCTGCGAAAAAAAATTGTTAAATTCGCACATGATTTTATACCCGTTACTGTGGCCTAACCCCCTTAAGTTTTCTTCTATTCTTTCCTTCTTTCCATATCATTCTTCTTTATCTCCTCCCATATTCCTTGCGACTTTTTTCAAATATTTTCTCCACTTTGACAAGATTCCGTTCGCAATTGCTCTTATTTCCTCAAAATTGCTTTTTCTACTTATATCATTGCCACTCTGTCACGTTTTTCGTTTTCCTGTAACATTTTTCTCACATCATGAATAACGTCAATTTTTTCGTACCTCCCACAACAGGTGGTTCAAGCATTTTTACGTATTCGCCGCTCCAGCCTCGAGTTTCGTCCTCGCGCTTACGATCCTTCGATACATCTGCGAAATTCCGATGCCTCGATTCGTTACTTGGCTTCTCGATTTGCAAATGGGCAGTCGGAGGAAAGTTCTCGTCAGCCCAGAGACTACGATGTTGGCGACGATGTTGGTCAGTGTACAGTGCTGGAAGCGTTTGTACGAGACACATCACGTGAGTGTGTTCAGCGACGGGAAGTTAGGCGTGATCATTTATATCGTGGGATTCGTTCATTACCTGGGAACGTTGACCAGCTTGATTGGCGAATCGGAGGGATTCGTCGTGGGTAAGCTCCCGTCTTTTTCTTTGCCATTTCTTCGATACTTTTATCAGTTCCTGCGAGACCCTCGGGAGTGTTGCCCACAACACCCACTCTGCCAATGCACGAGGGCACAGGGAAACTGCGAAAAACCCGATGCCGATACAGGCGTATTTTCACTGAGTTTCCGAACATTGGAAACAACAGGTTCGTCCGGTGTACTTCGTTGGGATCGACTGACGACGGTCCAGTACTTCGCCGCCATTGTCTTTCTCCTGGCGTCCTGGGAGCAACTCAGGACGAACTTTATCCTCGCGAATTTGCGGCGGGACTGCCGCGGCAACGTCGTCACGAAGGCCCACAAAATACCGCGGGGAAGACTGTTCCGTTGGATCTCGGCGCCGCTCCAATTCAACGAGATAATCATGTACACGATGCTCTCCATCGTTCTTTGGCGGAGCTCCACGTATCACTACGTGACTGCCTGGGTCGTCGCCAATCAGGTAAACAACAAATTTCCACCGTCAATTTTCTCGTCTCGTTTTTCGTACGAAGCACTCGCTCACTCTCGTCGCATCTTCTCAATTCGTTCGTTTCAGGTTGAAACTGCAATTTTGAATCATCAATGGTACGTCCAAAAGTTCGAGGATTATCCGAAGGAACGGAAGATTTTGGTGCCACTTTTATATTGACGTACACACTCGGCTCGTCGTCATTCGAAAATCATTGCCACTGTTCAAGATGCTGTACGCACCTAGAGGCCCGAAAAAACGGCCAAATTCGGATTTTTTTTCTGGAAAATCCTTTTTTTTAACGCAAGAGCATAAAAAAATACAGATAAACAACAAAAACATGGCCGCCGGCCGAGGATGAATTTTCTTCGCGACGTTTGGCGGTGGACAGTCCAGCTTAAAATGGTTTATCCGAAATCTAAAAACAAAACGGGTTATTCAAGTTAACGATAAGTACGAGTCGTCGACGATAATCGATTTTTTAAGTCACTTTATAAAACAACGCGGCGAGGAATCGAAACTAGCGTACAAAATATTTGAGAAAAGTCGTCGTTCATACGTAACTATTGAAAAATGATCGATTTTGAAAAAGCTCGATGGTCGAGGTGCCTATTTTTGAAGGTTCAAAGGATTTTTTGAGTGTTTCCGGAAATACGATTTTTTAAAACATTTTCGCGGTGTCCTCATTCATTTTTAGGAATATTTCAACGAAATTTTCGCGGAATATAGCTGAAACGTGATACTACAGAATAAAAATATTTTTGGAAAGTTACATTTTTTCACCCACCAAGATGTAGTCCGTTGAAAAACGCGAGCCTGTGAACAATGCGAATTAAGGGGCATTGGAAAACGAGTGTGAAACTGGAAAGGTCTCTAAGGAACCGGAAACAGCGAAGTTCCAAGTGTGGAGTAATATTGAAAGGGAGCGGGTTCTCAAAACTGCCCAACGATGCATGTAAAGGAACATTAGAGATTAAAATTGCATGTACATATTTATGATTAAGTAACCAGGGGTGAACTTCCGAAAAGCTGTTACGCCCGATCGGGCTGAAATTTTACAATTGTAGAATAATTGTTTCTTAGTTTGAAAAAATCCTCAATATTGCTTATTGTTTTCCTGCCCAACTGTATATCCCGCCTCAAATGGACCATCTGTCCAAAATTTCAGCCGAATCGGGTGTAGCAGCTTTTCGGAAGTTTATCCGTGACCAGAAAAGAGTCGCAAAGTTAATGAAATAATTGACAAGCTCAGACTACGATTAAAAGATTTATTACAACATGGTGAAACGCTTGCTGTTCACCGTCGACGAAGCTTCGCTTCCCTTCGACATTTATCTCACCCCTCGGCTTCTTCAAAATATATAATATACGCGTTTCGCGTGATGTACACAGGACGCACCGCGATCCACTCGTAAAGCACGGGGGGCTGGTGTATCCGTTGGCGGTTTCTCGTTGGAAGAGATCGTACGAGAGAGAGAGAGAGGAGAGTTCACCAAACGATAACGTATCCAGCGAACGTGAAATATCGGTATTTACACATTCGCTGCGGCTCTCGTTACTCGCGAAGGCCAATAAAGAGATACGGAATGTTTCGAAACACGAAATTCCACGTTGCCCTCCTCGTGATCGCGGTTACGCAGTTACGAGTGTATTGAAGAGTCCCACCGGGATGATCTCCGGCGTCCGTTTACTTGAAGAGTAGGCTGAAACAGACGAATCATTCCTCCCTTAACGATTGGCTAATACGGTCGTCCTTCGGAGATTATAACCGAGGCGCAGGCCGGGTATTATCGACCAGGGTTGGGCACATTCGAATCTTTCTTCATTCATGAATAATAAAGAAACTCATTCAAAATTCGTTCCGAAAATGAATGAAGAATCCCACTGGATTCATTACTCGTTCCAAAAATGAATAATGAATCCAACTCAATTCAGTGTTCGTTCTGAAAATGAATAATGAATCCTACTGGATTCAGTATTCATATCGAAATGAATAATGAATCCTACTGGATTCAGTATTAATTTAAAAACGAATTACGAATCCAACTGAATTCAGTATTCATTTCAACATAAGTAATGAATCCAACTCGATTCAGTATTCATTCCGTATTCGGATATCATCAAATTGAATAATCTGGAATAATGGACACTGGAAATGGGACAAATATAAGGTCCCATTTCTACCCCCATTTATTCAGTTACTAGATACTAAGAGCGCGATTTCCCTTGTGTAAGTATAATGTAATCGGACGATAATGTTTCAATAGAATAAACATGTTTTTTGTCAATTTTTCCAGATTATTCAATTTGATGATATCCGAATACGGAATGAATACTGAATCGAACTGGATTCATTACTTATGTTGAAATGAATACTGAATTCAGTTGGATTCATTATTCATTTTGGAATGAATACTGAATCCAACTGGATTCATTATTCATTTCTGAAATGAATACTGAATCCAGTCGGATTCATTATTCATTTTCGGAACGAATACTGAATCCAACCGGATTCATTATGTATTCTCAGAACGAAAACTGAATCGAGGTGGATTCATTATCGGAAAAAAATGAATATCCATCTGACATGTATTAGGCATTACTTTTCCTACTCGTATACTAAAAGTATTCGAGTATGCCCATCTCTGTTATCGACACACGAGGCGTAAGCCTCGGTTATATCAAGTCGGGTGTTTTTACAACTCGCGTAGGGAAGAACAGATCTCCGATGGTGGCAAATTGCGATATACCTGTACGGATAGCCCTGAGCCTTGTTTCTGAATATCGAAAGTAGCAGACTGAAGAAGATGGCCACCAAGCCGAGGCCTACGATCGCGATGATTCGTCGCTTCTTAACGTCGCCCTTGCGAGTCGCGGCCTCGGTCATCAGGATCATACCCAGCACCACGGCTCCGTCTGACGCGCGTTGCGATGTAAGGTAAATTCGTTTATATGTTGCGCTCGTCTCGAACATCAAGCACTTTCGCGTTTATATCGATCATTGGGCATTCAAACAAAAGGATACTGAGCACCATGACTATGTAAGTCTCCAGTACGAATTGGCCCTGCGACGAGCCGTGAATGTACGCCACCATGCCGTTCGGCGACTTGTGCATGAAGGGCGGCCCTCGTATGTGATTCCACATTTGCCCGGATACCATCGTCAGCGTGAAAAACTGAAAATGTTTTTTTTTTTTACAACGTAGGTCATTCAAGCGCGGAGATACTTTTGGGCGAGAATCTTTTTTTTTCTGATTTTCATGATTTTTTATCAACGGGAAATATTTCTTCAAGATTTTTGATACTCGGGATATGTTTTATTGCTACTTTTGGCTGTTACGTGGTATTTTTTTGTTGTTAATCTTTCAAAATGGCGAAGGTATGGCACGGGCTTCTATACTGCATTTTCAAAACTGGCGCTAATTATAGCTAAAAAACTAATCGACTGATTTTGATGGAATTCGGTGTAAATCTGTCTCACCTTTTTGTCTAAAACATGACTCCGAATATTTTTAAGAATAAAAAAAAAGTATTCTTTTATTGCAAAATGATAGCATTTTTTTTTTGAAAGCGTATCTAATCGATTTTCAACATTTCTCACTTTTTCTTGGTTCATATTCCGCGTATGGGTGTTAATGAAATAAAAACGTCACGTTTTTGTTTTCGAATTAATCTCACCGACGCCACGTGTCACGCCGTCTGACTACATTCGCCGCAACCCGTTTAGGAGACTGTACCATAACTCCGCGATTTATGAAGATTAATAAATAAAAAAATGAGATTTAAGGTAGTCCTATCGCCAGGCTTCAATCCATAGGATCTTCATAATTTTTTTTTTTTGAGCTTCACTAAATATATTAATAATCGTCTCTGTAAAATTTCAGGGTCGTTTATCGACCTAATTACAGAGAAAAGAAATATAAAAATTGCGTACTTTTGTGAAGGAATTCCGAGACGACATACAAAAACCCAATTTCCGGTCGCTACAAAAGTGTATATAATAGTGGGAATCCGTCAGATTCTCAAAAATAATCAGATTTACATACTTAACACTTGTAGTAATCCAGTGCTCTCAGAAAAAATTACGCTTATTGACCTAATTTTTATGTAATATCAACTTTAATTGGAACTTCCGGTATTGGATTTATTACCACTTGCTACGATAAAGAGACGTGACAGCAAGGCAACAGCTGACTGTAGTCCTAACCTCATCTCACTCATTCGAATTTCCACACATATTTCATTTTTAACCGACATATTTCGCCGACACAAACTTTCCACGCTTTTTACCAGTTGTGGCTTCGGGCCACAACTGGTAAAAAAAAACGCATTTTTTTTTCTTCGTATTTTAGCCGCCATTTTGTTAATTTTGCACGTATATAAAATATTCTAGTTAGGTCGGTTCCTGAAGACATACTGAACATGAAACTATTTGATTTTTTTGTTTCGGACCATCCGTCGGGAAGATCTCACGACCACGGCAACGGTACCTGCTTTTCGAGGCGTTGGCTTTAAACATATTTTACGTGTACAAAAAATGAATAAAATACATTAAATTTTTTTTTATGTACTTAAAGAGTGTATTTATTGAACAGTTTAAACCCCATATCGATATCTTTAATAGTATTCTCAGAAAAAATTCACGCAAATAGCGTTTTTTTCATGGTTTCAAAGTAGAATCCTGCCTTAACAGCCAAAAGAAGTAAAACATATCCTAAGTCTCAAAAATGGTGAAGAAATGTTTGCTTTTAATAAAAAATCATGAAAATAAAGGTATGTTCCCTCTAGAGGTTTTTTTGGACGAAAGAGGGCGAGACCGCGTCGTTAGAAAGAATCATATGTATAGGTGAGAATCGAACAGGATGAATTACCAATGCACCCAGGCCCCATATGGTCTTGTTGTAAATGAAGTCTAGGTTGTTTCGCATGATGTAGAGGAAGCCTCCGATGAGTACGAGGAGCATGATACCGGCGACAGTCGCCGTCCAGGTAGGTGGCCTCAACAGACGGAATTGTATGTCCGTACGTTCCCAGATCCATTTGCCGATGGACTCCGCAGCGAAGCCGACTCGCTGTATGTCCATTGTGTCGGCGGGTTTGGGCTTACCCTTGGGTGGGAAGTGCATGTACACCGGAGCCGTGTCGAGTTTTAGCTGCCAAAGATTGCTCGATTAGGGCCGTCATCCCATGTGACAGGACCAAAAGATCGAAAAAATGCTTTTTTGCACAAATTGCGAGAAAAGTGCGCGTGTTATTTAAACCCGGCATAGCAGATTAAAAGTGAGTCAACATTTCCGTTGTTTCAATCGTATTTGAACAAAAACGCGCGTTTTTCTCAAAACTATTTTTCAAATTGGCTTCCAAGATGTCTCAAAAACTATTGAACGGATTTCGCCATTGCACGGGTGTACCGTACCATCTGAAAGACGTCCGTGGCTTCGTCAAAGTCGACAGTCGCGAAGAACAGCTTGTTGGAATGGGCCTGGGAGTAGCGGAACGAATTTGCGACAATCGTGAATTCGTCGTTGGCGTACTCGCAAATCTGGCACTTCCTCATCGGTGACATAGCCGTGAACATAACGATGACCGAATAATTCCTCGGTGTCGACTTGACGAATGCCTTGAATCGCGGCCCGTTGAATCTCAGCACCGGCTGCTTGTGCGCCATCTCCGTCAGTTGCTGCACTCGTTCCGCCAATGAGGAACTTTGACTCTGAAATGTAATTTCAGTCGTACAGAGACGTCGAGCGGAGTTCCAGAGGCTCCGATTTCAGGAGACGCATCCGGTGCACACTCGAAGCATCCGATCGAAGAGAAAATTCTTCGACGTACCGCAATACTTTCTGTATTCGTCACATCATTTTTATCTTCCATGTGAGCACTGGCTCTTGAAGGAACAGTCGGAACTGCAGTTTTAAATATCTCTATCAATTAGAATTTCAAATAATTCTATCATATTCTATCTATATCATAAATAACTATCAAATTATTCAAAATTATTGTTTCTTCGTTTTTTACGTTATCTTTCTCAATCTAATTAATGAAATGAGGTTCTTTTGTAATCGGTTTGCGTACACCGCCATTTTTAAAAGTATTTTCATTACTGAAGTAAAGATTTTCCATATGTGTATTCGAAATGACGCTTGGCCGGAGCCCGTAGACTCAATTTTGAGTTTCCGCAAGTTCTGTTAAGTTGTATTCGAGATAAAAAGTAATTGAAATCTGGCTAATCTAGCAAATTTTCTAAGAGTATGTTGTGTGCAGAGCTGACATTTTATTGTCCGGGAGAAACACTGCACGGAATTGTCTGGAATTTAAATATTTTTTGCCCCAAAACAGATATAGTGGAATTTATGGAAACATCGACTTTAAACTTTTTCCACACTTTATTTTTATTCTGAATAACTCTATCAAACTTTTCGAAAATATAGTTCTTTTCGTTTTTTACGTTATTTTCTCTTCAATTTAATTAGTAAAATGAGATTCTTATGTCATCTTTTTGCTTACTTCGCCATTTTCTTAAGTATTTTCATTACTGATGTAAAGATACTTCGTCGTAAGATTTATTCATAGAAAGTTTATTCCCGTTCCCATTGTTCTGTATTTATATTTGAAATGATGCTTGGCCTGTGTTCGTAGATTCAATTTCGAGTTTCCGTAAGTTCGGTTAAGTTATCTTCGAGGAAAAAAAACATTCGAAAATCTGACCAATCAAGAAAACTCTCTCGGGTACGTTGCGAAACAGAGCTGGAATTTTATTGTCCAGGAGAGACATTAGGCTGAATTGCGAAGAATTGAAATATTTATTGTCCCAAAAAAGATATAGTGAAGTTTATAGAAACATCGATGTAAACTTTTATCAAAATCTATCTCTATTATGAATAGCTATCAAATTTTTCAAAAATATTGCTTTTTACGTTATTTTCCTTCAATCTAATTAAGGGGAGATATACACCTAGATGGTCGAGGTCGAGGATTTAGAAGCAATGACCATTCCATCGACCGTAGAGGACCTACACTATGGGCCTGGTATCGATGATTCCATGTAAGTTCACAAATTTCATGATTTATTCATTCCCAAATTCTCAAACGCGTTTTTCTCAAAACCACGATTTTCAAATCGGTATCCAAAATTTCTCGAAAACCGATGAACCGATTTTTTTCCGCTACTTAGTTTTCGTTTTATAGGCAAAATAATGACTAATTATTGGCCCAAAAATCACTATTTATGTTCAAACGTCCGCCATTTTGTCATAAATCGATATTTTCAAAATCGGCTATGACAAGTACTAGATTATAGTATCTAATTTAATAATGTTTTTGGTTTTTTTTTCAGATGATTTTTGAAGAAATGGCAGTGGGTCCATATACACTGATTTTTTTACGATGCTCCAAGGATCATACAATAGCCTTGTATATTTTTGATATTTTTAAATAAAGAAAATTAAACATATTTTTGAATGTATATACTTTTAGATAATTAAAACCCCAATCTGGAATTTTAAATAGTTTTCCTTGAAAAAATTCCCAAAATTGACTTTTTTGCGGCTCCTAGGTGTATATCTCCCCTTAATAAAATGAGGTTCTTATACAATCTTTCTGCTTAGTGCGACATTTTTCAAAGTTTTTTCATTACGGAAGTACGAGTCTTCCGTGATTCGCTTATTCTTGTTGCCATTGTTCTGTATTTATATTCGAAATGATGCTGGCTCCGTGTTCGTAGATTAAATTACGGAGTTTCCATAAGTTCCGTTAAATTGTATTCGAGATAAAGATAATCGAAATCTGACTACTCTAGCCAATTTCCAGGGTACATTGTGAACAGAGCTGAAATTTTATTGTCCGGGAGAAATACTGCGCTGAATTGCCTAGAATTGAAATATTTTTTCTCGCGAAAGCGATACAGTGGAATTTATCGATACATCGACATCGAACGTTTGTCTATCCATGGAATCTCTTCATTACGATCAAATATTTCGTAGAACGAAAGCCCTGGCTCTGGGAAAACGAATCTCGTGGGGTTTATCCACGAGAACGAAAAAATTTGAGGTTATGGCAACCGGGCTACAAATGCAATTCCGCGATAATTTCAACGAGAGTATCTGAGAATGGGACGAGTGCGATTTTGCGATTGAGTTAACGCGATATGCGAATAACACCGATAGAGTCGAAAAATTTGTGACCGGGTGTTCAGCATTTTCATTCTATCGGTTTGTTCGATCGAACGGTGTTTGACGTGTCAATTTCGGAGAGCCTGGCCCCGTTTTCGTTACCCGATGCACAAACGCGTCGATACTCACGCTTTTAGTCCGATATTGGCAGTCAACATTGTAGATGAAGAGTAGGAGGACACCCACGAGCGTAAGATACAAAAAATATTTATTCATTTTAGCTTGAACTTTGACAGTAACAGTATGGATCAGCTAAAGAAACAAACAAGTCTCCCTTCGCCAACGGGTGAGCTGCCGCTAGCAGACGAACCGCACACGGCTGCGCTCGTGATTGGTCGTCGACGTTGTCACGCTCGCAACGTGGCAATAATTAACTCAAGCTCATACTTTCCGAATGCGTGTCGCGCGAAAAATCATTTCTAAAGTGAAAAATCCCCAAGACAACCGATTGCTCTGAAAATTCGCAAGCATGGAAAAAAACGTATTAACCGCGATTATTCGTCGCGACGTGCAAGTCGATAAAAGCTTTTGTCGAGTAGCCGATGCCCGGACAGGGCCGTACGACCACGCTCATCCGATTTTGTACCGACAATTTTACGGCTTCTCGCAATCAAGTGCACGACTATCGTCGCTTGCTCTTCGTAAGAAAAAGCCGCGAAATGTCGCGAACCGGAAATAAAAGCAGTTGAAATTTATGACAACGTAGAGTCGCGATTTCACCTGGTCTTACACAATATGCTTTTTTTCATCTACATTTCAGTAAATGGTAAGCCTGTTGATCGCAAGTATTTTTGAATTGTGGGAATATCGTCTGTGAGGAATAGTCTGTGCACACGTATTATTTTTCAATCCAAATTCTAGACGATTATTCCGTTTTGTCGCACGCAGTCAAACATGGCTGCAATAATCAACAGCAAATCAGCAATATCTCGATTTTATGGAAAAAGTTTCCATAAAATCGAGATATTGCTGATTTGCTGTTGATTATTGCAGCCATGTTTGACTGCGTGCGACAAAACGGAATAATCGTCTAGAACAGGGAGGCTAGAGTGGGAGGAGTCCGATCTCTTATGGAGAGACTTGAAAAAAGTGGCTACAAAAATGTGGTCATCTGGGATGGCGCCACTATTGCTAAGACGTCGAGAAGTGAGCTGCGTGTGACAGAGACGGAACAAGTAAATAATGAGAAGTGAACTGTGCATAAGGCAGCATGTTACTTTAGAAGTAGGCTGCGTGCGAGAGAGATGCAAAATGATATATAGCCAGGTCGCGCGCAAAAGTTACCCCCTCTCTAGCCTCTTCCGCGCCCATCACACAATCATAGTAGCGCGCGTTCGTGAGCGAGCGACGCTCGGACATCTTCGGAAAGAGCCGAGCGCGCCGAAGTTTCCCGACCGCGCCTTCGGCAGCTACATCAACACATGGGCGCCGAGCTCGTTCATGTGCGGCCAAGCCAAAACGAAGGCTTCGAGGGAAAAAGCAATCTGAGCACGACTCGCGCGTGACGTCACCCGACGGAACGCGCGAGGCTTTTAGATGATTTCAATGCTTATTTAGCTCTTGATTCTCTGCGTTATCAATGTATACAAAAAAAGTATCGGGCACCCTGATCGCTTATTTTTTTAGTTTATACGTTAATTTAAATATAACAATAAATCCAAAGTACAACTTATTTGTCTTCTAAAAAATTGTTTACACTCTACTCACACCCATTCTTATGCCAAATAAATTATAATTCATAAAAGTAAGCAGAAATATATTTATATTCGTATTATTATCTTGATTCTCATACTTTCATCAAGCGATAAAGCATTATCCCCAAAAACAAGCGAATCATTCATCTGGCCGCGAATCGTCAGTACCAGAAAGTGCATATTCTACAAGCGATGGGATGGTCCCGTTCCTAGCGTTCCTGGCTTCGGTCCGCAGGGGGGCGGGATCGTTCCCCGCGCTCAGTGCTTTTTTTTTTTAATTCTGATTACCATTAATTCTTATTTGATTAGTTATTTTTATTAGTTATCTTTATTATTTTAATTAGTTATCTTTTAGTGTCGAAAAATTTATCGCGCACTCCGACCGCTTATTTGATTAGTTTGTACGTTAATTTTAATGTAATAATAAATATAAATTACAACTTATTTATCGTCTAAAAAATTGTTTGCGCTTTACCCACACCCGTCCCTATGCGAAATAAATTGTAATTCATAAAAGTAAGCGGAAATATATTGATATTCGCATTATTATATTCATTCTCATATACTATCATCAAGCGATAAAGCATTATCCCCAAAAACCAGCTACATCCATCCGGCCGCGAATCGTAACTTACGTGAATGAATATAATAATACGGCTATAAATATATTTCTGCTTACTTTTATGAATTACAATTTATTTGGCATAGAGACGGGTGTGAGTAAAGCGCAAACAATTTTTTAGAAGATACATAAGTTGTAATTTAAGATTTATTATTACATCCAAATTAACGTACAAACTAATAAAATAAGCGGTCGGAGTGCGCGATAAATTTTGCGGCACTAAAAGATAACTAATAAAAATAATAATGATAACTAATAAAAATAACTAATCAAACAAGAATTAATAGTAATAATAATTAAAAAAAAAACACTGAACGAGGGGAACGATCCTGCGCCCCTGCGGACCGAAGCCAGGAACGCTACCAACGGGACCATCCCATCGCTTGTAGAATATGCACTTTCTGGTACTGACGATTCGCGGCCGGATGGTTGATTAGCTTGCTTTTGGGGATAATACTTTATCGCTTGATGAAACTATGAGAGTTAATATAATAATACGAATATAAATATATTTCCGCTTACTTTTATTAATTATAATTTATTTGGCATTAGGACGGGTGAGAGTAAAGCGTAAACAATTTTTTAGAAGATAAATAAGTTGTAATTTGGATTCATGATTATATTTAAATTGACGTATAAACTAAAAAAATAAGAGATCAGGGTGCGCGATACATTTTTCTGTATACATTGATAACGCAGAGAATCAAGAGCTAAATAAGCATCGAAATCATCTAAAAGCCTCGCGCGTTCCGTCGGGTGACGTCACGCGCAAGTGGTGCTCACATTGCTTTTTCCCTTGAAGCCTTCGTTGCGGCTTGGCCACACATGAACGAGCTAGGCAATAGTGGTTCTTTCCGAAGATGTCCGAGCGTCGCGCGCTCATGGACACGCGCTACTATGATTGTGTGATGGGCGCGTAAGAGATCAGAGAGGGGGTAACTTTTGCGCGCGATGTCGCTGCACTGCTTGCTGGGATGCGTATTCGATCCTCTTCCATCTCTCTTACACGACATCGATACTCAGCTTCGTGCTCGAGGTTTTAGAGATAGTGGCGCCATCCCGGTCTGACCACATTTTTGTAGCCACTTTGAAATGCACAGATCGGCCTCCTCCCACTCTAGCCTCCATGGGAAAAAGCTTCGTTGAGATATTTCTTTCAAACAGGGCCGTATTTTGTGGGGGCATGAGGGCCCTACTGAATCATTGGCTAAATTACAATTATCATACCCAACGATAAACTTGAATAAAAAATGAAATCAAATTAAAGAGCAAATTTAGTAGATTCAGACATTTTTTTCGGAAAAGTCGCGGCTATGTAAATTCTTCTGCTAGTCACATTTTTCTAAGTTTTATCATTGACATTTTAACATTTGGTCCCTGTTTTTATCGTCGTTAAGGAATCTTTAGATTTTTTGACACGCGTGAGCAATTTATATCAAGCATCTAGAGTTATTTATAAATAACTTCGCAAGCGCCGAATAAATGAGACGAATTTTAGAGTCGTAATTTTTCGTCAAAAGTTCGGTGACTTGGCTTGAAATTTTACCAGTATACTGAGATGTATTTTTACTCGATTATAGACAAAAATCAGTTAATTGTTAAATATTCGGGTGTGTGAAAGGAATATCGAAATCGAAAAATAGCTGACTTTAACGATTTTTTTTCGATGGTTAATATACGCTAATCAGTCTGATTTTTTATGTCAAATCAAAGCACTCACGAAGAACGGAAAATAAATTTCTAAACATTTATTTTTATTTTTTTAACATTTTTTTACCGGTTGAAAATGTCTTCGAAAAAAAGGAGCCCGCACTCCTTTTTTTTTCTTCAAAAAGATTATTAATCGGTATGAAAGACGCTATCTTACTATGCTATGGCGGTTTGAGAAAAAAATATCGAATTTAGCCTATTTTACGACAGTTTTGCGTTAAAAAAATACGAAGATAAAAAAAAGCTTCCATAGCAAGATAAAGAATGGCGCGAAGGATGTTGTGTCAACATTTGAGACGAATAGCTTGAAAACTCTTCCTTTAAGAGGGTACACCGATTTGAAACGGGGTCCCCTCAAAAAGGGTCCACTCAAAAAGGAACAAAAAGACGACGAAAAATGGTCGTTTTCAAAAACGGGTGCTAATTGTAAAAAAAATTGTAAAATTTTTTTTACAATTAGCACCCGTTTTTGAAAACGACCATTTTTCGTCGTCGGTTCGGAACAAAAAGACGACGAAAAATGGTCGTTTTCAAAAACGGGTACTAATTGTAAAAAAAATTGTAAAATTTTTTGAAGAAGCCGAAA
Organism: Ophion ellenae; assembly: GCA_963210295.1. Classification (NCBI taxonomy): domain Eukaryota; kingdom Metazoa; phylum Arthropoda; class Insecta; order Hymenoptera; family Ichneumonidae; genus Ophion; species Ophion ellenae. Next base: position 22,137,860 of record OY723396.1, on the reverse strand, counting down.
TGAAGGTAAATCCCTCCTTTTTAAAATGCCATTTATTAAATTGGCCTAGGTCAACTACCGGCAAAATGGCATAGAAAGCCGTTTCGGCACTCGTTTAAACTTTTGTCCGGAAACTTTTCGCCGGTAGTGTATCTAGCTTATCAATTGACTTCGTTTGCTTCAGAGCGATGTTTTTTCAACTACAGGTCTTATTGAACATGATTTGCGCAACCGATTGTCAGCACATAATCTTAATGAGCTTTGCTTTTTGAACAAAAACCTCCCTAAGGTCAAGTTTGATTATTGACTATCTACGTCACAGCTAAAAACTACTTACGTTAAACCCCTGTAGAAACCTGTCTTTTTAGAGTTCAGTTCAATTTCAAGTTTAATTAGAACAATTTCAAGTTTAGATTACTTCAAGCACCAAACTTTAAATTAATAATAAATAAAAGAGTATAATTATATTTCTGTTTGATTTTGACACTCCTGTCGCTCCTGGAAGATAGGTAAATAATTTTTCACATTTTCATCTTCTTACTTAAGTATCTTTTTAATGTTTAGGTCATTGGTTAGTGTACAAAAAGAACAATTTTTTTCATATCAAGTTTTCTTGTAAATTGTATCGGCATCGGTATCGGTATCGCTACACTGAGAAAAAAAATCATTGATCCAATATCATCGGTGTTATTGAATGAAATTCCGTTGATTCAATTGTGAAATTATTGGTGTAAATAATCGGATTTATTAGTCCAAACAAAACGTTATTGACTTCAATAACATGATAAAATAAATAAAAAAATTTCATTCGAAAGATATATTGTTAGTCGAGAACAATATATTAAAGAAACTATGTAAAAAATTATCGCGAACGAATTATATAGTTTTGAATGCAATTTCTGCAACGAACGATAAAAGCGTTTCAATTCATAACATGAATATTGTTGATTCGAGTACACAAGAAAAATTGAATTTCGCTCGTTTGATTCAAATAAAATTTCTATTGAGTAAATATGTTGTTTTATTGTTTTGACCATATCCGATATTGATTTTAAGTACATTATTCGTTAAAATATTAATATTTTATTTTGATTGGAAAATATTAAGCAAATGTCTGAATTGGTTAAAAAATTATGCGAAAGTAAAATTTGTTTGTTGCACATTTGGTTGAAAAAATTGAACCAAATCATGGCCGAGCGGTACCGAAATTATCGGTGTGAGGAAACCCGTAGTTCTCGGAGTAACCGCTAGAGGCCGCATGCGCGCTCGTTTCTCGTAAGCGTAGCACGACCCGAAAATCTACTTAAACACCAAACATCAAAGTGTAGTATCTGTTCTAATCAGTTGAATATCTGATATTCTCTCCAGTATTATCGTTGATGATCATTCTAATGCTCACTTTTTATTTAAGATTTAAAACAAATTGAGAAACTTACGCCCCATGGCATATTCGTTTCGATGTAGTAAAGAAATAATTAATTCTATTGATTATATATTTGTACGGAATAAAATATGTTTGTAGCAACCGCTTAATTATTTCATCCAATACATCTACGGATTGTATATAGAATGATTTCAATAGAATATAATTTTGTTTGAAGGATAATGTAGATATTCAGAGAACAGAAGAGCTTTTCCAAATAATATAATATGTTATTTAAATCAATCACATTTTCCAATATTTTATAGTATTGAAACAGTCTCATATATCGGTGGCACTCCGCCGCAGCAGATTTATTTGGATCAACCAATATATTTTTTTGATCCAATTGGTTTTTTTTCTCAGTGTTCTCAGTTGTCCAATTGGTTTTTTTTTTCTCGGTATCGTTACATCCCTAAAAAAATCGGTTTTTTCGAAAATTTTATACTCTGATGTTCCCTTAAGGGGCTATACTAGTGTGACACTTTAAAAAAATATCGATTTTTTTTTGCCTTTTTCGACAGTTTATACTTTTAAGAATACCATTATCATTTATATCGATATCATTTTGTCTTGCAAAAATCGATAGTTAAATCTTTAAACGCGTTTTCTCGAAATGACATTTTTCAAATTTGCTGACATTGTAATTCAAAGAGCAATTATCCGATTGACTTGAAATTTGTACTGAGTACTCTTGAATATATTTACTCTACAATTACGTAGGATATTTTTGATTGGATGAAAATTGACGATTTTTCATTGAAAAAAACACGAACATTTTATAGGCAAGAAAACAGACTTTTTTTCATAACTACGCCATTTTGTTAGATTTCGATATTTTTCGAAAATCCTACGTCATTGTACAGGAAATACCTTCCAGTTTAACGACATTTTTTCCTTTTTCGGTTTCAGCTACTCAATCGGCCGGAATCATGTCAGCAGTGGAGGAACGTTTTTTTGGCGCCTCCGAAGGCAGCGCATAAGTCGCTTGGATCTCAATATTTTTCTATGAAAAAATTATGTAATATAGGTCAAATATAGTCAAATATATTCTTAATTTTCCGAAACATTTAATTGAGTACTTTTCTTCCAAAAAAATTCCCAAGAATCACCCAAATTTTCAGCGTTCACACTGGTATAGCCCTTTAACGAAGTAGTTCAGTTTTTCGCCGTAAAGCATTGAATTAGTATCACCAGAGATTAGTAGGGAGATGTACAACGCTCCCCTTTTCGGCGTGCCTCAGAAAGGGCGCTAAATCGCCGCGGCGAGTTCGGGAATATGATTTTGTGTGCATCGCCTCTGTCGAGGTTGCAGATTCCCTTGTAGCCGCGCGAGTCGTGAGCACCGCTCAAGTCGATATCGCGTTCAGCGTGCACACGAATGGGTAGCTCGGTGGGGGAAAAGTCTCTGCCCCTCGCTAACTCGACAGGCGAACGGAGCGAGGTAGGCAGCCAGATCGCGCGTAAAAGTTACTCCCTCGCTAGTCACTTACGCGCCCATCACACAATTATAGTAGCGCGTGTCCGTGAGCAAGCGACGCTCGGACATCTTCGGAAAGAGCCGAGCACGGTCGAAGTGTCCCGACCGCGCCTTCGGCAGCTACACCAATGCATGGACGCTGAGCACGTTCATGTGCGGCCAAGCCGAAACGAAGGCTTCGAGGGAAAAAGCAATCTGAGCACGACTCGCGCGTGACGTCACCCGACGGCGCGCGCGAGGCTTTTAGATGATTTCAATGCTTATTTAGCTCTTGATTCTCTGCGTTATTAATGTATACAAAAAAATGTATCGCGCACTCTGATCGCTTATTTTTTTAGTTTATACGTTAATTTAAATATAATAATAAATCTAAATAACAACTTATTTATCTTATATAAAATTGTTTACGCTTCACTCACACCCGTCCTCATGCCAAATAAATTCTAATTCATAGAAGTAAGCGGAAATATATTTATATTCGTATTATTATATTAATTCTCATACTTTCATCAAGCGATAAAGCATTATCCCCAAAAACAAACCAATCATCCATCCGGCCGCGAATCGTAAGTACCAGAAAGTGCACATATTCTACAACGGTGAGATGGTCCCGTTGGTAGCGTTCCTAGCTTCGGTCCGCAGGGGCCCCTAGTGCAAATTTTTCTCCAAATTTTTCCTAATTTCTCATATTTTAGTCATATTTAAGATTTTCGGAGGAAAAATGATTCAAAACACATTCAAGTACTGGTCTATTTCCCAAAAACTCATTTTTTTTTACTGAAAATTCATAATTTCTCATTTTTTTCCCGGCAATTTCTCTTTTTCCTATGACCTGAGTGAACGGCTGCGGAGATATTCGGAGAAAAGTTATAGATGAAAAAAATGAGATTTTCGTAAAAAAAAACTTATTACATTTTTTTATGCCTCATAATTCTGAGAAATAATGAATTTCCGAAATTTTTGGAAACATTCTTTTCCTTAAGGGGTAAACCACTGTAACGGCCTACAACGAAGCGTTTTAGACAAATAATACTTGGGGTAATTATTAAGCATATATTGAATTATATTGCAAACATTTTTTTGGGAAAATATTACAAAATGGCGACACTGCACAAAATTCTTCCGAGGCATGTTGAACTTAAGGTGCTCTGCGGCACGTAGTATAACTTGTGCCAATTTTAACCTGGACAACATAATTTTTTTAAATTAAATCTAGATGAGTGTAGCTAGTGAACCACGTAGGGGATTTTAGAAATATTGATTTTTGAATAATTGCCGAGTATTTGACTAAAAATGTTCATTTAGACTTAATAAAGCAAAATTCATTTTTTTAGATTAAAATTGGCACAGTTATACTGCGTGCCGCAGAGGTTCAACATGCTTCGGAAGAATTGCTGCGGTGTCGCCATTTTGTAATATTTTCGGATAAAAATTTCTAGCAGTATACTTAAATGTATGATCAATAAATACCGCAAGTATTATTCGTTTATCACATTTTCTTCCGCCAAAAAAAAAATTCAAAAAATCCGCTTCTTGTAAGGTCGTTACAGTGGTGTTACCCCTTAAAGTCTTCATATCATTTCCGAGATTTTCCCGTGATCGTAATTAAAATGATGAAATATTCGGAGAAATTCGCAGAAACTCGGATGTTTGCGTAAAAATAATTGTCCGCAAAACTCCGAATTCTTCATATTTGGTCCAATTCATGGACAAATTCGGAAAAAATCTGAAATTTTTTTCGGAAAAAATCGGAGTTTTTCGGAAAATATTTGCACTAAGGGCGCGGGATCGTTCCCCGCGCTCGGTGCTTTTTAAAAAATTATTATTACTATTAATTCTTATTTGATTAGTTATTTTTATTAGTTATTATTATTATTTAAATTAGTTATCTTTTAGTGTCGAAAAATTTATCGCGCACTCTGACCGCTTATTTTATTAGTTTGTACGTTAATTTAAATACAATAATAAATCTAAATTACAACTTAATTATCTTCTAAAAAATTGTTTGCGCTTAACTCACACCCGTCCCTATGCCAAATAAATTGTAATTCATAAAAGTTAGCGGAAATATATTTATATTCGTATTATTATATTCATTCTCATATACTTTCAAGCGATAAAGCATTATCATAATGCTTTATCGCTTGATGAAAGTAAATCAGAATGAATATAATAATATGAATATAAATATATTTCCGCTTACTTTTATGAATTACAATTTATTTGGCATGGGGACGGGTGTGAGTTAAGCGCAAACAATTTTTTAGAAGATAAATAAGTTGTAATTTAGATTTATTATTGTATTCAAATTAACGTACAAACTGATAAAATAATCGGTCAGAGTGCGCGATAAATTTTTCGACACTAAAAGATAACTAATTAAAATAATAATGATTACTAATAAAAATAACCAATCAAATAAGAATTAATAGCAATAATAATTTTAAAAAAAGCACTGAGCGCGGGGTACGATCCCGCGCCCCTAGTGCAAATTTTTTTCCGAAAAACTCCGATTTTTTCCGGAATATTTTTCCGATTTTTTCTATGAATTGGAACAAATAAGAAGAATTCAGAGTTTGGCGGACAATTATTTTTACGTAAACATCGGAGTTTCTCCGAATTTTTCCGAATATTTCATCATTTTAATTACGATCACGGGAAAATCTTGGAAATTATATGAAGACTTTAAGGGGTAACGACCATACCAAAAGTAACGACCTTACTTTAAGCCACTGTAACGACCTTACAGGAAGCGTATTTTTTAATATTTTTTTTGGCGGAAGAAAATGTGATAAACAAATAATACGTGCGGTATTTATTGAGCATATATTTAAGTATATGGCTATAAGTTTTTATCCGAAAATATTATAAAATGGCGACACTGCAGCAATTCTTCCGAAGCATGTCGAACCTCTGCGGCACGCAGTATAACTGTGCCAATTTTAATCTAAAAAGAAGAATTTTGTTTTATTAAGTCTACATGAGTGTAGCTACTGAACCCCGTAGGGGATTTTCGATAAGTTAATTTAAACAATATTTATTTAAAAATAACTGTCTTAAAAAAAATTGAACATTTTTATTCAAATACTCGGCAATTACTCAAAAATCAATATTTGTAAAATCCCCTACGTGGTTCACTAGCTACACTCATCTAGAATTAATTTGAAAAAAAATTATTTTGTCCAGAATAAAATTGGCACAAGTTATACTGCGTGCCGTAGAGCACCTTAAGTTCAACATGCCTCGGAAGAATTTGCTGCAGTGTCGCCATTTTGTAATATTTTCCCAAAAAAATGTTGGCAATATACTTCAATATATGCTTAATAATTACCCCAAGTATTATTTGTCTAAATCGCTTCGTGACAGGCCGTTACAGTGGTGTTACCCCTTAGGAAAATAATGTTTGCAAAAATTTTGGAAATTCATTATTTCTCAGAATTATGAGGGATAAAAAAATGTAATAAGTTTTTTTTACGAAAATCTTATTTTTTTTTTCATCGACAACTTTTCTCCGAATATCTCCGCAGCCGTTCACTCAATAAGAAAAAGAAAAAGTTCCGGAAAAAAAATATTATCAAGTTTTTTTTACGAAAATCTCATTTTTTTCATCTTTAATTTTTCTCTGTATATCTCCGCAGCCCTTCACTCAGGTAATAGGAAAAGGGAAATTTCCAGAAAAAAATAATAATAATATAAAGTTTTTTAACGAAAATCTCATTTCTTTTCATCTTTAACTTTTCTCCGAATATCTCCGCAGTCGTTCACTCAGGTCATAGGAAAAAGAGAAATTTCCGGGAAAAAAATGAGAAATCATGAATTTTAAGTAAAAAAAATGTGTTTTTGGGAAATAGACCAGTACTTGAATCTGTTTTAAATCGTTTTTTCTCGGAAAATCTCAGATATGACTAAAATATGAGAAATTATGAAAAATTTGGAGAAAAATTTGCACTACGGGCCCCTGCGGACCGAAGCCAGAAACGCTACCAACGGGACCATCTCATCGCTTGTAGAATATGTGCACTTTCTGGTACTTACAATTCGCGGCCGGATGGCTTCTTTTTGGGGATAATGCTTTATCGCTTGATGAAAGTATGAGAATTAATCTAATAATACGAATATAAATATACTTCCGCTTACTTTTATGAATTATAATTTATTTGGCATAAGGACGGGTGTGAGAAAAGCGTAAACAATTTTATATAAGATAAATAAGTTGTAATTTAGATTTATTATTATATTTAAATTATGTATAACCTAAAAAAATAAGCGATCAGAGTGCGCGATACATTTTTTTGTATACATTAATAACGCAGAGAATCAATTGCTAAATAAGCATTGAAATCATGTAAAAGCCTCGCGCGTGCCGTCGGTGACGTCACGCGCGAGTCGTGCTCGGATTGCTTTTTCCCGCGAAGCCTTCGTTTCGGCTTGGCCGCGCATGAACGTGCTCAGCGTCCATGCCTTGGCGTAGCAGCCGAAGGCGCGGTCGTGACACTTCGACCGTGCTCGGCTCTTTCCGAAGGTGTCAGAGCGTCGCTCGCTCACGGACACGCGCGACTATGATTGTGTGATGGGCGCGTAAGAGACTAGAGAGGGGGCAACTTTTACGCGCGATCTGGCTGCACTGGAGCGAGGTTTTCCGTCCGATCGAGCTCGACATATGTGTGGCCGTACTGCGGATTGGAATATGCATTAAACGAATTTCAAAGAGAAAAACATGTATCGAGAAAATTGTTTTCTCTCGGTTGGCCGTTTATGCCGAGAGTGCGGGTTAAAAAAATCAACGACGAACCGCGTGGAAAAATGAAACGCCGAATCGACCGTGGAAGGTTCAAAAAGAAATCTTGAGCCTTTGCCGCGGTCGCTACGGCGTTTTTTTCAACAGTAAACATTATGAATAAGGGTGTATCATAAATGTTTTTCTATCCTCAATAAGCGTCGTAGCTGAGTTGGCAGCGTGACGGATTGACGATGCTTGCGGTCCGGGTTCGATCCCTGGTTAATCGACTTTTTTAAATCTATTTTCTTTTCTTCATTTTATATTCAAAAAATTTCGAACTTACTCTCGCTTTAACTATTCTCGCCTGTCCAGGCATTATTTATGATATTTAATTCATATATGTTTAATTCAAAAAAAGACATTGGCTACCGGGGATGGAACCCGCGTCGTCTGCACTCAGAGCCCGCACGCTGATATATCAACCGCGAGGCTCTTGTGACTGCAAACCTGCCTTACGTATACACACTTATCCAACCTTAAAAAAAAATTCGCTGCATACCAATTGCATATTGTTTTTATTACCCCAAAGTATTATTGAAGACAATTGAAGACGATTTTTCCAAATTCCTAGAGTGGTATTATCCCTTAAAGAAAAGAAATTGATTTTTTGATCGTTGTAAATGTATATCCCCTCTTAAAGACTTTAACGTGTCTGGCCACCTTGGCCGATCGAAAAATGGGTATATTAAAAAAAAATAATAATAAACTCGAAAGTATGGGCCGGAATATTTTTTTGTTTTTTTTACACAACGTCAGAAAGAGCTTTAAGAATAATGTTAATAAATTTCCATTCGAAATATTAAAAAATGGCGCCATTATGCACCCTGCCGCGGGGGCCCTCCGCACGATACGCGGGGTCGTTGTCCCAGCTGTTACCCGGTCATGTCACATCTGCAAAAAAAAATCAGCTCATTCGTGAGTAGTGTCGCTACAATGTAGCGTAGCGGTTTTTTTCTCGACAATTAAAAATATTATGGTGAGCCGAAGAAAAAAATTTGTATTTTTCACCGATATTATGGCTCACCATAATTTTTTTAATGGTCGAAAAAAAAACCGCTACGCTACATTGTAGCAACACTACTCACGAATGAGCTGATTGTTTTTTTTTCAGATGTGACATGACCGCGTAACAGCTGGGACAACGACCGCGCGTATAGTGCGGAGGGCCTCCGCGGCAATGTGCATAACAGCGCCATTTTTTAATATTTTGAATGAAAATGTATTAATGTTATTCTTAAAGCCCTTTCTGACGTTGTGTAAAAAAATAAAAATATTCCGGCCCATACTTTCGAGTTTTTTTTTTAATATACCCATTTTTCGATCGGCCAAGGTGGCTAGACGCCTTAAAGTCTTTAAGAGGGGATATACGTTTACAACGATCAAAAAATCAATTTCTTTTCTTTAAGGGATAATCCCACTCTAGGAATTTGGAAAAATCGTTTTCATTTGTCGTCAATAATACTTTGGGGTCATAAAAACAATATGCAAATGGTATGCAGCGAATTTTTTTTAAGGTTGGATAAGTGTGTATGCGTAAGGCAGGTTTGCAGTCACAAGAGCCTCGCGATTGATATATCAGCCTGCGGGCTCTGAGTGCAGAAGATGGGGGTTCGATCCCCGGTAGCCAATGTCTTTTTTAAAATTAAACATATATGAATTAAATATTATAAATAATGCCTGGACATGCGAGAGTAAGTTCGTATGTCCAGGCATTACTCTCTTACTCTCTTACTTACTCTCTTACGAACTTACTCTTTACTCTTAAGAACTAATTACTTTGAATATTTTCGATTTTTTAAATATAAAATGACGAAAAAAAATAGATTGAAAAAGTCGATCAACCAGGGATCGAACCTGGACCGCAAGCATCGTCAATCCGTCACGCTGCCAACTGAGCCACGACGCTCATTGAGAATAGAAAAACATTTTTGATACACGCTTATTCATAATGTTTACTGTTGAAAAAAAAACCCGTAACGACCGCGGCAAAGACTCAAGATTTCTTTTTGAACCTTCTACGGTCGTTTCTGAGTTTTATTTTTCAACGCGGTTCGTCGTTAATTTTTTTAACCCGCATTCTCGGCATAAACGGCCAACCGAGAGAAAACAATTTTCTCGATACATGTTTTTCTCTTTGAAATTCATTTAATGCATATTCCAATCCGCAGTACGGCCACACATATGTCGAGCTCGATCGGACGGAAAAACTCGCTCCGTTCGCCCGTCGAGTGAGCGAGGGGCAGAGACTTTTCCCCCACCGAGGTACCCATTCGTGTGCACGCTGACTGCGATATCGACTTGAGTGGTGCTCACGACTCGCGCGGCTACAAGGGAATCTGCAACCTCGACAGAGGCGATGCACACAAAATCATATTCCCGAACTCGCCGCCGCGATTTGGCGCCCGTTCTGAGGCACGCCGAAAAGGGGAGCGTTGTACATCTCCCTACTAATCTCTGGTATCACACGCGGGGGAATCTAGTCTCTACGTTACTGCGACCGTGCGCCAATCACCGTTGAATTTCAATTGGATTGGCCGAGCGCACGGAAATTTGTCCCCAATGGTCGATCTCACGGCAGGTCGCGTAACCGTCGTTTTAAAAGGATAACCGGTGGCCGCACCAACGGGCGAAGCGAGGAAAAAGCGCTTTTTAAACAGCTGTGCCGGGCCGGCCGCAATTTTTCCCTCGCACAAGGGGCTCGGCGTTCACGGGGGGAAGACGCGCCAAGTAGTCGACGGGGTAAAAGAAAAACGTTCGTGGACGAACGTCTCGTCACTTTAAATAATTTTCATTCTTCATTTCGTTAAAGTTTTGTGTTTCCTTTTACAAAAACAAAAACTTCTCATAAATCTTCGACGTTTCGCGCGGCAGGTCGCGGTTAACAGTTAAAAAGAAAGACAATTTATAAAAACGCATTCGCGCGCGTCCTGTGCAACCGTTAAATTAATTTTAAAAAATCAACCAAGAAAACATGTCGTTCTCGAAGGCGAGGATTCAGCGGTTTAACGAACTCGCGAGTAAGTACTCTTTTATTTTCTTCATTGTTAAGCTGCGCGCGCATGAATCGACTTCCGATGCTACGGGCCGCATGAAAAATCCATTTTTGTCGTTTATCGACGACGCGTCGATTGTGCCATTTTAAGTACAAGGTTAAAAAAAAACTTGCCGATTGACAAAATGGAGGTCGCCATCTTTGCGAAACGGAAAATCCGAGTGCGACGTTATAATCATACGTCACGTGTGGCATTTATTAATCACGACTACTTGACAATATTTGTTTAATACAAATTCGAACTTTCGATTATTGAAGCTTGGTAATAATGGGCTTTTTCAGCCCAAACAAAATCGTAAATCACGTGGTCGAATAATCGAACGCGTTAGAGACGAATGTTTGAGTTTGTTGGGTTACTGATATCTATATGAATACTGATTTCGTAACTTTCGGTACATCGCAAAAAAAATAATCAAAAATAAAATACAGACTATTGTCACTTTGTACGAAAAATCACGAATCGATCAAAAATTTGAATAATAAAATGAGCTTCAATCTGAAATAGTCGAACACTGCAACGAATCCACGAGATTGAAACAACGTGAAACTTAACAATTTTCCATAAACTACAGGACTAAATTGGCTCGATTCGAATATATTCTCTCTCGAGCCCGATGCACCGAAAAAAGCGGAAACTTCGCAATTGAAATTCCAAAGAACTTCTGCCACGGTTTAAAAAAAATCGACGTCCCTCAATCGCGTTAATTTTTTTATTTCGAGATTAAGGGGCTACCCAGAGGCTTGAAAAAAGCCAAATTCCGAATTTCTTTTTTGAGAAACGGTTGGTGAAAAAAATCGCATTTTTTAACACAAAGGTACATTTATAAAAAGTCTTTAAAAAATACAGAAAAACAACAAAAACATGGCCGCCGGTGGATGACGCAATTTTTTTCGCGACGTTTGGCGGTGGACGCTCTCCAGCTTAAACGGTCGATCCGAAATCGAAAAACCAACCGGGTTATTCAAGTTGACAATAAATACGAGTCGTTGACGATCGGCGATTTTCAAAATCATTTTTCTAAACAACGTGGCGACGAATTGAAACTCGAGCATACAAAATCTATGAAAAAAGTCGTCATTTTTACGTAACTATGAAAAAATGAAGTTCGATTTTGAAAAAGTGAGATCGTCAACGACCTTTAAATGTTTCTCATCGCATCTCCTGTGAATTTGGAAAGAATCCATCAAGTGGTTCTCGAGATATCATGTCCACCCACTTCAAAAACAGTGTTTCGAGAAAAACGCGTTTAAGGGGGGGGGGGGGGGGGGAGGTTAATTCGCTATAAAAAAGCACATTTACGATAATTTTTTTAAGACAGTTGATATATATTTATTTATGTAATTAGTATATAATAAAAGGACATTTGACAAATATTTTGTAAAATTTTCTCGAACAATTATGCAGAAATGAGCCATTGGCAGCAAATCTTCACAGACGCCTAAAAAAACCAAAAAGACTAGTGTAACACTGGTGTTACGCCTAATTCAATTCAGATTTTGAGGATTCAAGAGTGTTTTTTAATTAAATATGGCGGTTGTAAATGCGTTTCAAGGTTCGTAGGACTCCAATAACGACAAAAACATACCTATGAAATTTTTATTTTTCACGTAGTTTCATCAATAACAAAAGTGTAAAAAAAAGAACTTTTTACATAATAAATCTGATTACGACTAATCTAGCAAGTAAACCATAACCAAAAAATAGGTAAAAACTTGGTTTTCGATCCACTGAATACGAACCCGAAGTCTAAACCGTCACATTGAAAATGGCGGATCCAATATGGCGGTTGTAAATGGCAAAAACTATAGGATTTTTTCCAAATTTGATGATCTTTTTTTTGAAAGCTTATTTCATGTAACGGCGACCCCGAAAACCCCCGAGTACCAACTTTCGCTATCATCAAACAACGTTTTGCACTTATGGTGTGCCAAATTGAATCCGCCATCTTGAATTCTCGAATTTTCAGTGCAGATTTGTAATCAGCGACCCCGAAAAACCCCCGAGTACCAACTTTCGCTATCATCAAACGACGTTTTGCATTTATGGTCCGCCATATTGGATCCGCCATCTTGAATTCTCGAATTTCGAGTGCAGATTCGTAATCAGCGACCCCGAAAACCCCCGAGTTCAAAATTTCAAGCCAATTGCACGTAAAGAAAAATGTATGCTTCAAAGGGCTTATAACGCTGTCGGTTTTTTTTTAAATTGATTTTTTAATGTTTGGTTACACTTAGAAGTCAAAATACCGATTTTTCATTTAAAAAATCGACAATTTTCTTTTTGTAAAATGAATTGAAATTATAAAAAATAACAAAACTCGACCGCGTTACCTCGTAATTTATGTGTAGAAAGAGTCTGCAGAATTTCAAAAGGAGCAGTAGATTTTGAGCTAGAGACTTCACCGACTTTGAAAATGTGAGAAAAACGCGTTTAAAAGTTTCAAAGATTTCTACAAAAAAAAATAAAAAAATTAAACATCAATAGACGAGTGTTTTTTTTCTTCATGTACTTACACAGAATCAAATCGATGCCAGGCCCATAAAGCATGCATGTGACAAAATAAACTAAAAAGCCGAAAAAAAATACCTTCCCCCCTTGAGGGATCACCGCAGTGTAACGGGTCGAAAAATAGCTGACTTGACGATTTTTTCTTCGATGGTTGAAATACGCTAATCAGTCTGATTTTTTATGTCAAATCAAAGCACTCATGAAGAACAGAAAATACATTTTTAAACGTTTATTTTTTTTTTACATTTTTTTTAACCATGGAAAATGTCTTCGAAACAAAATTTGTAAAAAAAATTATCAACCAGTATGAAAGCCGCCATGTTGCTATGGAGGTGTATTAAAAATAAAAATTAACATGGGGGTCGTTTGAAAAAAAAAGTATCGAATTTAGCCTATTTTTCGAGTTTTTCGTTAAAAAAAGGAAGATTAAAAAAAGCTTCCATGCCAAGGTAAAGGCATGAAGAATGTTGTGTCAAAATTTGAGACGAATAGCTTGAAAACTTTCTTTGAGAGTGTACACCATTTTGAAAAACGCGTTTTAAGTTTCGAGTGCGGAATTTTCATATAAATTGTCTACTTACGTTTACGTAAGTATATAAACACCATGTTTATAACCGTCTATAATATGGAATAATGAAAAAAAAAACGATTTTTTGAAAATTTTACACAATTTAATTTTCAGGGAATATAGTTAAAGGGTATAGAATAAACATATTTTTGGAAAATGCAATTTTTTGACCCACCTAGGTAGATGTAGCCCGTTAAAAAACAATCTGACGTTTTCGAAAATTGATCTTTGCGCAATAATGTTGAACACCCTTATTGTCGCGGGTCCAACATCGTGGGAAACGTTGAATTTAATTGTCGCGATTCTATACGCACGAAAGCGAGGCCACGCAACAGTCGCGCGCGGTCCTTGCAAGGGAAGAGGCGGTGCAGTGAGGGGTATTTTATTTATCGTAGGTCTTACGAAGCGAAGGGTGACGACCGAAGGGCTCATGCACACACATACACACAGAGCTCGTGGGCTACACCTGGCAATTCTATGACCCCATAGAGATGTTTCTTGGCATGCGATGCCAGCTGCCCCTTCCTGGCCCCGTCGCTTCCCGCCATATTTTTCCTCGCCCCGTCGCGCCTCGCTATGTGCACATACGTAACGCATATGCACGGGTCGTTCCGTGCCGAATCACAATTTTCACGATTCCGATTAGTTTGTAAATAAATTTGGATGATCAGAAAATAGTTTTTTCTTTTAAATAAAGTGATATTTACAAAAGTAGTGACATTTAAAAAAAAGTGTTATTTAAAAAAAATTGTTTGATTTTCCGCTTTATTTTGTTAGTTGCTACCTTTTCATTTATTATCTTATTTTTATATATTATTATATTTATTATTTTAATATTTTCGGTATCGCGTATACGAAAGTAATTGATTTTTTTGTGCTATATATATACAGAAAATTGATATATATATATACATTAGATTGAAATTTTTGTTGAAAATGTTGTTGAGAATGACAAAAATGAGTGCTGAGCAAATTTTATCCCGTTATATTAATATTTAGAGGTCCCTCATCGCGATTTACTATTTCCCATTCATTTAACACGGTAAAAGTTTTGTTTGCCGCGTCTCAGCTTTATAACTCGCTTACGGGTAAAGACACGGAAATGTCCAAAACATTATTTCATAGGCAATTTAACGCTCTACCAAAAAAGTCCTTAGGCTTCATACGATCAATTCACTTGTTCGAATTTTATTCAATGTCAAAGTTGAATCTATGGTAAATTTCATGATTTTGTGAGATTTTTGGACTTTGACAACGAAATTATTGATTCTTTTTTGTTTTTTTCTGATTCATATTGAACATTATTGTATCCTTTTCAAATTATTCCCTAGATAGTTTCTAAAATTCCTAATAGATATAAATTTATTGTTATTGAAACGTACAATAATCTACAGTTAGTTACAATAATAGTTAGCACAATAATCTATTCTTTAACCGAATTCAATTCCCATAGCATGATAAATAAATATCTAGGGAATAATTAAAAAAAGGATACAATACTTTTCAAGATGAAAAAAAAACAACAAAAAATCAATAATTTTGTCGGAAATGTCCAAACCTCTCACAAAATCATGAAATTTATCATCAATTCAACTTTAATGTTGAGTAAAATTTGAACGAGTGAATTTATCGCATAAAGGGTAGGGACCTTTTTTGTAGAGCGTCAAATTTTCTATCAACAATATTTTTGGGCGTTTCCGTGTGTTTACCCATGGGCGAGCTATAAAGCTCAGAAGCGGCAAACAAAACTTTTTCCATGTAAAATGAATGGGAAATAGAAAATCGCGATGAGGGACTTTTAAATATTAATATACAGGGCTAAAATTTGGTCAGCACTCATTTTTTGTCATTCTCAACAAAATTTTCAGCAAAAATTCAAAAAATAAAATTTCAACTTTTTTGTGCCCGTCTAATGTACATGCATATATCAATATTATTATTGTATATTACAATGTATAAAAATCGTATTATAATGAAAATGTCCAAAAGTGAGGTCATGCAGGTTAATGACGAAATTGCGGTTTTTCGCCGATAACGTTTTAACGGTACGAGATATTAAAAAATTTCAAATTGCAACAATGTTTATTTTTTGGCGCACTATACATTGGAGATGAGAACGATAACGTTATTGACGAAAACCGAAAAACACCCCTATTTTAGAGGGTTCGTTTCACCCCTTAAAACCGTTTTTCCGCCCATAAAAAAAAACACGTATCGCTTACTTTTCGGTGGTTTATAACATATCCAAATTGCAACAAAATCGAACGGTGTCACCTGAGGGATGTTCCTTGTGAGTTATGTTTCCGGTCAACTTAAAAAATGCAATTTTGAGATGAACGCTGCACAGCCGCCATTTTGAAATTAATCGCTTAAAAAAATGATTGTATACAGTCACTGCTATGTATGATAAACACCCTTTTTGTAATCTCGATTTATTCCGTAATTGGTCTGAAAAAAGATCCCCAAAAAAGCCTATTTTTTCGGCCTCTAGAGTGGCCTAAGGCCTTTGAAGTTGTGCAAATAAAACTCGAATCCATTGATTAATCATAAGAATTTTGGCGGCACCGAGAATTTTTTGTTTGTTTTCTTGTCCTGTGATATTATTATGTTAACATTAAATTTTTCATTGTCCGTCGAGAAAGACGGCCCCGATGAAAATGAAGCCCCAAAAGTGTGTGAACGGTAAAAAGTTTCATCACTACCAGGCCGGCGTGAGAGGAAAAATTTTTACACGGAGTGGCCCATACATGTATAGGCGTATTGCGCGCCGTTGCGACGTGACACGTGCGAATATTTGGAAGAAAAAAGCTCGTCATTGTCCCGTCGCCGTACGGTCACACGGATTAGATCTTTGGTGTCGCGTTCTCACCTCATCCTCATCCTCCGGACGTCTCTTTGTTTGCCGAAGCTTTCCCGCCAAGATCATCCACAGATCAAATAGAATTTTCGGACGGCCTGTAGAAAAAGAAGGAAAAAAAAAGAGCGCGCCCTGTGGCAGAACTACGAGGTCATCGACCGGGGATTTTTTTTCCTGAATCGTGCCATCCCGATCAATTATTCTGCCACCAAACAAGGATTTACAATGCACACGGTCAAAAAAATACAAACTTTTTTGTGAATTCTTGTGAATTTTTTCAAGGAAAACTATTTGAAATTTCGGATTGGGGTTTTAATTATCTAAAAGTATATACATTCAAAAATATGTTGAATTTTCTTTATTTAAAAATATCAAAAATATACAAGGATATTGTATAATCCTTGGAGCGTCGTAAAAAAACCTGCGTATACGGTACCCACTGGCGTTTCTGCAAAAATCATCTGAAAAAAAAAACCAAAAAGATTATTAAATTAGATACTATAATCTGGTACTTGTCATAGCCGATTTTGAAAATATCGATTTATGACAAAATGGCGGACGTTTGAACATAAATAGTGATTTTTGGGCCAAAAATTATTTATTATTTTGCCCATAAAACAAAAACTAAGTAACGGAAAAAAAATCCTATGACAAGTACTAGATAATGGTGTATAGAATAACCACAAAAAAACCTTCAGGCAATCGGTTCATTGGTTTTCGAGAAATTTCGGGTACCGATTTGAAAAGCGTGGTTTTGAGAAAAACGCGTTTGAAAATTTCGGAATGAATAAATCATGAATTTTGTCAACTTCCATGGAATCATCGATGCCAGGCCCATAGAGTAGGTCTTCTACGGTCGACGGAATGTTCATAGCTTTTAAATCCTCGACCTCGACCATCTAGGTGTATATCTCTCCTTGACACATTGTTATGTAAAGTATCTATTTTTGTACGATTGTCGGAAAGAGTACGATATCCGGGACGCCAAGATTTGACGGTGAATTTAGGGTTATCAAGTCAAAATATACAAAATACGAAGAGTGATAAAAGTTGATATTTTGCTTATTTTTCGTTCAAATTAGAATTTTCCGATAGTTATCGAACATGACGATTTTTTCGAATTTGAAAATTTCAAGCTACATCAGGCAAGGTAACTTGTAAATTTATAGTTTCAACAGTGTCTCAGAAGCCGAAAATGTATTTTAAATACCACACCATGTTTTCCTCCCATATAAGTGCGACTAGACGGAGAGTAAAGTGGTACTTTTAATCGCTAGAAGTCCGAAGAAGGATCAAAAGTGTACGGTTCATCCCTCTTCGGACTTGTAAGGCTCTATGTTTATATAAAATATTTCGTATAGTAATTTGGTGTAGTAATTATATGCAACAATTCTTATTGTTATAAATAAACAGAGAATATGAAGAAATAAAGCAATATTATCTTGGCATTTATGCTGAAAATCATATGAATACTACGTTTAGTGGTATTTATATGATACCACAAACAAACCCAAACAAAGAAATACTTTTCGAAGCTCGCCCGGTCAATTTCCATTATTTGCGATAAAATAAAAATATTGTACCTATGAGCCAACAACAATCGTTGAACTTTGGCGTATTTCCGATTATCGCTAAAAGCGCTTATAATTCCTTAAGGGGCTATACCAGTATGAACGCTGAAAATTTGGGTGATTTTCGGGAATTTTTTTGAAGACAAGTACTCAATTAAATGTTTCGGAAAATTAAGAATATATTTGGCTATATTTGACCTATATTACATAATTTTTCCATAGAAAAATATTGAGATCCAAGCGACTTATGCACTGCCTTCGGAGGCGCCAAAAAAATTCCTCCACTGCTGACATGATTCCGGCCGACGTAGTAGCTGAAACCGAAAAAGGAAGAAAATTCGTTAAACTGGAAGGTATTTCCTGTACAATGACCTAGGATTTCCGAAAAATATCAAAATCTAACAAAACGGCGTAGTTATGAAAAAAAAGTCTGTTTTCTTGCCTATAAAATGTTCGTTTTTTTCAATGAAAAATCGTCAATTTTCATCCAATCAAAAATATCCTGCGTCATTGTAGAGTAAATATATTCAAGAGTTCTCAGTTCAAATTTCAAGTCACTCGGATAATTGCTCTTCGAGTCACAATGTCAGCAAATTTGAAAAATCTCATTTCGAGAAAAATTTGCAAGATAAAATGATTAGGGATACGGCCTTAAAATTTTTACCGGTTATTCTTGAAAGTATAAACTGTCGAAAGAGGCGAAAAAAAATCGATTTTTTTAAAGTGTCACACTGGTATACCCCCTTAAGGAATCGAAAACGGCAAATTTTTTTATTCTTGAAATTCTCATTATTTTGGTTCGAATATCAAGAATCAACGGTCAAAACCTGGCGCCCCGGATATCGTTCTATCCTCCGAATTTTATCAAAAAATAAACATAAAACCAGGTTTTGCTTATGTTAGGGCCCCGTAAAATATTTAGCGTGTCAAAAGGGTTCCGTCGCCAAAAGAGTTTACGAATCGCTGATCTACAGAATAAATCCATAATGCCTGTTTTTCATATTCACTGAAAACGAAATCATAAACCGTCATTTGACTCGACCGGACCGCTCCAACCCCTTAAAAAGTAAAAATCCCAAAAGATATTTCGCATTGACCAAAGTTGATGATCGGCAAATGCATCAA
This sequence comes from Ophion ellenae, assembly GCA_963210295.1. Lineage (NCBI taxonomy): Eukaryota > Metazoa > Arthropoda > Insecta > Hymenoptera > Ichneumonidae > Ophion > Ophion ellenae. The sequence continues at coordinate 22,118,519 of OY723396.1, read as the reverse complement.
TCTCATTTTCCCAAAAGACCAATTGGGAATGGCCCATTCCCGATGGAATATCACGAAGACACGTGTGTGTACCGTTACAGCTCGTATCGTAAAATTGTGAGATATTTTTACATCACAAATTCAAGATGCGTAGGGATGGACAGTTACGTCTTTTGTGCAGGGCGCACAAAGAGGAAGTACACGCGATTTTTGGGGAAATTTATACAGCGCGACGCACACACTCCCACCAGCTGTGTCCCACTGGCATTCACAACGAGAATAACGCATGACTGACTTTGGTCCGTCTTTTTATCGTGTTTTTTTTTCCCTTCCTTTTCTTCTTCTTCGAGGCGAGGCACCGCCACCGGGCTCTTACGACCCGAAATTCGACAACAAAGTCAAGGGCATCACGATCGAGAAGAAGGAGCGGTTTCAAGACAGCAAGAGCGTGACGAGCAGCGCCGGAGGGGAATGCAACTCGTCCGTGTCGAGCAAGGGAGCTGCTGGAACGGTGCCCTCCCCCAAGTTTCGAACGGTAAGCCCAATGGGGGTGTGGGGAGCGCGGGCCTTGGGGACGGCGCAAGAGAGAAAGAGAGCGTGAGAGATTGGGAGATTGATTGATCTATTGTTTACTTATATCTCGAAAAATACCTCCAGGCAACCTAAACACACACGAGAACAACAAAAGAAATGAACTTCAAAGAGATAGACGTATTCAATGAAATAGAAAAAAGCAACAGAGTTTACCGAGGAAACTTAAAAATAACAAGTCTCCAATTATGGAACGTCAAAGAAAAATAACAGCGATGCTCAAAGTAATTTGTGAATAATGAAAGAAGATGTTATTAAAGATCGATGGCTTCACCGATCAAATGTTACACTGAACGTTTTTAGTCGTAGATACGTCCAACGGAATGAAGAGAAAAATTTGACTAGTTTCAAAGTTTCTTACGAAGAGTCGCGAATTCGATGATATTGAAGTTTGCATCGTTGGAACGCAACGAACATTTCTTTTTCCAATTGCCAATGTTTTTTTGACGCATCAAAGCTACTGCAAACTGTTTTAAGATCCTTGGTAGGGACTTACGACCTAAAACGAACTAAATCTATCAAAAGTGATTTTGGATAGCGATAAAAATGTAAAAACGAAAAAAAAACGAATTTTCGCTGTATTCCAACGATGCGAACTTCAACAACATCGAATTAAGGGAGTTGTGCTTAAGGGCTGAGATGCAGTCAGAGGCGCGAAAAAACGCGCATTTGCGATTATTAAAAAAAAATAGTAATTGAGTTTGTTTTGTAAAAGTGGTTACACAGACTTTTTATGTTATATTTCAACTTGACTTGTACAAATTTTCAAAGAAAAATATCGATTATTTATAGAAATATTGCCATCTTTGTCGGACCCCCTTCGGCATGTAGTGCTTTGCGGTGACCATCATAAAATTTTACTGGATCATCTAGAATCAAAAAAGGAAAAAAAAATCATTAGTTTAATAATAAATCTAGTCCTTGATCGAAGCTTTTTTTAAAAAATTAACAAAATGGCGGCTTTCGACAGATAACTTTCGATTTTCGAACAACAAATCGCTCGTTTATTGTTAAAAAAATAGAAATTTTCAACAAAAATGAAAATCCTTCGATTAAGGACTCGTTTTTAATGCTATCAATGATCACACCAAATTTCATCAAAATCCATCGAGTCGTTTTTGAATTATAGTGCCACCGACTTGAAAAACATAGTTTCGAGAAAAACGCGTTTAAAGTTTTTCGATGTGGATACGGTATTATACGTTCGTAAAATTTTGAGCTCGATGGATGAAGCTAAACTTTTTTTTGTGTATTTTGAACCGCTGAATCCGAATATCACAATTTTTTGCCGAAAAGTCGAGCATTCAATTGTTTATAGCCAATTGTTAAAACAATTTTTCAAAAAATTAAAGTTTTTCGGCATGAATTATTTTTCTAAATCATTTTGGGCAATTTTAAAACAAAAGTATTTTTTAAAAAATTTTGCTAAAGTTCATAGTTTTTGAGTAATACATTTTTGAAAATTTCTGGAAGAGTTTTCCAATTTTACCCTTGATTTATGTATAGAAATACTAATTAAAAAATTATGTACATCGAATTATCAATTCCTGGCCCATACAATAGGGATTCTGCCGATGTGGAAGCTTCCAAAATATCAATTTGTTGTTGCCTTCGAAGCATTCTGCCTTCCCGGGTATTATCGTTTGCGCGTTTGTCGGCCACGTCTATACGTTGGGGACCCGGCGCCCCTTCACTTATTGTGGGATATCCCGGAAACTATTCATAGGATTGACTTGAAATTTTCAGGGAATATTTTCGAAACATCATACTTCAAGAAAATGTAAATAAAAAAAATCGATTTTTTAAAAATTCTGACTGCATCTCACCCCTTGAGATGATACACTTTTTCCTTTTACGATCATTATTTGGATCAATGACGTCGTATGAATTCAAAGCCAAGCGTATGTCCATAAAGGTTTATTATTATAATGAAACCGAATAGTTTGAGGACATTAGTTACTCAAATAAAAAATAGGAGAATAAAAAAACCACATGTAGGTCGTCGTGTGTAAGACGACACACTTCCGTCTAAGATGACATACGCAAGTCATCTCCCACACGCCGACTGAATTATGCTCAGATACATGACTTTCTGGGTTAAAGGTCAATTTATAGCAACCAATATTTACTGGCAGATTATTATAGTGACGATGAAGTGTTGCCTGCGGCACGTTAAAATGTTTGGATGCTAAAAGCCAACCCGTTCTATTCTTCTTCATAGCTTCAATGTCCTTGTTCATGTGTTCTAGCGACTAGCTCTTACCCCTGTTGCAAAGGTCCAATAGGATCCAAAGGTCCTGTAGCCAACGCTAGGAATCCCATATATTGCTAGCTGGTCTATTTGGCAGTACGAATTTTGGATTCTAGTATATTATTTGGATTCATTGGAAGTTTCGGGTACAAGGTTTCTATTTGGACAAACCGATATGAAATGTATGAGATTCTATTGTTTTTATGATCAAGATGGAATCTATGGGGAATTGCATATGTGCGATCTATTGGATAAAAACTGCATTGTACACTGATCGAGAAGCTGTGCGCATTTATCAGCAGCTACCGATTTGATTTAAGGCCGCAGTAACAGATATAAAATACTGTGCGAATTTAACAATTTCTTTTCGTATAAAAAAGTCATTCACTCATAAAATTAATTACACATCTATTTAATATGAATATCAAGCTGTTAGAAAAAATATATATATATATTTTTTTCGCTGTACAAAATAGCCGACTACTAATATTTTCTTTTGTTATCTTTTTTTCGCGCTCCGCGGCGTGACGTTTAGCTTCCACAATTTTTTACCCAGAAGAAAAAACAAAAATTCTCGTCAATCTACATTAGAATACCCAGAGAAGTACGTACGGAATCGAAAAAATATTGTTTTATTCAAAAGTTGTAGGTATTTGAACTTAAGAAATGAATTTTCCGTGAAAAATTTCGTTATAACTGCTCATAAACCGCTCATAAAATGAAAAGTTTTCGATTAATCAGAAATTCCGTACGTACTTCTCTGCGAAATGCAATGAGGAACATAACTTTTAAATTTGAAGTACATCGAGTGAAAATTGTTGAAGTTATTTGTCACGCCAATTGGAAAAAAGCTGTTTCGAGAAGTTTCGAGTAGTCGGCCATTTTGTACATCGAAAAAAAATATATATATGTTTTCTAACAGCTTGATATTCATACTAAATAGATGTGTAATTAATTTTATGAGTGAATCATATTTTCATACGAAAATTTTTGGTTAAATTTTAACCCCTTAACTATGTCATCTTGAGCGCAACTCCCCTGGGGTGGAATCTTCTTGCCAATGAGCGCGGCCGTTAGTATTCTAGAGTCCAGAATAAAGCCCCCTATAGAATGAGGACTAACAAGAAACATCCCTCAGGTGACACCTTTCGATTTTGTTGAAATTTGGATATGTTATAAGCACCGAAAAGTAAGCGATACGTATTTTTTTATCGGCGGAAAAACGGTTTTTAGGGGTGAAACCACCCCTCGAAAAAAGGCATCTCTAGGGGCGGTAATATAGCAATTTCGCACACAAGAAGTCCACCGATTTTAATGAAACAAAAACGAAAATTCTTCTAATCCGAAGCAATGGTCCACTATAGTGACGTTGGAAAAAAAAATTAAGGGGTGAACCACCCCTATATTAAGGGGTGGTTTCACCCCTCAAAACCGTTTTTCCGCCGATAAAAAAATACGTATCGCTTACTTTTCGGTGCTTTATAACATATCCAAATTTCAACAAAATCGAAGGGTGTCACCTGAGGGATGTTCCTTGTAAGCTATTCTCCAGTACCATGGAGGTTTGCACGGAGACTTTCCATTTCGGTCCCCGCGTGCTATTCGACTATTCCGCTTTTCCAGCCACAACTGCCAAAAAAACGAGTCGTCAAGCCAGCAAATTCATCATGCCCGAGAGCAAAGACCAAACTGGCGCTCGGCACCGGTGGCAAAGTGGCGGAGCTCAAGTACGACGTGAAGCACGAGCTCGCCGATCTCAAGGTCGAGTGCGTCAACAAAGATCGAACGATACACGACCACGCGAGTCAGATCGAAGAGATGAAGAAGGAAAGTTGGAGAATGGACAAAGAGCTCGAGGAACTGCGAGCCAAGCAGTCAGCGACGGAGGAACAACACAAAAAGGACTTGGAGTCCATGGTAAGTCGCGTTTGTTCAGGTCGACCTTTTTGGTTGCGTTTTTTCTCGAGATTTATCGTTGTGCGGAACCTTTCGAATAGGACGAGGCCTCCGTGAGGTTTCTTGAGTTTGTTTGACATTGAGCAATTGTTCAAGGCGCTTCGAATCTTTTTTCATGTCCAGGCAAAATTGCAACAGGACATTCTCGATTGCCGGGAACAGCGGCATCGCGAGGAGATGGAACTTTTGCGCCAGCAATTGTCGGAAATGACTGCAGCGGGCAGGGAGCGCGAGATTGCATCGCGGCAACGGACAGCCGACGAAAAAACACGTTTCACAAATATGCGCGATGAGCACGAGGCGCTGTTGGGCCAAAATATGGAGGAATCCGATGCGAGATCCGACGAGATTGCGAGATTGCGGCAGAGACTGGCGGAAGTGGAGAGCGAGAAGGCGCGCGAAATCGAGGAACTGTCGAGTATCGTTAACGCCAAAGACGACGAATTGACAGCGGTAAAAACGGAGGTGCGTACCTGAAGGGTCTGCTCGGAAGATTTAGGTAGGGGAGACCTAGGAGGGTTGAAACAATTTTCAGATTTGACCCCATATCTCGCAATCGAAACGAGAGATACGGGTCAATATTAAGTTGTTTTGTAGCCTTTTTTCATCGACTAATCGATTTTCGACTAGAAATGACTCCAGGAATTATGTAACCTGTAAAAAAAACATTCAAGTACAATAAGTCGTTTTGTTTCAACTCTCCTCATATCGAGGTAAGTTGAAACAGCTATCGAGGTGAGTTGAAACGCCTGGGAATTGGTACAAAACATGGGTATAAATGATGTCAAAACACATTGTTATTAAAAAACTTTATCAAAAATTTAAAAACTTAACCTCGACATTGATCTAAGTCTCACTTCTTTTATTAAGTCTGACACATTTTCATAAGTTCTAACCGGAACGAATATAAACTCACGAATCTCACGGAATCAAATAGTAAAATATAGCAACCAAAAAAATAAATTGAAGAAGCAACCTTATGGCAAGAAAGCCAATGAATCTCTATTCTGACAAACAATTGTGTCATACATATGAAAGTTCTCCACCAGTGCAGGCTTCGTGCGACCATGCTTCGCACTCCAGGCATTGCACCCACTTCTCATTTGGCCTGCTGTTTGAATACGATTCCATACAACACACGCAAAAATACCACTCGTGTCGCGGAGGGTCGTATTTTCTCGTGGCACGAGCAGGGCCCGTCTGAATCATTGGTCAATAACAGTTTTTTTTTTCACTTTTGTCCCCGCTTAAGCTAACCTCACGCACGCAAAGCCAAATAAACCCAAACGAAGCCAAAAAACCCAATTTTCAATGTTCGTGTTTATTTTTCTCGTGACTTTAGTTTCAACAAGTAAAAATCGTTTGCGAGGAGTTGCGCGATCGTCTGACGAGTCTCGAGAACGATCACGAAGCCGCGATTGTCCTTCGCCAGGGCGAGGAGGCTCATCTACGAGCCCGGCTCACCGAATCGACGAGAATTAGAAACGAGTTGGAGTCGAAGCTCGAGACTCGTCAAAAAGTCGTGTTCGAGTTGCAATCGCAGCTCTCGACTGTTCAGTGCGAGTTGGACGAGCTCAGGGCCGAGTACGACAGAATGTCGAGCGAGTCCGAGACGAGGATCAGCGAGATGATCAACCAACGAGAGCGCAACTTGATCGATCTCAGGCACGATTTCATTCGCGAACGGGAACGTTTGGAGAGCGAAAAATTCGCGGAGACTTGTCACAGATTGGAGCTGGAGTGTGAGAACAAGGAATTGTCGGAGACTAATGCTTTCCTCACGGAGGAACTTCAGGACGTACAGAAGCTCTACAAGGACGTGAGTATTGGCGATCCGGCTGGAATATTTTGCCGACGGAAGGCACATCTTACTGCAGAAAAGAGAAAGTCAACGTCACATTTATCCTGTCTATTTTATAAATGTTGAGGCGGGATATGCATTTACAGCGATCGAAAAATCGATTTCTTTTTTTCTCTTCAAACGATAGAACTATATATGCAAAATATTTTCGCAATAGAATAGTGGCGTGCAGGATTACTCAAAAACTATTAAGTTGATTGAGTTGAAACTTGGTAGAAATATTGGTAATATTGCTACGCTCTACTTGACGAGAAGTGTTTTTTAAAAAATTAGAAAAAAGTACCTTTTTAATACACATTTTACAGAAATGTTGCGTGAAATGTTGATTTTTTTTGTAAATGCGTGCTATTCTCTCGAGGTAATCCTATCGCCAGGCTTCAATCCATAGTATTTTCATTTTTTTTTTGAGCTTCACTAAATATATTAATAATCGTCTCTGTAAAATTTCATGGTCGGTTATCGATCTAATTACAGAGAGAAAAAATATTAAAATTGCGTATTTTTGTAAAGGAATTCCGAGACGACATGCAAAAACCCCATTTCCGGTCGCTACTTCCGGTTCTAACTGAAATTGTTTTTGGATTTTTCTGCAAATCAAAATTGACGGGAAGCTAGAATGCACGCCGATTCGCAACCCCTGCGGCAATCATGCTGTAACACTCTGCCACAGCTCCGCCATTTTGGTGATCAATGAATTGAAGAAAAATTGTTTTGTATACTTAGGTATACTATTAAATCATACCTAAAGTTTGATAATTGTTGAATAATTATTTCTTAGTATTAAAAAGTCCGCAACATTGCTTACTTTTTCCCGTTTGAATGTATATCCCGCCTTAAGGGGCTAGGCCACAGTAACGGGTATAAAATCATGTGCGAGTTTAACAATTTTGTTTCGTATGAAAAAGTGATTCACTCATAAAATGAATGACACATCTATTTAGTATGAATAACAAGCTGTTAGAAAATATGCACATATTTTTTTTCGATGTACAAAATGGCCGACTACTAATATTTTCTTTTGTTATCTTTTTTTAGGCGCCCCGCGGCGTGACATTCAGCTTCCACAATTTTTTACCTAGAGCAAAAAACAAAAATTCTCGTCAATCTACATTAGAATACCTAAAGAAGAACGTACGGAATTGAAAAAACATTGTTTTATTCAAAAGTTGTAGGTATTTGAACTTAAGAAATGAATTTTCAGTGAAAAATTTCGTTATAACTGCTCATAAAATGCTCATAAAATGAAAAGTTTTCGATCAATCAGAAATTCCGTACGTACTTCTCTGCGAAACGCAATTAGGAACATAACTTTTAAATTTGAAGTAAATCGAGTGCAAATTGTTGAAGTTATTTGTCACGCCAATTGGAAAAAAGCTGTTTCGAGAAGTTTCGAGTAGTCGGCCATTTTGTACATCGAAAAAACAAAAAATTCTAACAGTTTGATATTCATACTAAATAGATGTGTAATTAATTTTATGAGTGAATTACTCTTTCATGCGAAAAAAATTGTTAAATTCGCACATGATTTTATACCCGTCACTGTGGCCTAACCCCTTAATACATCCAGCGTCGTGCCCATCTGTACCTCGTCCATCATTCAATCTCTTTTTTCACAGGCGAGTCGTCATCTGATGGAAGTGCAGGACGAATTAGACGCCACGGAGAAGAAGCGGGCCGAGGAATCGAAAAGCCATCAAGAGGAGACGGAGGCAATGAGAAATCGCCACATCGCCGAGCAGGCAAGGCTCGAAGAATTGCTGGAGAACGCGAGACTGGATTACATAAGCGAACTCGATAACGTACGTTATTTTTTCCCGTAGTTTTTCGGATAAGAAAATGAGCTCGTGGCGAAGCATTGAATTCGAAACAAATCGCCAGTAACGTGCCATGTAAATTGGCACGTTAACCATGAAAAAATGGCCAAATTCCGATTTTTTTTGTCTGGAAAACGGTTGGTGAAGAATAAACGCATTTTTTTTAACACAAAGGTACATATATTGAAGGCCTGTAAAAAAACAGCAAAAAATACAGAAAAACAACAAAAACATGGCCGCCGGCAGATGAAATTTTTGTTCGCGACGATTGGCGGTGGACGCTTCAGCTCAAACGGTCCATCTGAAATCTAAAAACCAAACGGGTTATTCAGGTTAACAATAAAAACGTGTCGTTGACGATCGTCGATTTTTTAATCATTTTTTTTAACTACGTGGCAACGAATTCAAACTAGTGTGCAAAATATGTGAAAAAATCATCGTTCATACGTAACTGTTGAAAAATGATGATCGTTTTTGAAAAAGTGAGATGGTCGACGTCCTTTCAACGTTTCTCGTCGTATCTTCGGTAAATTTAGAAATAATTCCGTTATTTCGGTATAATAATTTTTACCGTTTTCTTTGGAATTTTTTTTCAAAAGAAAGTAATGAAATACACCGTCAAAAGAACTTTTAGGCTTTATTAGGTATATATCAAAGTATGTAAAAAAAAAGCATTTGGCTAAAGAATACAAAATGGCGCCGCACGAGTCGCTATTGCACTGCTGGTTTTCAGCCAACCCTCTCCGCGACACGCCATAGAACTGTCGTAAATTTAATCCTGAAAAAAAAAATAGAGACGAGTTTGAAAAAAAGTTCGTTTTTTCGAACATAATTCTCACATAAAAAGTGATTTATTTTTTACAGTTTTCAGTTAATCGAAAAAAGCGCTCGTACTTGAATGTTAAGGGGTCTTCTGACTTTAGACGCTAAAAAAGGCTGGTTTAATGATTTTTTCTGATAGGTTCATATCATAGATATTGATATAAAAGTTGTTACACTTAATAAATACACTTTCGAAAAAAAAAATATATATTTTTATTTTTCTACGTCACTATTTATAGACGAAAATCGTAGTTAAAAAATGGCCTAAAAAATTGCAGGTCTGCGCTGTCGATGAAATCTCGGAGATGGATCATCCGAAACAAAAAATCAAACGCTTTTAGACTCCGTATGTTGAGGCTATAGCGCAAATCATACGATTTTTTATATATGCAAAAATAAAAAATTGGCGGACATTTTTCGAGAGAACGGAAGAACGTGTTTTTCACTGTTTTTGGCAACAAAAAATTACAAAATTAAAAAAAAATCCTTGACATGCGCTATAGCTATAGTTGTAAAGAATATGTGGTTAAAATTTCATAAGGATCGCTTCATTAGTTTCGAAGATTTTATCAACAAGCCGTCGAAAAACGTGGTTTCGAGAAAAACGCGTTTAAAGTTTGTTTGGGTTACACAAATACATACATTTTTTTTGTTATGTATTTCGAAAGTGTATTTATTAAGTGTAACAACTTTTATATCAATATCTATAATATAAACCTATCAAAAAGGTTCATGAAAATAGCCTTTTTTTAGCGTCTGAAGTGAGAAGACCCCTTAAAGCAATCTAAGAAGCTACAGTCAAAATTTCAAGTCAATTGGACGAAAATTGTTCGAGTTCTGCTGCGTGCCGATTGCAGAAACACGGTTTTGAGAAAAACGTGTTTAAAGTTTTCGGTACGCTTTCAGTGCTCGGGGACTCTCCTCAAAAATAGCTCGAAAACCACTTTAAAACTGTTTTTTTTTCCACTGGGGTAGAATATCCATAAGTACGAATGTCCATAAGTGAGTATAGAGTAGAAATGAGTGCTAGAAATGGCGGGAGGTAGAGGAAAAGTGAGTATAGAGTAGAAATGAACCCAAACAAACATACTCACTATATTTGTCTACTTCCCGCCATTTCTGGCGTTCATTTCTGCTCTATACTCACCCTCTATACTCACGTATCTGTACCTCCCGCTATTTCTCGCACTCATTTCTACTCACTTATGGATATTCGACCTATGGATATTCATTTATGGATATTCGACGACAGTGGTTTTTTCAGTTATAAGCAAATATGCATAATATTTTTTAAGTGCTGCTTCCCGCTCGCCCGACGGGCTATTAGAAGCTGTAGCTAATTCAATTTTAGGAATATTCCAATGAAATTTTCAGGGAATATAGTTATGGGGCCAGTCCACTTTGGAGCCACGAAAAAAAGTCTATTTTCGCGATCTTTTTTGAGGATTCTATAAAAGATATGAATATAAAAGTTGTTGGGCTTGATAGATAGTCTTGAAATAAATTTAAAAAAAGTTTAATTCATTTTTACTCATTTTTAAGTACAAAAACTATAGTTTAACGTAACACCTCAAAAATAGGTGGGCTAGGTGGCTCCATCACAACTCGGCAACGGCTTGTCTGCAACAAAAAAATCAAAGTCCATTAGATTCAGTATGACACCAGCTACAAAATGACCCTCGGATATAAAGTTTTATCAAAAAATAAAACATGGCACATGAAAAACGAAAACCGTTTTAAAAAATGCGTTTTTTTCGCAGTTTTTGGCAAAAAAAATAGTAAAAATCAGCATTTTAAAACCATGGAGGGTCATCTTGTTGCGTTTATGGTTTAAATTTGGCGGGTCATCTTGTTGCGTGTGTGGTTTAAATTTCAAGAGAATCGGTTTATTAGTTTTAGAGATACGATGGAGCTAGCTTTTGAAAACGTTGTTTCGAGAAAAACGCGTTTGAAGTTTATACTATGATCGTGCCGAGTGCGCTGTTCGCTCAGGTAGACGAAACGAGGTTCTGACGTTCAGGTAAAAAAAAATACTTAGAGTAATACTTTTATTTTCATAAAACTTTGACACAATATTTCTGAATGTATGTACTTTCGGAAACAGTAAAAAAATCGATTTTTTGAAATTTTCAAAGTGGACTGGCCCCCTTAAACGGTGTAGAATAAAAATATTTTTAGAAAATGCAATTTTTTGACGTACCCAAGTAGATGTAGCCCGTTAAATTGTATCAAAAGAAATTCGCGTTCCATAAATACCGAGTACACGTAAACAATTCCACAGATGACCGAGGCCAGGAACAAGGAACTGGCGGAAATAGCGTCCGGGAGCGAGGAGGAGAAGCGCCGAATTCAGGAGCGAGCGGACAAAATCGTGGAGAACGCGGAGGCGGTGACGCGCGAGACCCTCGCCGCTTGTCGCACCGAGAGCGAGGAACGCGTCAGGCGCGTCATCGCCGAGAGCGATGCCAAAGTAAGGGATTCAGATGTGCGTAACGCCGTATAAATCGATCACCAAAACATTATTTCGATAACACTGTCCGTGCATGCCAGTTTGATTATCAAAATAACATATTAATATTTTAACGAATAATGTACTTGGAAATCAATATCGGATATGGTGAAATAATAAAATAACATATTTACTCAATAGAAATTTAATCTGAATCAAACGAGCAAAATTCAATTTTTCTCGTGTACTCGAATCAACAATATTCATGTTATGAATTGAAACGCTTTTTTTGTTCATTGCAGAAAATGCATTCAAAATTATATAATTTGTTCGCGATAATTTTTTCGATCGTTTCAATAATATATTGTTCTCGGCTAACAATATATCTTTTGAATGAAAAAAAAACTTTCAATTTTATCATGTTATTGAAGTCAATAGCGTTTTGTTTGGACTAATACATCCGATTATTTACACGAACAATTTTACAACTGAATCAACGAAATTTCATTCAATAACACCAATGATATTGGATCAATGCTTTTTTTTTTCTCAGTGTAGCACAGGCGTATCTTTTCCAATGCTCCCTTCGCGTGCTATTGCTCTTCGTTATTACAGTCAGACTCGATATGGCCTTTTGTCCAATGACTGGCTGATAATCTTGCATCTTTCATTGTACGAATCATCAGGTTACGAGTATGGCGAGAGAGACGAGGAACGCCATCGAGAAAGAGATGCGCGAGGCTGCGGAGCGTTACGCTTCATGTCTCGCGCGAGTCGAGGACGAGAAGCTCGAGCTTGAGAATAAGGTCCATGAGCGAGACGCCGAAATCGCCAAACTCACAGATGCCATCGAGGAACTGAAGATCGTTGTCGAAAATCAGGTAAACTTTCTCTACAATGTTCTTTTTTATTCTCTTTTGGCTTTTAAAAGGAGCCAAAATGAAATACTGGGAAAACTATCAATCGCACGAATTCGTCGCCGTGAAAAAATTTGTAGCTTGAACCCTCAGCTACATTTTTGTCCACAGCGCCAAACTCGTATCTCTTTATTTTCGGTCAATAGTTTTCCCACAATTTCATTTTGAAGTTTCAACCCTTGAGAGGGGTTCGAAAAAGGAAAATTCAAGTCTGGTCCATAGGGACAAAAATATAGAGAAAATTATTCTCTACATTTCGTACATTTAAACCATCCCCGAAAAATCGATTGTTTTTTATTTATTCAATAAACAACTTTTTTGTTTATACTTCAACAATTCTTTTGGAGGTGAAGATATTACTGAAGAGGGATGATCAAATACTCGATCGACGCGTCTTTTCAAGGGCTACAACGTTCCCATTTGAATCAAAGTTGTATGAATTTTTCCTAAGGAGTTATCGAATGAAAACTGATTTTTCAAAATTTCACCCCACTTTTCACCCCCAAAATGAACTTCCACGACCTCCGGCGCTGTAGACAAAAATAAAACCCGGATTTTTTGAACATTTGTCTCCCGGCGCCGAACTCATGGGGGTTGTAGTTTGGCATTAAGCCACCCCCATCCCCTTTCATCCCCTAAAAAAAACCCTACACCCTGATTTTTAGGCAAACTTGGATTTACCACCCGCGGCTCCTACAAAATCACCTGTCAAAAAACTAGCCTTCTTTTATTTTTTTTTTAGATTCCAATACACAGCACGACTGTACTACGCTGGGCAAAAGAATTAAAGGATATTGAAAAAGTCCGCCAATTTTAGGGTCATTTTCAAATAGCTGTAACTCCTCGAAAAATGGTCGTACAGCAAAATAAAAGAAAGCAAATTAAAGGTGTGAATCTCTAGTTTTGAGATCTTGAGTTTTGAAAACCACAATTTCGATCATTCGGAACACAATGAAAAAAAATAGCAGGGGTTTAAACTTTTGAGGGCCTTTTTGGGATACTTTGAGGTCATAAAAAAACCGATTTTTTTTTATCTATTCGATATTGGCAAAATAATCCTTAGTTAAAAGAATATTCGTAAATATGCAATTTTTCACGTTTGTTAAAATCCATTTTCCCGCATAAAAAAAAATCTTGATGAAAAAATGATAGAAGCATCCTATAGAGAATACTTCAAAGTTTCCAAAACGCTCTGGTTTTTTTTCCATGAGACCATTAGTCTCCGAGTAATCAGTCATCAAAGTCAAAAGTGTTATTTTGCTTTGAACATCCATTACTCAGCGAGAAAAAATGGTACAGAGCTCTCCTACCGCTCAAATTAAAGGGGAAGAATCCAGCTAGACGATCCTTTCAATCCGATCATTCAAAAAAATTTATTAAAGTCCGTGCAGACTGTGAAAGATGAGCAAAAATTTTGAAATTTTTTTTTACTTTGGTTTTTTGATGGCTACTCAAAATTGGCTGATGCGGAAAATGTTTGAGCTCAAGATCTCAAAACTAGAGATTCATACCTTCAATTTGCTTTTTTTTATTTTGCTGCACGACCATTTTTCGAGGGGTTACAGCTATTTGAAAATGACCCTAAAATTGGCGGACTTTTGCAATATCCTTTAATTCTTTTGCCTTGCCTTGTCTTCGAAAATATTTACAATTGGCCTCTGTAACTTTGTAAATATATTCTTGGATAGTTTATCTATCGATTTAAGCAATAAAAAACCGATTTTTCGGGTCTCCCGATTCAGGTTCATAAATCATTTTGACAATGAACCGAAACAAATCTCCCCGATGAGCCTCCAATCCGTCAAGCGCGTAACCAAAATCCAGATGATCCAAAACGATAATCGCGTATTCACGTCACTGATTGTCACTTCGCAGGAGAGCTTCAGTCAGAGTCTCCAATGCGATTTGGATCGTGTCGAGGCCGAGCTCGCCGAGCGGAAGAACGAGCTGAGAACTCTGAAGGATCAGATTCGCGCCGAGTCAGCGGAAATGGTCGGGCGTAGACGGCGATTGGATGTCGTGATGGCCGAGAATCAAGCATCAGTCGCTGCGCTCTCGCAGCAGCTCTCCGAGAGTAACGCCGAGGTCGAACGTCTTCAGAGCATTATCAGGAGCGGCGAGGAATCGATCAAGGAGCATCGCGGCTTGTTGAGCGCCATGCGCACCACTTCGAAAATACTGACCAAAGAGGTCTACACGCTGATGGAGCAGCTCGACGCGAACAGAAACATCGTCGATCAATTGGAGGCGCTTAATCTAGCCGAAATTGAATCCGTGCGCACGCATGTTCACGCTCAGATCGAGACTTTCAAGGAGAACACCATCAGCGAGATAACGAAACTTCAGGACGATTGCAAAAAGAAGGACGAGCTCAATGCTGTGGTAAAGGCGGATTTTTTTTTATTCGCGGGTTTTTGGTTTCGCGGTTGGAAAAATATCACGAACGAACTTGACCAATTTTAACCCTAGGACCTTACACTATCTGTTCGAAACAAAGAATATACACAGTGGTTACGCGCACCCCAGCACTTCGAATGAACGCTGCTAACGAACTGTTTGTCGTAGAAAGTTTTTTTATTTTTTCACTCGAACGCTGAAAGACTGAGGAATAGAATAGGATATGCGAGAAAAAACGAATATAAGTTTTTTGCCGTGAAACGTACGACTGAGGGGCTATACCGGTGTGAACGCTGAAAATTTGGGTGATTTTCGGGAATTTTTTGGAAGAAAAGTACTCAATTAAATGTTTCGGAAAATTAAGAATATATTTGGCTATATTTGACCTATATTACATGATTTTTTCATAGAAAAATATTGAGATCCAAGCGACTTATGCGCTGCCTTTGGAGGCGGCAAAAAAAAGTTCCTCCACTGCTGACATGATTCCGGCCGATTGAGTAGCTGAAACCGAAAAAGGAAAAATTTTCGTTAAACTGGAAGGTATTTTCTGTACGATGACGTAGGATTTTCGAAAAATATCAGAATCTAACAAAATGGCGTAGTTATGAAAAAAAGTCTGTTTTCTTGCCTATAAAATGGTCGCTTTTTTCAATGCCAAATCGTCAATTTTCATCCAATCAAAAATATCCTACGTCATTGTACAGTAAATATATTCAAGAGCACTCAGTTCAAATTTCAAGTCAATCGGATAATTGCTCTTTGAGTTGCAATGTCAGCAAATTTGAAATATCTCATTTCGAGAAAAACGCGTTTAAAGATTTAACTATCGATTCATGCAAGATAAAATGATATTGATATAAATGATAATGATATTTAGACAGGAAAAAGAAGCAATATTTAGGGATTTATGTTTAGACAGTAACATACCTTTAATGTATTTTTTGTACATTTAGACAACAAAAAAAAACGTAATATTGATGAATTTTTTAAACTAAGAGATAATTATTCTACAATGATCAAACTTTAGGTATACTTTAATAGTATCTTTAAATATACAAAACAATTCTTTTTAATTGATTTATCATCAAAATGACGGAGCTGTGGCAGAGTGTTACAGAAAGGTCGCCGCGGGAGTTGCGAATCGGCGTGCGGTCTAGCTTCCCGTAGACTTCGATTTGCAAAAAAGTTCAAACATTTTTCCAGTCAGAACATGTATAGTTTCTATGTGACGGTAATTAAAATGAAGAAAATGCAAATTTAAGAAAATGGCACGCATTTACAAAAAAAAATCAACATTTCACGCAACATTTCTGTAAAATGTGGATGAAAGGAGTAGTTTTTTTTGCCAATTTTTCAAATACAATTCTCGTCAAGTAGGAGGTACCAATATTATCAATATTTCTACCAAGTTTCAACTCAATCGGCTTCCTAGTTTTTGAGTAATCCTGCACGCCAATTTCGATAATGCAGTTTTGAGAAAAACGCGTTTGAAGTTCACGCCCGCTCCGAATCCGAGCGGTTACAGCATCGACGGGCTGTAACGTTTGAAGTTTTTCGAATTTCGCTTTGAAACTTTAGGAAAATATTCTACATATACAATTCTATCGTTTAAAGAAAAAAAAGATCGATTTTTTTATCGTTGTAAATGTATATCCCGCCTTGAACAAAGCGAGAAAAATGATTTTAGCATTTCTCACTAATTATGTGGGGTTTGCGGTACCCATGTGTAGGGTCCTAGAGTTAAGGAGGTTGAAACATTGGCTACAATCCAAGATTTAATTGAAAAAAATATACATGTTATTGTGTAGAATATACTGAGCTCTTACGAATTTTTTAAAATGCTTTCACCACAAAACTCCAGAGATAAAAAATAGTATGATGTAATTTTACGTGCGATTAGATGGGCAATACGTTCACGCTACGGGTGGTGTAACTTATTTGGCTATTTAGCACCAAGATAAATAGCCAAACCATTTCTAACAACGAATTAACGCAAACCCTTAAATTAACAAAAAGCTTTGTAAACATTTAGAAAACAAAAACCCATCTTGCCCATCGTAAGCCATATATATTCAATATTGTACCATCGTGGTTTGATGAAAGATTACAAAACCTGGCTGGCGAATGAAAAACATTGCCGCCAACCTCAATGTCCGCAAAGTTGCCGTAATTCAGAAACACATAATATTAATGAATGGTGATAATAAATAATCTCGTTACGTAAATATAAATAGGCACAATTATAAATGACTCAAAATTTCATTCTGCGTTGCCTAAAACATTCGCTGACACAGTTTTTTCATAATAATCATCGATAATGTTTTACTTTATCAAGTTCGTAGTAACACAAAAGTTTTTCTTATTTGCGTAATACGAATATAAAAACGCATAATTTTGCATTTTAATTATATATTTTATGAAAAATTAGCATCTACATAATAAATCTAAACCTCGTATGCATTTTTTTTGAGGTTGACTTGAAAACAAATTGATAAACCGTCATTTGACTCAACTAGACCGCTCCAATCTCCTTAATATGGCAAAAGTGATAGGTCATCTCTTGGTTGGATATTCTCTCTAATAATTTATGCTGCATTGGTATTCCCAGTTGAAGAAACATCTAGACGCGATGGCCAGTAAAGTTGACGAGGCTCATGACGTTCTGGTGAAAATGGAGGAACTTGAGGACGCCCGGGTCATCGAGATATCGCGCCTTCAGCTGGATAATGAGAAGCTTGTTCGGGAATTGGAGTCAACGAGGGACAGCAAGGCGCAGCTGGAAGCGCGTGAAGCCCAGAACAGAGTTGCTGCAGAGGAGGTAAGTGGATTGAATATATATATATATATATATATATATATATATTAGGGTGAATCGTTTCAGGGTAACTTTTTTTTTGACCCATCGTGCCCGAAAACCTTTAGTTGGTACCCAAAACGAACTTTCGGGAAAGGGGTGTTGTCAAAAAATATTTAGAGATCGCGAATCAAAATTGAAGGTTTCCCATTTGATTAACATTGAAAAAAAAATGTTTTTCTCATTATTAGTGTTACCATTCCGCGAATTTTGATATCGCGATATTTTCCAAGTGGGTTCTCATAGGAAATATGATACTTTACAATAAAGTTCATTGAGCCATGTCCGTAAATTCAACCGTTTCAGCGGTATCATTATTTCAAGTGAATATTGTATGAAAATATCTATTCAAACGGCTGTAACGCCTAAGCTATTAGATATATCGAAAAAAATTCAAATGAGAACTATGTTGAGAAAGTCATTTTCTACAAAAAAAGTCTTATAATCCGAGCCCGTAAATTCAACTCTTTCTCAGCTATAGGTGGATGAAGTAAAAAAAATAGATTTTTTTTGTTTAAAAAAAATCTATTTATTTTACTATATTTCTATTATCTATATTTACTATATTTCTATTACTATATTATCTATTTATGAATAGATTTTTTTTAAACAAAAAAAAATCTATTTATTTTACTTCATCCACCTATAGCTGAGAAAGAGTTGAATTTACGGGCTCGGCTTAGAAGACTTTTTTGTAGAAAATTACTTTCTCTACAAAGTTCTCATCTGAATTTTTTTCGATATATCTAATAGCTTAGGCGTTACAGCCGTTTGAATAGATATTTTCGCACAATATTCACTTGAAATAATGATACCGCTGAAACGGTTGAATTTACGGCCATGGCTCAATGAACTTTATTGTGGAGTATCATACTTCCGATGAGAACCCACTTGGAAAATATCGCGATATCAAAATTTGCGGTATGGTAACACTAATAACGAGAAAAACATTTTTTCAATGTTAATCAAATGGGAAACCTTCAATTTTGATTCGCGATCTCTAAATATTTTTTGACAACACCCCCCTTTCACGAAAGTTCGTTTTGGGTACCAACTAAAGATTTTCGGGCACGATGGGTCAAAAAAAAGTTGCCTTGAAGCGAATCACCCTTATATATATATATATATATATATATATATATATATATATATATATATATATATATATATATATATATATATATATATATATATATATATATATAGGGTGTCCTATTATGAATGGATAATCCTGCAACTGTCGATAAGTCAGATAATGTTCTACTATATGCTGGAATTTCCGTTTAGTAAAAGTCCCACGGTTTTCGAGATGAAAAACATCTGCTTTTGGTTTTTCGCATGTCATTTCTACAAATGATAACTTTTTTTTAGCCAGTTAAAAAAAAATACTCTTGGTTATTTGTTTTATCTATAAAAGTCGTCTTTTTAACCTTAAATGTTAAGGAAACTTTATGAAAAAAGATCTTATGCAGAATTTTCATACAAACCAATTCGAACATCTGACTTTGATAGGCTGCGGTGTACAAAAATGTACTTCGCATATCGTGCCAATTACTTAAGGCCTTAGACACTCTGGAGGCCAAAAAAATAGGCTTTTAGGGGATTTTTTTTCAGAAAAACTACAAAATAAATCGCGATGACCAAAAAGGGTGTTTATCATACATATCAGTGACTATACAATAATCTTTTCCAAGCGATTAATTTCAAAATGGCGGCTGTGCCGCGTTTATCTCAAAACTGCATTTTTTAAGTTGGCCGGAAACATAACTCAGACAATTTTCAACCGAATCACTTGAAATGTTGAATCCATCTTGAAAAATACATTGTCTATGGAAGGACGTAGGATTTTTTTAAAAATATTGCATAGTTCATTTGTTATTAACAATTATCTGACGATTTTTTGAAAAGTGAAAAATTTGCCTAAAAAATCGTTAGATAATTGTTAATAACATATGGACTATGCAATATAATAAAAAATCCTACGTACTTCCATAGACAATGTATTTTTCAAGATATATTCAACATTTCAAGTGAATCGGTTAAAAATTGTCTGTTATGTTTCCGGCCAACTTAAAACATGCAGTTTTGAGATAAACGCTGCTAGTTTTTTGACAGGTGATGTTGTAGGTGCCGCGGGTGCTAAATCCAAGTTTGCCTAAAAATCGGGGTGTAGGGTTTTTTAGGGGATGAAGGTGGATAGGGGTGGATTAATGCCAAACTACAACCCTCACAAGGTTGGCGCCAGGAGACAAAATGTTCAGAAAGATCCGGGCTTTATTTTCGTCCACAGCGGCGAAATCGTGGAAGTTCATTTTGGGGTTGAAAAAGTGGGGTGAAATGTATAAAAATCAGTTTCAATTCGATAATTCTTTAGGAAAAATTCATACAATTTTTGTTCAAATGTAAACGTTGTAGCCCTTGAAAAGACGCGTTGATCGAGCATTCGATCATCCCTCTCCAATAATATCTTCACCCCCAAAAAAAATGTTGAAGTATAAAGGAAAAAAATGGTTTATTGAATAACTAAAAAACAATCGATTTTTCGGGGATGGTTTAAATGTACAAAATGTAGAGAATAATTTTCTCTATATTTTCGTTTCTATGGACCACCCTTGAATTTTGCCTTTGCCAACCAAGGGGAAACCAAAGGGCAACCAAAACTGGCCTTCTTCTAATTTGTTTCAATTATGGGGTTTTTCAGCGACAGCACGACTGTACTATGTGTAGAAATGAAATGCGTAAAACCAAAATCAAATGATTTTTTTCAAAAAATAACATAAAGCCCAAAATCTCGAAAACCGGGGGACTTTTACTAAACTGAAATTTCAGTATGTATTATAGTAGGACATGATCCGACCTATCGACAGTTGCAGGATCATCCTTTCATAACAGGACACACTGTATATGTCAGCTGATTTTTATGATCGGTGAATTTTATACGATATTTTCTGTTTTTGTCACGCGTTACAGGCGAGTGAAAAAAATGCTTACCTCACGTCAAGAATAGAGATTTTGGAAAGCAACGGTGTCGATAAAACGGTGAGCTACCCGCAAAATCGAAATTCTTTTTTTTCACGAATTGCAATGACAACGGAAAGAACCTTTGTAATCGGTGCGGCGTTTCGAATTTGCAGAAAGTCCAAACCATGCAAGAGCAGCACGAGTCGCGGTTGAACAAGGAGATTGCACGTCGACGAGCTGCGGAAGAGTAAGCATTTTGTTTGTAATCTTCAGGTGTCGTTAAGGGGTTAGGCTACCATGGCGACTGAAAATCAGGGTTATTGAAAAAAAATTGGGGAAATAAGTAGGATGGTTGAAAAAACATTTGGGCATTTATTTGTGTGTTAAGCCCGTAGGCCACCGGGTGTAAAATCATGTGCGAACTTAACAATTTTTTTCGTATGGAAAAGTGATTCACTCATAAAATTAATTACACATCTATTTAGTATGAATGTCAAGCTGTTAGAATTTTTTTTTTTCGATGTACGAAATGGCCGACTGCTAATATTTTCTTTTTTTATCTTTCTTTTAGGCGCTCCGCGGCGTGACATTTAGCATCAACGATTTTTGACCTAGAACAAAAAACAAAAATTCTCGTCAATCTACATTAGAATACCTAGAGAAGTACGTAGGGAATTTGAAAAATATTGTTTTATTCAAAAGTTGTAGGTATTCGAACTTGAGAAATGAATTTTCAGTGAAAAATTTCGTTATAACTGCTCATAAACTGCTCATAAAATGAAAAGTTTTCGATTAATCAGAAATTCCGTACGTACTTCTCTGCGAAATGCAATTAGGAACATAAATTTTATATTTGAAGTAAATCGCGTGAAAATTGTTGAAGTTATTTGTCACGCCACTGGAAAAAAGCTGTTTTGAGAAGTTTCAAGTAGACGACCATTCTATACATCGAAAAAAAAAAAAATTTCTAACAGCTTGATTTTCATCCTAAATAGATGTGTAATTAATTTTATGAGTGAATCACTTTTTCATGCGAAAAAAATTGTTAAATTCGCACATGATTTTATACCCGTTACTGTGGTACCAAATTTCATGAAAAATATTAATAATTAAAACAGTTATAAACAATCTCGTGAAGGACCTTTGAACGTGAGGGGCTCAAGGGTGTGCTTGATTTTGGGCACCCAATTGATCGGAACAAAAGAATAAGTTTCTTTTTCTCAATATAAATAATATTGGCTAATATTTGACCGAGCTTTTTTTTGCTATCGTGTTTCAATAATTAATAAAGATGTTTGAATTTTTTCTTCTATTTTTTCGAGGAAAAATTACATTATGGTAAATAATTACTAAAAACAAATGTTAAGAAGGAGAACGGCGGTCAAGACTAAACTACTATTACACTGAATAAGTGTACTAAATTTCAAGACAATCCGCTCATTAGATGTCGAGAAATCGTGTACACCATTTTGAAAAGCATACTTTCGAGAGAAACTCATTTAAGGCCACTCTAGAGGCCGAAAAAATAGGCCTTTTGGTGATTTTTTTTTCAGAAAAACTACAAAATATGTTGAGATTACAAAAAAGGGTGTTTATCAGACATATCAGTGACTGTATCCAATAATTTTTTTGAAGTGATTAATTTTAAAATGGCGGCTGTGCAGCGTTGATCTCAAAACTGCATTTTTTAAGTTGACCGGTAACATAACTCAGACAATTTTCAACCGATTCACTTGAAATGTTGAATATATCTTGAAAAATACATTGTCTATGGAACTACGCAGGATTTTTTTTTAATTGCATAGTTCATTTGTTATTACCAATTATCTGACGCTTTTTAGGCAAATTTTTGGAAAGTGAAAAATTTCGTCAGATAATTGGTAATGACAAATGAACGATGCAATATAAAAAAAAAATCCTACGTACTTCCATAGACAATGTATTTTTCAAGACAATGTATTGTTCAATATATTCAACATTTCAAGTGAATCGGTTAAAAATTGTCTGTTATGTTTCCGGCCAACTTAAAGTTGCAGTTTCGAGATAAACGCTGCACAGCCGCCATTTAAAAATTAATCGCTTTAAAAATATTATTGTATACCGTCACTGATATGTATCATGGTATACAATAATATTTTTGAAGCAATTAATTTCAAAATGGCGGCTGTGCAACGTTTATCTCGAAACTGCATTTTTTAAGTTGGCCGGAAACATAACAGACAATTTTCAACCGATTCACTATGTATTCACAAATTACAACCATGTGGGTCGAAAAAAAGTGTCAACTCTCATCCGTTGAAGCAATTTCCTGTGTTAAAAAAAAACGAGCGAAATTTAAGTCCGCCGACTCAGGCCTCAGAGTCGTAGCGTTCGATTAAGTCTTCCCTCCGTTCGATTCACCTGGAAAACTCGCGCTTTACGATTCGAGCTTGAAAACGGCTCGAAAAAAGAAGCACGCTAACACGAGGCTCTTGAAGCGTTTTGCAACAAAACGTGTGTCCCCAATGTGACGTTAATTCCGTGTCTATTGACTTTAGGGAAGCGAAAAAGCTGTCGAAGGATTGCGAAGCTCTCCGCCAGAGTTATCAGGAGGTGAGCGACAAGTATGCCGACATGATCGGCCATCACAATCACAAGCAGCGTGTCAAGCATCTCAATCAACTGAAGGACAAGATTCTACGGTTGGAAAAGGTTAGTTCTTGCTTCGTGAGCGCCGGTCTTTTTTCCCGGGACTTCGCGTGGAAATTTGTTCGCTCGAATTTTCTGAGAAAGGCAACCGGAATAATTCGAATTTCGCCCCCAAAAATTGAACATGTTTATAACCGTCTATACCATCGGATAATGCATCAAAGAAAACGATTTTTTGAAAATTTCACACTGTGATAATTCCTTAAGGCAATCATATCGCCAGGCTGCAATCTATAGGGTTTTTTTAGCTTCGCTAAATATATTAATAATCGTCTCTGTAAAATTTCAGGATTGGTTATCGACCTAATTACAGAGAGAAAAAAATATTAAAATTGCGTATTTTTGTGAACGAATTTCGAGACGACGTACAAAAATCCAATTTCCGGTCGCTACAAAAGTGTATATAATAGTGGGAATTCGTCAGATTCTTAAAGATAATGAGTTTTACATACTTAACACTTGTAGTAATCCAATGCTCTCAGGAAAAATTACGCTTATTGACCTAATTTTTATGTAATATCAAGTTTAATTTGAACTTCCGGCATTGGATTTATTACCACTTGCTACGATGAAGAGACGTGACAGCAAGGCAACAGCTGACTGTAGTCCTAACCTCATCTCGCTCATTGGAATTTCCACACGTATTCCATTTTTAACCGACATATTTCGCCGACACAAATTTTCCACGCTTTTTACCAGTCGTGGCCCGAATACAATGCTTTATATTTCCCGCACCTGACATTGTTTTGACAGATCGACGTTGAAGCATGGAGGTTAAACTCGCCTGGTTGCGTAAAAAGAGACGGAGATTGAACCAATGTTGCCAAATATCAAACCTAGAAATACTGCGCGAATCGTTGGGATAACGATTTTTTCATTTTTCCAATTAAATGTGAACATTCATTAAACAGTTTACACATGGAAAATTTTTGTGATTACAAATTATTTTTCTCTGCATATGTTATAAATATAAATTGCACAAGTCTGAGGTATGATCAGTGGTATGACTAGGGTGAATTCCCTTTTGCAGGATGCGGAAACGAGGAAGCACATAATAGATCAACAGACGAAGACCATCGAGAAATTGAGGGCCGAGGAGAAACGCTCGTTCGCCGCCAGGGGAAAAGAGAATTTGCATTCTCACGCGATCTCGAGAAGTCCCTACACAACACCCGCATCGTCGCCATTAAAACCGTTGACGCCGCTGCGCGATCGCAACGAATGAACTTTGTTCGACTTTCGGTATCTTTTTATAATCCATTTTTCCTTTAACCTCGTTAGAAGATCATTTTTGTCTCAGAGACGAAGAAAAGTCGTTGCAAAGTTGTATTTTTATTGTCTTTTCATCGTTAATGTGGAATAGGTCGTATGAACACGGGACTTCTAGGTAAAAAATGTGTATGCGTGCCTATATATATATATATATATATATAGGACAACGGGGGGATTTAGGCAAGGAAAAAAGTGCTGATCTTTATGAGTTTTATTACTACTTTTGGTTGTTACGTGGTATTATTTTTTTTAATCATCTTCAAAAATGGCGGAGTTATGACACGGTCTTCTAAAGAGGTTCCGGCGGATGTTGTCAAACGTTACGTGGAACGTAGCGTTGGCGGGATTAATCTGAAAAAAAAAACCAACGAAGATTCTTCTTTCACTAACGAGGGTTGTTACGCATATGAAAAACAGGGAAAACTCGCGGCATTTTTTTCCATTGGAATAATCAGGAAAAAGTCAGGGAATTTTGGAAATTTTCTGGAATTTTCTCAGAATTTACTTTTTGCAAGAATTACGCAAATGAAACCGACTTGACAAAAAAAACTGAACGGTATAAAAATAAATACTTTTGTATGTTTTAAATATTTATATTATTCTTCATGATATACAAAAAAGGTATGTCAGTGCCAAACATTGAAAATTAAAAAAACTGAAAACTAATTTACTCCGAAGCTCTATACATTTGCATTCGATCTGTCGATACACAACCACATAATTATTATTATAGATAAGTGTTTATATCAATTTTTTATTTATTGTCACCGGCACAAAAATTCTGTTTATATTAAAGAACAGGTTGTGTATTTGCTTTTAATGTATTTTTTTACTTTACGATGTTTAAATTATTATTGCGAATTTCAGTTTCTTAAAAAAATTGTTTCAAATTTTAACATTTCCGTAAATTTGATTGAGAAAAAATTATGTTATCCGGATCAACATAATTTTTCAATAGAAGGATCGATTTGAGAATTTTCTTTGTTTTTTCAAGTTGGTCAAGAATGTTGTTTTTTTTCACAAAAATGATTTATTGCTATTTCTGTGTATATAATTTTTCCCGTATAGTTTGTAACGTTTACAAATACTAGGATGGTTGAAACAACACTTAACTTGTGGTCTTTAACTTAAAAAATATATATATATTTGATGAAAACAAAGTGTTCTTTGTTTGACCCTAATCTGGGTCATTTGCGAAACCTGTCTGGAAAACCGAGAAAAGTCAGGAAATTTCTTGGTCAATAATGCGTAACAACTGTGATCACTCATACGCAGAATACGAACGAAGAAAAAGTGAAAAATTTGGAAAATCGTCGAAATACGCCTTGAAACAAAAACATTGAATTTTCCAAAAATCGCTACATTTTTGCAATTGCAAATTTCACCAGAATCGGTCGATTAGTTTTTTTTTAGCTATACGCCACGCCAGCTTTGAAAACGCAATTTAGAAGACCGTGCCATACCTCCGCCATTTTCAAAGATTAATAAAAAGAATACCATGTAACAGCCAATAGTAGTAACAAAACATACCCAAGTCTCGATAATGGTGAAGAAATCTTTTCCTTAAAAAACAAATCATGAAAATCAGCAATTTTTTTCCTCGCCTAAAGGTATCTGCTCCCTTAAAGAATTTTCGAACGGGCTGAAAAGTTGCAGATCTCAGCCACAAAAGGCGAAATATCCGAATAATTTAGAAAGACCAGCTCCATTGTGCATTTATGTTCTCCGTTTATTGTTCTTGCTCATCGGGTGATCAAACACGGTCGTTTTTAATACGCTTTTTTACTCTCGTGAACCCGCGTGTCTTTCTTTTTAAAAATGGCGGTAAATATTTATTCTCACGGAGACTGGCAAAGCCCGGGATTAACCTCCAATTTGCGGGGGAAAAGACTTCCTCATTTTTCCGCAAGATCGTGCAGCTCTTTCGCAAAGAAGGGCAATTTAAAAAAATGCACCGAGATGCTATTATTATGGGATTAAAAATGTATATACGTACAAAGCAAAGAATTCGATAAAAAAATACGAATTAGAGTTTGGAAAAAGATATGTAGGTGATATATATTACGGTTTTCGGTCGGAAAACTGCGGAGTGTTCATAATTTCTGTCGCTAGCGTATACTTATGTTTGTGAATATACATAGTAGACGTAAATGTCGCGTTTAAGTTATTTCTCATATCGATACGATTGTTTTCAGATAATTTTATTCAAGAAGAACGTTTATTGGCGTAAAGATAATTATTTTTGATATACGATTAATCGTGTCTCGTGACATTATTCATTGTTTGCTAGATATCGTCCATTCATACTACAAAATTTTGTCGCGGGTGCATGACAATATTTATAATATATATATATATTAGCTCGTTACGGACTGTCCAAAGTTAATCTGTTTTAACGTCGGTATTCTGAATTTTTCCTCCCTTTTATTTCGAATTATTGTATGCGTTGTTTCGTAGAAATTACTTCACATCGAGGATCAGTTTGCTTCGTCATTATCGAGAACAAACGATTGTGCTTGATCCACTTGAATGTCGCGATCGAAAACGTCAAATTCGCCACTTTTCCGCCAATTCGATATTACCGCCGCAGAGAAGTGTAACGCTGCGAATGAAGAGAAGACACAGATTGTAATCGTCACTTTGTCGTTTCGTTGGTTTACATCGCTAGCTTTTAAGGTATTCTTTTCACAAACACGAATATTTGCCAATTAACTGATTTCTGTCTATAATCAAGTAATTTATATGTGAACAAAAATATTGAAAAAAAAACAAGCTTTTATTTGAGGTAATTCTGTCGCCAGAAAATCCATTGATTGTCATTTTATTTAGCTTCACTAAATATATCAATAATCATCTCTGTAAAATTTCAGGGTCGGTTATCGGCCTAATTACAGAGAAAAATTATTAAAATTGCGTATTTTTGTGAAGGAATTCCGAGACGACATGCAAAAATCCAATTTCCGGTCGCTACAAGAGTGTATACAATAGTGGGAATCCGTCAGATTCATAAAAATAATCAGATTTACATACTTGACACTTGTAGTAATCCAATACTCTCGAAAAAATGTACGCTAATTGACCTAATTTTTATGTAATATCAAGTTTAATTTGAACTTCCGGTATTGGATTTATTACCACTTGCTACGATAAAGAGACGAGACACTCATTCGAATTTCCACACATATTTCATTTTTAACCGACATATTTCGCCGACACAAATTTTCCACGCTTTTTTCCAGTCGTGGCTCGAATACAATGCTTTATATTTCCCGCACCTGACATTGTTCCGACAGATCGTCGTTGAAAAGCACGGAGGTTAAACTCGCCTGGTTGAGTAAAAAGAGACGGAGATAGAACCAATGTTGCCAAATATTAAACCTAGAAATTCTACGCGAATCGTTGGAATAACAATCTTTTCATTTTTCTAATTAAATGTGAACATTCATTAAACAGTTTACACGTGGGAAATTTTAGTTATTAGAAATTATTTTTTTGCATATGTTAAAAATATAAATTGTACAAGTCTCAAGTATGATCAGTCTAGTGTGAAGCGATAGGATTACCTCAATGTACTAAAAAGTAGAAAATGATTTTTTTTACCAAGTCACCTATATGTGACTATAAATAAAAGCTCGGGGCGTTCAACTTTTTAAATGTTTAACCCTTTGCGGCAGAGTGTAACACTGGTGTTGCATCTAATTTAATTCAGATTTTGGGGATTCAAAAGTGTTTTTTAATTGAATATGGTGGTTGTAAATGTGTTTGAAGGTTCCTAGGACTTCAATACTATTGAAACATACCTATTCAATTTTCATTTTTTACGTGGCGCGTGTCATCAATAACGAAAGTGCAAAAAAACGTGCACGTGAAGAAAAATGTATACTTCAAAGGGTTAATAGATTGGATCAATTCAGTTTGATTAACCGTATTTAATTTGGCACAGTAGTAATTAGAGAAATTATTATTACACTTTTGTACTTAGTTTCACGATTTTTATTTGAGAAATTTAAGGTTGTTTTACAGTAAATTAAATACAGTTAACATGTTAACGGATTTATGTAAATTGAAGATTATATGTCTAAATTTTGAGCGCCCCAAGCTTTTATTTATAGTCACGTGGTGACTTGGTAAAAAAATTATTTTCTACTTTTTAGTACATTAAATAAAAGCTTGTTTTTTTTTAAATATCTTTTTTACATATGAATTATTTTCTACTTTTTAGTTAATTGATTTTACTAGTTAGTTGTTACTAGTAGTTTACCAGTTTAGGAGTTTGTACGTTAGGATCATGGAACGCTTGTCAAAAATAACAAAGACTGTAATTGGGATTGAACTTCCGACTAATTGCTGCATATAAACTTTTCACATACAAGCACAGTCGGCTAAGAATTTGTTTGTATGTGTTAGTGATATTTTATATCGACGATTAGATATCGCTAATTTTACATGAAAAGTTAAAAATTTTATTGATATTTTTTTTCTTTTTTCAAGTTGAATCATGCATTGTCACCTTGAAATGCGTGTTTGCAAAATTTCAGAGCTCTAAGTAATCGGGAAGTGGGTGAATTATCGACTTTCCGATTTGCATCTCACAGAAAGTCAAGTTGAATAAAAGCTTGTAAAAATAGATCCCAGTATACCGATAAATTTTCAAGCCAACTTACCAAACTATCAACCAAAAATTTACGACTCTAAAAATCGTCTCATTTATACGGCGTTTTATGGAGAAGACACACTGGCCACATTACTATCTAATAATGTATACACTAGATTCCTGATATAAGCTGCCGCGTGCGAAAAATCCAAAGATTGTGTAACGACGATAAACCGAGACGGTCGCCGAATCCTTAAAGCAAACATTAATGATAAAACTTGAAAAAAAATGTGACTAGCAGAAGAATTTTCGTAGCGGCGAATTTTCAGAGAATATGTAAAAATGTCTACATTTTCAATTCCAGTTTATCGTCGGGTATAATAATTGATTGTGACTTATTTTTATTAAGCGCCACTGTAATTGAACGATGATGCAGACGGGCCCTGCTTGAAAGGAATACCTTAAGTGTGTTGGATATCGTGATAGCCAACAGAGAGTTCAATGATAGCGAAACGCGATTATTATCTTATACGCACAGACGAATATTTGGCATTAAGCGTCGTCAGCTTCGAGGGAAGGGGACGTTTCCCAGATGGAAGCAGAGAATGTGAGAAATTCTAGTTTTATTCGGTGTACAAATGAATAATCCAACTTTGTCATTTGCATTCAAGGTTTATTTTAAAAGAAAGTAAATTAAATTGTTCAATCAAAGTATTCGACGTTGTTTTCTATAACTTTCAGCCATCTTTCAAGCAGCTGATGAATTCCATCTCGAAAAAATGTTACGTCTTTGGACACGATAAAGTCGTCAAGCCATTTTCGGATCTGATCCACTGATTGGAAATGCATATCGGACGAGGCGTGTTGCATGGACCGGAACAAGTGATAATCGGATGGAGCAATGTCTGGTGAATATGCCGGGTGCTGCAAGACGTGCCAGCCAAGACTCATGACGATGTCTTTTGCATTGGAAGCAATGTGTGACCTGACGTTGTCATGCAACAATATCACTGGACGTTCTCCTTTGCCAGTATGCGGGCGTCTTCGTTCCAATTCTTGACTCAAGCAGATTAATTGACGTTGGTAGCAGTCCGCAGTAACTGTTTGTTACGGCGTTGTTTGTCATTCAGACAGAAATCACCGCTTTTAAACCGCTTAAGGGGTGAGATGCAGTCAGAGGCGTGAAAAAACGAGCATTTTCGATAATTTTTTTTTATAGTAATTAAGTTTGTTTTACAAAAGAGGTTACACAGACTTTTTATGTTATATTTCAACTTGATTTGTACAAATTTTCAAAGAAAAATATTGATTATTTATAAAAATATCGCCATCTTTGTCGGACCCCCTTCGGCATGTGGTGCTTCGCGGTGACCATCATAAAATTTTACCGGATCATCTGAAATACAAAAACCAAAAAAAAAAATCATTAGTTTAAGGCGTTATCCCCACTTGTAGCGCAAAAAAGGCCTTTTTCATGAATTTTCTTAAAGAAAACTACAAAACTTTTTTAATCGATCAATATACCATTTTAAAGAACACATCTTGAAGAACTTTCAGTAATTTTTTTATTGAAAAATATTACATTGTTTAGTGGCAAATGGCCGTCAATGAAATAATGTTTTTATATACACGGTTTGCGGTGACCAACATTGCGGCGAAGTGGATCATCTGAAAAAAAAATGCGGATGGATTTAGTCAAATATAAGTATAAACTAGTCTTTAATCGAAGGTTTTAAAAAAATATTCATTTTTCACAAAATGGCGGACAGTCAAAGTTAATGGTTCCATTTTGGCGAAAAAAAAAACGGCCGTTTTTTAGCTATAAAACGGCTATTTTTTTCGAAAAAAAATCGAACGATTAAA
Organism: Ophion ellenae; assembly: GCA_963210295.1. Classification (NCBI taxonomy): domain Eukaryota; kingdom Metazoa; phylum Arthropoda; class Insecta; order Hymenoptera; family Ichneumonidae; genus Ophion; species Ophion ellenae. The sequence goes on along the minus strand of OY723396.1, from coordinate 22,087,247 downwards.
GACTATATTTTTATGTACTAAATAAGCCTGCAAAATTTCAAGAAGATCGGTTCATTAGTGTTCGAGTAATCTTGGTCACCGACTTCAGAAATGCCATTTTGAGAAAAACGCGTTTAAAGTTTCTCTTTCAACGCTGATTCTTCTCTTTCAACGCTCATATCTCAGTCAATTTTGTTCGGATCGACTTGAAATTTTCAGGACATATTCTCAGATACTTATACTTAAAAAAATGCAATTAAAAAAAAATCGATTTTTTCAAAATCGCAAGTGGGGGTAACCCCTTAATAATAAATCCCCTTAATAATAAACCCCTTAATAATAATCCCCTTAAGTCCTTAATCGAAGCTTTTTTTTTCAAAACTTGACAAAATGGCGGTTTCCGACAGATAACTTTCGATTTTCGACCAAAAAATAGAAATTTTCAACAAAGATCAAAATCCTTCGATTAAAGAGTAGTTATTAATGCTATCAATAAGCACACCAAATTTTATCAAAACCCATCGACTGGTTTTTGAATTATAGTGGTCACCGACATGAAAAACATAGTTTCGAGAAAAACGCGTTTAAAGTTTTTCGATGTGGATACGGTATTATATGCTCGTAAAATGTTGAGCTCGATGGATGAAGCTAAATTTTTTAAATGTATTTTGAACCGCTGAATCCGAATATCACAACTTTTCGCCGAAAAGTCGAGCATTCAATTGTTTATAGCCAATTGTTAAAACAATTTTTCAAAAAGTTAAAGGTTTCCGGGATGAATTATTATTTTTTAAACATTTTGGGCAATTTTAAAATAAAAGTATTCATAAAATTTTGCTAAAGTTGATAGTTTTTGAGTAATACATTTTTGAAAATTTCTGAAAAAGTTTTCCAATTTTACACTTCATTTATGTATAGAAATACCAATTAAAAAATTACTTACATCGAATCATCAATTTCCTGGCGTATGCAATAGGGCTTCAGCTAATGTGGAAGCTTTCAAAATATCAATTCGTTGTCTGCGATTTTTTGAAAATTCTGACTGCATCTCACCCCTCAAACCAAAATGCGAACACATCGTACGATACAAAATCTTCGCCGAGAAAGGAACAAATCGATTCGCACACTCTTGCAGCATTTTTTCCTTGTTGGAATTCGTAAAGAATGCAGCGTCGGATATGCACCTTATCCCTTTCAATTTTCGACTGTACCGAACTGAATAGTTTTGAAGGTTATATCAGCCTTTCCGGCACACCAACTGTCATTTTCAATAGCTATATGTCAACACCGCATAACCGCAAAACAGCGGGAATATCAATTTATTTAAAAAACATCTTAACTGCTTGAAATAATTTGGATTATTCATTTGTACACCTAACACTTTGAGAAAAGCATTGAAAAAAATAGAAATTATAAGGCGTCGCAACGTTGCCTCGTTACGTATATTGCGCGGGATGACATTTGCAAAGTGTCTCGCGGTGTTCGACCGCGCGCCGAGACAGCTGTCGCGCCGGAAGTTTATCCGGGATGTGTCATCCTTGTAAAAGCGGTAATTCGAGACGAGGCAAAACAAGCATTCCTGCATTGCACTCGTGTACTTCTTATCGCTCTCTTCCTCGCTCTGGCTCTCCAAATGTCTGTTTCCTCGTGTGCATGTGTGTGTGTTGTGCCCCCGAGACTGGCAGAGTCTCGCTCTATCATCGCGGAAATGCTCGCGATTGCAGATTAATTTATTATACCGCAGACTCCGTCGTACAATTAAGAGGGATGAAATTCCGTGTGACTTGCCAGCGAGCCTCGAGACTTTTTGAATTTTTCTCCAGTGAATTTTACCGTCGAGGCTCTTTGCCCTTTTTTTTCACTCTCCGCTGCCATTTTACAACGAAAATGCGTCTAAAGCGGGAAGAGAAAACATAATTATTTCTGCGTACAAACAGGCACACATGTCTATATATATATATATATATATATATATATATATATATATATATATATATATATATATATAAATATATAAATATATAATATATATATATATATATATATATATATATATATATATATATATATATATATATATATATATATATAGACATGTGTCCCTGTTTCAACGCAGGAAATAATTTTGAATTATTGAAAATTTGAAGCACAAGTTGAAAAATCGCCTGCTCGTGCGAAAATAATTGTTCTGTGAATACGTTTTTTAAATCATAACATTTTTAGAAGTAAATAACGATTTTTCTAATGATTATTGACGATCGATTACGTTTTCGAAATAATTACGTTGATAAAATAACGGTTTTGAGAGTAATTACGTTTTGAGAATAATTAATTGAGAATTAGTTACGTTTCGAGTATATTCATTGGAAATTAATTGCGTTTTGGGAACGAATTTTTTAAATCATAACGTTTTGGGAGTGATGGCGTTTCGAACGAGTCCTTAAAACGCGTGTATATAGATATAGATGACTGGAGTATGCTAGGAGGCGCACACTGTGGCGATTTTTGTATAAATATTTAATTTAACGTTGTTCGTACGTTTTTTTAAAATCTTGTACTTCCCTTGCTCCCTCTTCCTTTTCATCACTGCCTGGCTAAACGGATAACTCACATTTTCAGTCATTTAAGGCCTTAGGCCACAGTAACGGGTATAAACTCAGGTGCGAATTTAACGATTTTTTTCATATGAAAAAGTGATTCTGTGAAAATTAATTACATATCTTTGTAGTATGGATATCAAGCTGTTAGAAAAAATATATATATTTTTTTCGATGTACCTACTACTAATATTTTCTTTTGTTATCTTTTTTTAGGTGCTCCGCGGCGTGACATTTAGCATCCACAATTTTTGACCTACAACAAAAAACAAAAATTCTCGTCAATCTACATTAGAATACCTAGAGGAGTACGTACGGAATTTAAGAAATAATGTTTCATTCAAAAGTTGGAGGTATTTGACCTGAAGGGGAGAGTAGGGGTTTCAGCGTGAAAAAAAACACTTTTTCGATTTTTTTCATCTTTATGGATAGAGTAAATTGATTGAAACCTTTTGTACATTGTTAAGTGTCATTTCAAGAACATTCCGTGAAATTTGTACGCGAAAATATCCACAAACAAGCCGGTGACAAAGCTTTTCCAAGAACGCCTTTGGAAAAACACGATTTGCGGTGTTCACTGTATCTCAGCTAGAAATTATCTGAAATCAAGTACCATTAAAATTTAGTCAAAGTATCATCAAAGCCTCCCCCCAACGGTCTTTGATAATTTTTTTTTATTTCTAAATTTTTGGTGGTCATGTAAAGTGAAGAGTGCCATTTTTCACGAAAAATTCCGCCATTTTGGGGGTGGAAAACCCCCTCGATGTAAAAAAAATCTCAAACTAACCGTTGGGGGGAGGTATTTTATAAGTAGAAAGTGTGTGCCAAGTTTGAAATAAATCGGTAATGTAGTTTTCAAATGGCAGTGAACACGGACTTTGAAAAAGTGATTTCGAGAAAAAACGCGGCACCGGCTTGTTTGTGGATATTTTGGCGGACAAATATCACGAAATGTTCTTGAAATGACACTTAACAATGTACAGAAGGTTTCAATAAATTTACTCTAACCATATAGATTTAAAAAATCGCAAAAAAGTGTTTTTTTTTCACGCTGAAAGCCCTACCCTCCCCTTAAGAAATGAATTTTCAGTGAAAAATTTAACCTGTGAAAAAAGCCATTCAAGTACATCAAGTCGTTTTGTTTCAAGTCTCCTCATATCGAGGTAAGTTGAAACGCCTGGGAATCGGTACAAATTATGGGTATAAATTATGTCAAAACACATTGTTATTAAAAAACTTTATTAAAAGTTCAAAAACTTAACCTCGACACTAATCTAAGTCGCACTTTTTTATTTAGTCTGACAAATTTGTGTAAGTTCTAACTGCAACGAATATAAACTCACGAATCTCACGGAATTCAATGGTAAAATATAGCAAACCAAAAAACAAATAAGGAGAAGCTTTATGGCAAGAAAGCAAATCAATTTCTATCCGGACATGCAATTGTGACATACATATGAAAGTTCTCCACCAGTGCAGGCTTCGTTCGACCATGCTCTGCACTCCAGGCATTGCACCCACTTTTTATTTGGCCTGCTGTTTAAATACGATTCCATACAGCACACGCAAAAATACTGTTCCTCGTCGTCAATTTCCACGTTCTCTTTGAGCTTGATCTTTCGTCCCGTAGAGTAACATCTTCAGCGGCGAGCTCATATATTTCTCGGCTCGCCATGTCTCTATCCGTTTTCCTAATATATTTATTCGGCATCTGAAATAAATAACACCATGAAATATAAACGTATGAGAACATCACTGCAACCGAGGTAAGTTGAAACACCTTGTTTCATCCTTCCTAGGTGCCGAAAATGCGATGCCACTTTATTCGGAACTCACTATTGATAAAGAGTATTCCAAAACGACAAATTCAATATGACAAATCGAATGCTAAGTTTTAAAGGGTCCAAACAATGCATATCACATACCATCAAATATATAAACAAGGTAATTAAAGCTTGATGAAAAATACGACAAATACTTTTGTCCATTTTTTTGGCAAGGGTGTCGACGTGACGCAAATGAACTCGCAAGAGCACCGGAGCGAACTGACAAGTGGGGTGCGGCATAGCAATGAAAGAATGGCATTGTTGCCAGCTCGCTAACAATCACATTTACCGAGACATTGACACTGTTTCAACTTACCGCTGTGTCAACCCTCATAGGTCTTCCCTACGTATTATAAGTGCCGTGCCGATGAGGGGGCGTACAGAAATTACGTAACGCAAAATTTCCCTATTTTGACCCCTCCTCCCCCCACGTAACGGGACCGTAACGCTTGGCCAGAACCCCCACCCCTATTCCGTTACGTAACGGGTGCTTTGTCGTCAATAATTGCGATTTTTTTCATAGACATCACTAATTATGAAAGGATCGGGTTTATACTCATTTTATGAAGTATATATTCATCTAGTTTTGTACCAATTTTTATGACAAAAACTTGAAAATTAACCGAGATATAAGCCTTGATTTGACGACGAAAACAAAATTCTCGTCATTGACCCATCGATATCTCTATGAAAGGTTATCTGTAAATTAAAAGTCAACAATTTCTCGATATCTATACAAATGTAGCTATCGTTATGCGTAGCCGTTTTTTTTTTATTTTGGTTCTTTTTTTACAAAACGCCGACAGTTTAGACTTTTTTTTTCTACTTTCAAGGCCCTTTTTCTGTATTCAAGCAGTCTTTAAAAATAGTAATTATCAAGTGTTACAAACGCGGATATGCACAACCTTAGTCATTGCGATTACGAAAATGTTTTAAAAACATTGAAAGTCTGTTAATAAGTTTTTAAGTAGTCGCTCGGACAAGGTCGAAAAAAATAGTTTCGATAAAAACACATTCAAAGTTTTCGTTCCATGTTTTTTGATATAAAGTAATGTTTTTTTTCTAGAATATTGATACTTACATTGAAGAATCTAATCGCGGGCGATCTGACGGTTCTTCATCTTCATGATAGTTCACAAAATAATAAGGGCCTGTACTTTATCTATTGTAAATGATGCCATACCTGTAGGGACTGAGGGCACTAACCGGTCGCGCTACCTGTTCTCACTAAAGTGACTATAACTCCGTCAATTTTCGGAATTGTGAATAAAAATGTTGCCAACACATTTTTCAATACACGTACTTTCAAGAATTATATTTAAAAAAATGTTTCCTTCAATTTTTGCTTGGAGGATGTGGGAAAGCTACTGTGCAAGTTCTGGCACAGTGACTTTCCCCCTTAACTGACATTGCGTATAAAAAGCTGTGAGCTGTCCACGGTAAAATTGCACGCGAGGTTTAAATCAAAAACTTGACATGCAGAAATTTTGCTATTTCTGGCAGTTTTAAAATCGTGACGTAACGCAAACCTTGACCCCCCCCCCCCCCCAATTGCGTTACGTAACTTGCGTACGGCCCCTAATTATTGGATGTTGTGGGAATTAAGGAGGTTGAAGCGGCCCAGTTAAATCAAATGACGGTTTATGAATTATTTTTTTCAATGAACCTCAACAATAATGCATACGAAGTATAGATTTATTCTGTAGATGCTAATGTTTCATAAAATATATAATCAAAGGGCAAAATTATGCATTTTATATTTTCATTACATGAAAAGGGAAAAAGTCCAAAGCTGCGGTATATATACGAGCAATTTAATTTCAGTGTTTCGTTGCGAAGTGAAGCGCATTTCTATTAAAAACGTACATTCGATATTGAATCGGATAAAATTGCATATTTAATTGAACGGTTAATCGAATATGGGAGACGATATCGAAAGTACGAAAAAAGAATTCGAGAATACACGATGAGTCAGTGATTCGCCAATCACACAAAACCCAAAATACAAGAAACTTCTAAAATTCCCCACGATAATATTGGGTCCCAGCCAGTGACGTTAAATATCGTTCGCACGATCGAAACCTTCCCCAAACTCATCGGTCGCTAAAATAATTCGTCAGGGATCAATCTGTGTGACCGGCGAAATTTCGCGTGCACGAAAAATAAACGTTGAAAAGCCGCAGACCATACCGCCGCTTGACGAGTGACCGTTTTATTATTTCGCGTTACATATAACGAAATAATAGAACGATCGCGTGATACATTCGTATCTAATTTCGTTCCGCGAGACTAAAAGCGCACGTCGTCGGCGACCAAAAAAAAAAAAATTGACATTTTCGCAGAGATTGGAACTGTGCGGTGTGTCATAGACTTTTCGGCTGCTCATGAAACTTTCATACAGGGCTTTTTCGGGATTTGCCAGCCGTTGTGCAATGCCGGGCGATCGCGACTGAAAATATTTATGGAGGAATTAATTCGATCGTTTCGTGTCTGGGTCGAAGGAGACGACGACCCCGGGTTAACTTTGTCACTACCCCCGACGTGAACATCACTAATATACGATTTACCTTACACGTTAGACCCTTTGTACATATATATTAAGATAGGTCATGTAGAACCTGCTATATTTATACAATATTGGCTATCACGCGGTATTGGCTGATTTGAGGACAGTCCTTGAAATGACCTCCATATGCTCACGTTAATGTGCAGGTGATTTTGAAGATCCTGGGCTTTGCATATTGTTAGGAATGGAGACAGTTCTTCTATGAGGACCTCCATGAGGACGATCCTCGGAGACGAATGTCTTAAGGGGTTAGGCCACGGTAACGGGTATAAAATCATGTGCGAATTTAACAATTTATTTCGCATGAAAAAGTGATTTACTCATAAAATTAATTACACATCTATTTAGTATGAATATCAAGATGTTACAATTTTTTTTTTTCGATGTACAAAGTGGCCGAGTTCGAATATTTTCTTTTATCTTTTTTTAGGCGCTCCGCGGCGTGACATTTAGCATCTACAATTGTTTACCTAGAACAAAAAATAAAAATTCCCGTCAATCTACATTAGAATACCTAGAGAAGTACGTACGGAATTTAAAAAATATTGTTTTATTCAAAAGTTGTAGGTATTTGAACTTAAGAAATGAATTTTCAGTAAAAAATTCGTTACAACTGCTCATAAATTGCTCATAATATGAAAAGTTTTCGATTAATCAGAAATTCCGTACGTACTTCTCTGCGAAATGCAATTAGGAACACAACTTTTAAATTCGAAGTACATCGAGTGAAAATTGTTATAGTTATTTGTCACGCCAATTGGAGAAAGGTGTTTCGAGACGTTTCGAGTAGTCGGCCATTTTGTACATCGAAAAAAAAAAATTTCTAACAGCTTGATATTCATACTAAATAGATGTGTAATTAATTTTATGAGTGAATCCCTTTTTCATACGAAAAAATTGGTAATTTCGCACATGATTTTGTACCTGTGGCCTAACCCCTTAAAAAAAATGTCCCTATATATGCCACGCGGTTATATCCGAAACGTCGGGATCTAGTATAAGTATCGACGATTCGAGCAAGAATAAGTGGATCGTCGTATGATTATTCGCCGGGTCGAATGATTACGCCTAATCGGATCTACCCTGATTTCGTTACCGCCTGGTAACCTCGTCTTGGTGGACTCTATTATTACGTGGGTTACCTTTCCGTCTGGTCCCGATCCATTTTCGGTACGATAAAGCTCCACGACGACGAACGACCTCTGGGAGGAAATAATAAACGGGCCAGTGACACCTTCGGGTTCGTTAACTCGATCTCATTTTCGCGGTGGACAAGTTTGTTGGCCTGAACAGCAGCCTCTCGCGTTGTCTCGACTTCGATTCCGATAGTTTGGATTCACAGTTCGATTCGTTCACGATGCATAAGTCGAGCGATTGATTTTTTTCGTTCGAAGAAGACGAAACGGAATAATCTATTTGCGTGACAAAAATCGGAAGATGTCGCAAAATTTGGAAACGGAAAATCGGTGCAGATCTTGGGATCTCAGGTTTGAGTGGACGGATCGAAAAATAATCTAGGAAAAATCGATAGGAAAAAAATTAGATTATATTTGAAAAATTTCATTAGATTATCGATTTGGCGGAGCGTTTTCGCGTGACGTCGATTCAAAGTTCCAAATCGACGAGTAAAAAGCCAACTCACCGCAGAAAGATATATATATATGAGGTATTCCATGTGAATCCGGTGGACTTTTTCCCTGACCCCCGCCAATTCGATTTATTTATTTTTATCTGTTTTCATTGACTCTAAAATACACCCTGAATTTTTTTTACATTTTTCGAAACGACCCTTAGTAAAAAAATCTTTTCGCCGACAAAAAAACGCCACGATTTAAAAATCTGAAAAAATTCCCAAAAATGCGTGATTATATGTAGAAATTTTCAAGCTATCATCCGCAGTGGGTGATAGATTTTTTCTGTGCTTTCTGAGCGATTAACGTTAAAAGAAGTCCGAAAAATTCAAGAGTCGCTTACTTCGGGCGGATACTTAAATATCTTGATACCCACAATGAATTTTTTGACCACGTTTGAATAATCATTTGGTTATTCAAAAATGGTCAAAAAAATTCATGAATTTTTCGGATTTTTTAAAACGTTAATCGCTCAGAAAGCACAGAAAAAATCATACTTTCACTGCAGGTGATAGCTTGAAAATTTATACATATAATCACGCATTTTTGGGAATTTTTTCAGGTTTTTGAAACGGGGCGTTTTTTTCGGAGAAATTTTTTTTTCTTGGCTAAGGGTTGTTTTGAAAAATGTAAAAAAAATCAGGGTGTCTTTTAGAGTCAATGGAATCGGATTAAAAAAAATTAGTCGATTTGGCGGGGGTCAGGGAAAAAGTCTACCGGATTCACGTGGAATACCTCATATATATATATATATATATATATAGAATACCTAGGCATTCTATACAATGCCAAATGTACAGCCAGCAAAGTGTTTAATAGATGCGGTTGGCGAGAGGGCGCGCGGGTACAACCCAAACAAACCCAAGCAACATGCCACAATAGTTCAACATGTAAGACATATTAAACTATTGAAGATCCCACCAAGCCCAAACAAACCCAAACAAATATGCCACAGTTGTTCAACATGTAAGACATATTAAACTATTGAAAAATTGCAGCTTCCCCCGACTGAATATTATCATTTATGACCCAATTAATGAGAAAATAGTAAAAAAATATTTTAAATACATTTTTCGGAAAAGTCACTAAAGTAAATAATTACCCAAAAAAATCATTCCTGATGCTTCCAAACGTTTCGAAACTGTTGTGTGATCAACTCTTCATGATTCTGCAAGTTCAGTTAGCGTCTGACATGAGTCTTCATGAAGTAATGCCTCAAATTCATCACATAAAAATAATTATTTTTGAAGCGTCTAAACGTCGTCTGTGCGCTCCAGCCGCAGATTTTTTTTTTGTACAATGTACTGCACTAAAATTCCCCGCAAATACTCTTTTTCGACACGAAAATTGACATGGCTAACACTATGAAAATAAAACTTTTTTACACTCCGGCGAAATGACATACACTGAATTTCAAGCTTGCTTATAGTACTTCATTATAGTTGCGCTACCATCTTGAACTACACGCACGCAGTTCTGGTAACGCCATCTGTTCGAAAACAGCGAGAACTTATTCAACGTCCTAATATATGTATATATATTATATCCTAATATATCATATATATATTAGGTGTACAAATAAGGTCTCAGCCTTTTTTCATGAAAATAATGATTAATTTACTTAAAATCAAGGTACATTGTAATTGGGAAAGTAATCTCCGTTTGCTTTCACACATTTTCCCCGCTTGTCAGGCAGATTGCCAATTCCTTGGCGGTAATCAGATGATGGTTTTGGGTCGACAAAGTCTGGAATGAAATTTTTTACTTCATCGGACGTTTTGGAGTTGGCTATTAGCTAAATGATGCTAGAGCTATCGGAACAAGTCCCAGCCCAACGAAACTAAAGCGTCTCTGGTCCTTTTTGCTGTGTGTGGTCTGGCATTATCATGCAGCAATATGACCAGCCTAGGTCCTTTACCTTCGTAAGGCCGTTTTGAATCTTGCCTAACTTTTTTAAGGCCTCAGGCCTCAGTAACGGGTATTGAATCATGTGCGAATTTAACAATTTTTCTCGTATGAAAAAGTGATTTACTCATAAAATTAATTACACATCTATTTAGTATGAATATCAAGCTGTTAGAAAATATATTTTCTTTTTTCGATGTACAAAATGGCCGACTACTAATATTTTCTTTTAATTTTTTTGAGGCGCTCCGCGGCGTGACATTTAGCATCCACAATTTTTGACCTAGAACGAAAAACAAAAATTCTCGTCAATCTACATTAGAATACCTAGAGAAGTACGTACGGAATTTAAAAAATATTGTTTTATTCAAAATTTGTAGGTATTTGAACTTAAGAAATGAATTTTCAGTGAAAAATTTCGTTATAACTGTTCATAAACTGCTCATAAAATGAAAAGTTTCCGATTAATCAGAAATTCCGTACGTACTTCTCTGCGAAATGCAATTAGGAACATAACTTTTAAATTTGAAGTAAATCGAGTGAAAATTGTTGAAGTTATATGTCACGCCAATTGGAAAAAAGCTGGTTCGAAAAGTTTCGAGTAGTCGGCCATTTTGTACATCGAAAAAAAAAATTCTAACAGCTTGATATTCATACTAAATAGATGTGTAATTAATTGTATGATTGAATTAATTTTTCATACGAAAAAAATTGGTTGATTTTATGATGATTTTATACCCGTTACTGTGGCCTAAGGCCTTAAGGATGTTCCTTACGGGCGATACAATGTTGCCATGCTAAACCATGTTAAAAACATAAAAAATTTGAAAAGTTTCGAATTTTGTCAAATTTGGCGAACATATTCTTTAGTGCCAAATTTGACAATAAAATTTTTTTCAGATTTTTCTTCTGCACAGTTATCGGGTAAGTTAGCACTAAAGTTCACGTTTATAAGCATAGCGTTTCCATATATGTAGGTATACATTGCGAGCATAAGAAATCTGCTTCAATGCTTAATTACTCGATAACTAAGTAGAAGAAAATTTTGAAAAATGTGTGTTTTCGCACTTAAAGTTGAAGAACATTATCACCAAATTTGATCAATTTCTTAACATTTTGACTTTTGTACCGAAACTCCTTAAACGACTGAAAACGTCTTCGTGGGTAATTCCCAATGTAGTAGCAAGCTCCGATTGCGTTTGGCAAGGATCTCCGTCCAGCAACTGCTCTAAATACTCGTTTTCTCATTTTGCTCACTATGCTCACGATGTATATTTTGAGGTTATGTTGAGCTATTGGTACAGAAAAATAGTCTATTAGGTCGGTATTATATGACCCCAGACCTGGAGGGAAAATTTTTTCGTTCAAATATTCAACACAGCTGTTTTTATTATCAGGCCGAGATCTTATTTGTACACCTAATATATACAAGAGTGACCTTTTACAATGGTGTTTAAAAGACTGATCGAATCGCGTCGCGCGATCAGAGTGATCGGGAGTCGGTATGGGATTCCCAGTAGAACGGAAACGCATAGTCGAGCGTAAGGGATACGCGCGTATATGAACCGCGCGACACGATCACGATTAAAGGCAATAACGGATTCGAAGGTCGTTTCTACGTGTGTTCGTATACGCGTTCGTGAATCCGTAATTACGGGTGCTTCAACGCGTTCGATCTCCACAATCAAAGCTCCTCTCTCTCTCCCACGCTTCCTCGCTCTCTCTTGCACGCGGTGGTGCGATAAACGAGGAAGTTATCATTGATCGATAACTTCCTTGACATCGGGCGATCAGAAATGAATAATCAAAAAATGTACTCCTGGTTTAACGATCAAACTTTCGTATAGGCGGCTACTTTTTCGACATTTTTAAGGGACTATACCAGTGTGAACGCTGAACATTTGGGTGATTTTCGAGAATTTTTTGGAAGAAGAGTACTCAATTAAATGTTTCGAAAAATTAAGAATATATTTGGCTATATTTGACCTATATTACATAAATTTTTCATAGAAAAATATTGAGATCCAAGCGACTTATGCGCTGCCTTCGAAGGCGCCAAAAAAAAGTTCCTCCACTGCTGACATGATTGCGGCCGATTGAGTAGCTGAAACCGAAAAAGAAAAAAATGTCGTCAAACTGGAAGGTATTTCCCGTACAATGACGTAGGATTTTCGAAAAATATAAAAATCTAACAAAATGGCGTCGCTATGAAAAAAGTCTGTTTTCTTGCCTATAAAACGGTCGTTTTTTTCAATGTCAAATTGTCAATTTTCATCCAATCAAAAATATCCTACGTCATTGTAGAGTAAATATATTCAAGAGTACTCAGTTCAAATTTCAAGTCAATCGGATAATTGCTCCTTGAGTTACAATGTCAGCAAATTTGAAAAATCTCATTTCGAGAAAAACGCGTTTAAAGGTTTAACTATCGATTTTTGCAAGATAAAATGATATTCTTGAAAGTATAAACCGTCGAAAAAGGCAAAAAAAAATCGATTTTTTTAAAGTGTCACACTGGTATAGCCCCTTAATCTTGCGAAAATTACAAGCTGCCGAAAAGTTAAAACGTTCGATTTTCGACTGAAAAAAGCAACTTTAATCCTTTGTCAGTGACAATTGGATAGGCGTGTGAAATCATCCGTTCATACGATAGAAAATGTCATAAATTAGCGATATATTTCCATTCCTCCGACTGATTCCTCCCCTCTGAGCACGCCTTATTTTTACCAGTGAAATTCTTTTCATCCATCAACGCGCTATTAGTATTTAAGCGCCCCTCATTAGCCTATATGTATGTATTTGTAAATTATCGACACTCTCGTGTGCACGTACGTCGCATTTATTTAACGCGTCCGTGTCCTCGCCCTGTGTTCCTCGTCTCGGATTCTCTCCCGCGTTCACCGCCCGCGCGCCAAGAGTCGCGAAGCACGGATGAATATATACAACGATATATATATACACACACACACACATACACATATACGCAAACGTTCGTGTGCGTCCCGTAAGTGTATCGTCGAGTACGTAACAGGAAGTAATGCGGCATGAATATTAACGAGCGGACCCCGAGGCGAGAGAGCAGCACGCGGATATACCAACGAAAGCGCGCACAGTTCCCGGGCTTCCCTCCCTATGCTACGCTGAGACAATATCTTGCGGTGGTAGAAAATTCATGCAAATGCACTTCTTCACATTTACACATACGTGTGTATGTATACGAAAGTCTATATATATATATATATATATATATATATATATATATATATATATATATATATATATATATATATATATATATATGTATGTATGTATGTATGTATGTATATATGTATATATATCTTAAAAATGAGCTTTCTGCATGTATATATATATAAATACGGAAAGCTGATTTTTAAGACATTTGACTTGCAGGACCGTCTTCAAGATAGGCAGATGTGCCGGTAGCCGCCATTACATCGATATAACGATCTACTTCTTTCGTCCAACGTAAAATTAGTACTCTACGGGTTTCACTCAATCGTACACGATTTTCCAATATTTCCGATATTATTTTTGTAAAAATAATATCGCTATTTAAGTATACAGGGTGTCCCTCTTATCTCTGCCACCCGAAATAACTCGGTAATTATCGACGTCAGAAAAAAATGTTCCAGACAAAAGTTGTACGGTGTGAAGGGCCATCAAATGCGACGAATTTTGTTTTTATTTCGGTGGAGGCGCTGACGCACAGTGAAGGTCAACTCCACTTTTTTAAATGAAATAGTTCATTTTTTTGTCAACCATCTTGTGGAGCACCTCAAGCCGCATACAAAACATTAGGGGGTCAAAGGCGTTCAAGATCATACAAATGACCTTGAACGACTTAGAAAAAATTATAGAAAAAATATTTTTTTTCAAAATGTTTAATTTTTTCTTTTTCCAAGATTTAAAGAAAAGTTATTGCAAAACTGTGAGAAGAAATAACGGTTTTTTTTTCATTTAAATCATGATTAATTGGCATTTAAGGAACAATAAGAGTGTTCCTTTAATTTTTGATAAAACTGACGCTTGAGTAAAAAATAAGGGTTCAGCCGATCAATCTTAAATTGTAGGGGGTCTTTGGGCATGTATTGAATTTAAAAAAAACCTAGAAAAATGAGTCATTTTTGCAATATTTGCAAAGTTGACGTGGATTTTCCAAAACGGGAAAAAATACATTTTTTCGTACTTTTTCAAATCAATATTAAGGTTGAAAAATTCTCTAAAGTACCAAAAGGAGCTTTTAGAGAAATTATTCCAGTTCGCGAAAACCAACCTTTAGCTCGCTGTACGATTATTTGTTCATGAGATATTGATGATCTACGAAAAAAGCTTCTTTTTTCTTTAAAGGCCGATATCTCAGCGATAAATGGTCGTACAGAGGTCCAAACAATACCGTTTTGAAGCTGAAGAATCAGGATAAATGACCCCAGTATTGATCAAGCTCAAAACAATTTTTTTGAGTCTGTGGGCGATTTTGAAAAAAAAAAAATCGAAAATTGTTGCCTCGCGCTATTTCTTAGATTCAAGCCGCGCGTGTTGCTTAAAAAAAATGTACGGCTGAGATTCGTAAACTACAGATTTCAAGCTTTAACACCCCATTTTTTTTACGATACGACCATTTTTCACGAAGTTACAGCTAGTCAAAAATCAATGAAATTGTTTTGAAATTTTACTGTTCCCTTAATTTTTGTAATGAGTATATATATATATATATATATATATATATATATATATATATATATATATATATATATATATATATATATATATATATATATATATATATATATATATATTCATGCGGAAAATTGATAATCAAAGTTAAGCATACCGCAATTTTTTTGGGTTTGTTTGTTTGCTGATTCTGGTACCAAACGTCACAACATTGATACAGATTGAGAATATGTTCTTGAGAGGCTCTCCCTCAGCCAGCGTATCCTCCGGACCTCACCCCTAGTGATCATCACTAGTTCCGGTCGATGCAAACTCGCCTTAGAAAATATGCACTTCCGTAGTTCCAAGGGAGCTCATAAATGGGTGGACGAGTGGATAGCATCAAAAGACAGGGCATTCTTTCGACGTGGGATTCAGCTTTTGCCAGAGAGGTGGGTAAAAGTAATAACATTCGAGGGGAAATACTTTGATGAATTAAAACCAATGTTTTCATAAACTAAACGAATCATAAAAAAACGAAGAAAAAAAACTACGGTCTTCAATGCAACCACCTAATATGTATATGTACATGGCTTGCCAATTTATTCGGCTTCAGATTGGGTTTTTTGTTCAGCGTATGCATATGCGTGTGTGTATAGGGTAGTTGTAAATAGATGACGTCGTATGAACGTAAAATCAAGCGTATATTCATAAAGGTTTATTATTATAATAAAATAGAATCGGTTTCAGGACATTAGTTACTTGAAGAAAAAAATATAAAAATAATCAACCACATTGACCCTAGATTATGAATAAATTGGTTCGACTAGAAAAAATCTTACCTGACGGGTATTTTTCGCACCAGAAAAAAACGTGATTAGTTTTTTTTGTATTTCGAAAGCACGAAAATGATTACTGCATAAAAGCTCGCATTCACGGACGGCTGTACTAGATTTCGCTTCTAGCGACACTTATTATCCGACCATAGAACGTCATCGTTACTCTTATGGCGTGAATATTTAAAAAGATATTGAGGGTGTATCGTCTTATCTGATTATGTCATCTTATAAGCACAACTTCCCTACATATTTGCATTCATTTATATGTACAAAAACAAAGAAGTTTCCAATCAGAAGTTACCAGAAATTCCATCGTGAACCAGAAGTTCCATTTTCCGTGACTTCTAGTTCGGAACTAGATCACGAATAATGTTCCTGGATCGTAGATCCGCAGATCTCAACACAGCTAGGTTGGAAGTTCCGACGTGAGTGCTACGGTTGGAATTTTATTGCACAATAATGAGCCGCATTGTAGATTTGCAGCATAAAGCTGAATGTACAACCTTATTCCGCGACCCGTTCGATATACCGAAGCGGAGCATTCCCTTCGGGTTTCCATCGTCATAGTCTCATCGTGCTTCTGTAGCTGCAAGTTTTCCTAGATACTTCGATATTCCGTATGCCACCGTGCATTTTTATGAATTTCATGGACTTTTTTTTTATTCTCGACGTTCGATGGTCGTAGATTGTATTGGGATGTTGAATAAGTTCCCGCTGTTTTTTATGGTGAAAATTAATGCTTTATTTTAGAAAATAATTCCCAATGCTTTCAAACGTTTCAAAACTGTTGTGTGATCCACTCCTCGTCATTCTGCAAGTTCAGCTAGCGTCTGAAATGAATCTCCAATTCAACACATAAAAATCATTACTTTTGAAGCGTCTAAACCAATATCTGCATGTTGTTTCCGACAGAGCATGGTCGCCGTAAGTCAACAAGAATTCGGTGTGCTTCAGCTGCACATTTTTTAAAATAAAGCCGTGCAGTAACATTCCCCGCAAATACTCTTTTTTGGCATGAAATTGGACTCGTTTAGCACTATAGAAAAAAAGTTGTTTACACTCAGGCGAAATGGCATACACTGAATTTCAAGCTTGCTTATAGTACTTCTTTATAGATGCATTGCCATGTTAAACTACACGCACGCAGTTCTGCTAACGTAATCTGTTAAAAAACAGCGACAGCTTATTCAACATCCTAATATTATTTTCGGAACAGTATACAGATGAACGTTTTTTTTTGTTTTTCGTACTTATCGCTGTCAGATCATTGTACTCGAAAGAAACTTGGTCAATCGTGAAAGTCTGCGGAGATTGTGACGATACTTGGATACGTGAGTCAAGGGCAGAAGAACACCGGAAGCGTACAATTTCCTGTTATCAAATGCGGACGTAAAATTATTTCAGGTGCACCGTACTAGCGCTCGCGAGAGAGAAAAACCGACGCACATCAGACGTGCATTTTTTTTTTCGTATCCTCGCGAGTCCACCACTCTTTCGTGGCAAAATGTTCTCATTTCACTACGGATATTGCAGATTTATGAGAAAACTAAACGGATAAACCTTGGGGGGGGGGGGGTGAGAGAGAGAGAGAGAGAGAGAGAGAGAGAGAGAGACGGTGAAGGGGAGATGAACTGATGCTGCCGGAAACCACTAGCTCCGGAGGTCTTGCAAAGTCTCCTCCGCATAGATTCATGCCTCCAGCGCTTTCTCTCTCTCTCTCTCTCTCTCTGTCCTCTCTCTCGTCTCTTGAAAAGGTATTACCGTCATAATAATAACAGGAACTTCGTGAGCACGAAATGGCGACCATACCGTTATCTTCAAAAGTATTCGTTACACAACGAATCCTCCGATTCGAAATACAGTTTGGATTTCACCAATTTGCTTTACAATAATTTCCAATGTTCCTTCGCATGTGCGCATCTTTGGGATTCCATCCGTTTTTTTTGCTTCTTACCTCACACTTGCTACTTCCGGTCCCTTTGGTATTTCCGGTTCCTTGGAGAACGATCTGCCCCGTCGCCCGCGGCCACTCGCTTCCCGATACAAATAATTCTCAAAGATTCCACCGGTTTTCCCGCAAGTCAGTGTACTCCCTTAAGACCTTGTTCAGCATGGTTTGGATAGCGAGAGATGGGGTCATCTCGCTCGCTCTAGTTGCCCAGGCTCTTGCGCCCTCTCGCCCCGCCGCGGTCGCAATGGTCCTCCACGATTGCGCTGTATCGGGTGTAATGTAAGAGGAGCCCGGCAACAGCGGTTTCCCCTCCGCGACCGAGAGTGATTTCCTTCGCGGGCAAAAAGTTGGCGAAACTTGGCAAAAAATTAATATGCTGCTCTCTTCGTTGCGTTACGACTGGAGAAGCGAGCGGGCGGAAGCAAAAAAAGCACCGAGAATTCCGCAGCTACCGGCCTACAGTTTTTTGTCGCCACGAGCTCTCGCGATACTCGAGTTCATAGAAGATCGTTCATATGGCTAGATCTATACGTAGTCGTGGCAGTTTCCGGATCAGGTCGAATCGTTCCTTTGATCGGTTGGATGGTAACTACGCATGCTTTTGGCTGGTCGTTACGAAACGTTAATGTGAAAAACTCGCTTTCTGAGTATTAAACAAATTAAATCCAGCTTGATAGATGGGGGAACTAGGGGCGAGAGGACGGTGCGGGTTAAGGTAGTCCTATCGCCAAGCTTCAGTCCATAGGATTTGCATTTTTTTTCGAGTTTCACTAAATATATTAATAATCGTGTCTGTAACATTTCAGGGTCGGTTATCGACCTAATTACAGTGAAAAAAATATTTAAATTGCGTATTTTTGTGAAGGAATTCCGAGACGACATATAAAAACCCAATTTCCGGTCGCTACAAAAGTGTATATAATAATGGGAATCCGTCAGATACTTAAAAATAATCGGGTTTACATACTCAACACTTGTAGTAATCCAGTGCTCACAGAAATAATTACGCTTATTGACCTAATTTTTATGTAATATCAAGTTTAATTTGAACTTCCGGCATTGGATTTATTACCACTCGCTACGATAAAGAGACGTGACAGCAAGGCAACAGCTGACTGTAGTCCTAACCTCATCTCGCTCATTCGAATTTCCACACGTATTCCATTTTTAACCGACATATTTCGCCGACACCAATTTTCCACGCTTTTTACCAGTCGTGGCCCGAATACAATGCTTTATATTTCCCGTGCCTGACATTGTTTTGACAGATCGACGTTGAAAAGCATGGAGGTTGAAGTCGCCTGGTTGAGTACAAAGAGACGAAGATAGAACCAATGTTGCCAAATATCAAACCTAGATATACTGCGCGGATCATTGGAATAACTATTTTTTCATTTTTCCAATTAAATGTGAACATTCATTCAACAGTTTACACATGGAAAATTTTAGTTATTACAAATTATTTTTTTTTGCATTTGTTAAAAATATAAATTGTAGAAGCCTCAAGTATGATCAGTGGTATGACTAGTGTGAAGCGATAGGATTGCCTTAAGACGAATCATAAGCCTAGCTACTAAACAGTGCGTGCGAGCACAGTGTTCCTGTTGGAGTTTGAAGGGGTGGCCGGCAGGTGAACGAGTGCGAAATTATCAACTGTCGGGGAAGTACGCGTCTCAAGTGAGAAAACAATATCGATTTTTTGACAAAACGATCGAAATTTCCGTAAAGTTTACCATCGTTTCAGTTCATTCGAATTCCTGATATTGATAAGAGAGTGGTAAGTAAATACAATGAAAGTACTAATTATTAATATAATAAGAACGGTTTGTCAGAAATTTTCAAGGTTATTGCGTGATTTTAATTGATTCGTTAACCGTCTGATGAGGAAAGATGAATACGAGCTATCGCGAAGCCGCAATATTTTACAACATACCACCATCTACGTTAGAGATACGTGTTTCAGCTATACGAAAGGGTGAAATGAACCTAGCCGGGCCTTTAGATCCTCTTTAACCGGTGTTTCTACCAGCGAAAGAAGAAGAATTAACAAATTATTTGAAAGATATGGAAGCATGATTACTTGGATTGAATACTACAAAGCTTAAATGATTGGCTTATCAAATTGCTGGTATAGAGAATCAAACTATTTTTATATGCGAAAGATGCCGATAATTATAGTCCCATCATGCTCCCAACGCTGTTTCATCTTGCCCCGCAAATGGGGTAAGATGGGAATGAGATGGGGAACAATGGTTTAATTAAAAATACACATTGCATGCTAACAATCAGAAAGACTGATTTGGCTGTTTCCAAAATTTAAAGATCAATAAATGTTGATTAGTTTCAAAGAATAATCGAAATTGCCTGATTCATATGTATTGTTTTATTTGAACATGACCATAGGGTTCTCATCTTGTCCTACTTCCCCTACTTGCCACCACGTGACCAGAAAAACGTGAATAAAACCGCGAAAAACATCAAATTAAGTCAGCCAATGATTGACGGGTCTCCATAAGCTTGAGACCCAAAAGAAGAGCACGACTTTCAATATTTTATTCTGACGAGAGTATTGGAATGAAGACATCAGGATTTCACCTATACCTTGAGCAACGTATGCGTAGCTTCAATTAATTTTTCGGATTCGCTTTGTTTCGTTCGTTGTCCAAAGACATCAAGGACGCAACGGAGACCCATTAAGCCACGCACCAGATAAGCTCGATCGCAACCTGCATTAGGTTCGTCGTCCATGCGGCCACCGTACAGATGGTTAATGGCTCCCAATGACCGGGTCTATGCCACTTGTCGGTACACCAGCACGTATGACAGCGAGTATGCGCTACGGTCAGTCATAACTCTCCCGCTTCAATCACGGCTCGTTCAATCGCAAGAGGCAGAGGGGGGAGGGGGGGGGGGGGTGGCGAAGAGAAAAAGAGACACACAGAGATTCCAGCATTTCACGCTGAAGACGCGAACTAGCTCGTAATGCGCTAAACGTATGCCGGGTGGGTCGTCCCGTTCCAAGTATTACAAGAGCGGTCTGCACGTGATTCGAATTCATAGTTGCGTTTGATACGTTACCATCCTCATGTATCTATCCATACGCACACATACATTTGTTCGTAGCGTGTTGCATGTGTACCCACACATGCACACAGACAACTGCAACAATCAACTACCTATAAGGTTTCTCGAGCCATCTCCCTGACGACAACCACTGCCGCAAATGACTGTGGTGGAGATCCGATTCCCTCGCGTCATTCACCTCCGCACTAATACCATCGAGTCCGTCCCTCTGCCCGCCCGCCATGTACTTTAGCTTCTTCCTTAGATTATTCTCAGGCACGTCAGGTACCTCGGTCCCCGATATCTTCTGGGTGTGGCGCGCGACTTTGTTAAACGCTGTGAACGACCTCCATCCGACCTCAACACATCCGCCAACCGGATAACGAAACTCGAAGGCTGATCGCGGTCTCCGGCCACGACGTTTCGCACGGGCGTGTTTTATCGAAGGTTCAAGCTCCCGGTAAACAAACGCCTTGATTGGACGATCATTCGAAACGCTGAAGAGCGATGGCTGGAAGCGACTAGAGGTTGGGAAACGTCTGATCAATTCGGGTGGACTAATGTGACAACTTCCAGCTTCTTCGCTAGGTCTTTGAGCTCGAGGAATGTGGGAGATGCACTGATTCATCAGAACAATGGCGTCAGAATGATCGTCTATCAGGATTGGATGATCATCCATAAGGATTGGATGATCATCCATGAGGATTGGATGATCATCTACCCGAGTAGAAATTGTTCTAGCTTGTCTGAGTTACGGCCTAGTAACTGGCTCGCCGAATTGAGCTTATGCGAACTGACCAATGGTTGGCTCGCTATGAGCCAGTCAAATTGTGAATGTTCTCATCCAGCCCTTGGCTAGTCACTGTCCAGCCGATCTTGGTCACAAATTACAAAGTGTGGTTATGTGACTACATGTAGGTCCATCGAGCGATTGGCTCATGGCTGGCTAAGCAACTTGAGTTACAGATGGGGTTGCGCATGCAAAATTTCTCAAGTAAGTAACTCGCCATGACCTAGCCAGCTAACTGCGGCTGTGCACCCCTTGGCTAGTCACTGCCCAGCCGATCTTGGTCGCAAATGACAAAGTGTGGTTATGTGAATACGTGTAGTTCCATCGAGCGACTGGCTCGTTAAGCAACTTGAGTTACAGATGACGTTGCGAATGAATGAAATCCTCAAGTTGGTATCTCGCGATGACCTAGCCAACACTTCCCAATTGCGGCCGCACTAGCCGGAATAAATGATCGGACAAATACAATTTAAGGTTATGTAATTCTATGCGATTATCGCTCTCAATGCAAACGCAATTGAGTCATTTATCCGATAATGTTATTTACATTTGTTAATCCACCCATTTTTCAATAATCTGACATTGTGTAGTGTAACATATGTAGCCGATAAGAAAATTCAGAAATTAAACAAGTAGAACTGGCTCAGTGGACAACGTCAGAACTCATCACCCAGAGGTTTCGGGATCGAAACCACGTTACGGCGTAAGCGTTTGTCTGAGATAATTTAAAATTGAACCATTAATATATTTGCTGCGCAAATATCATATCGTAAAAGGGTTCAATGATGTAAATAATGTACAAAAAAAATCACGAAAATATAAATATATAGCCGCAATTTTTTTTTATATCTAATAGCCACCAAATTTTCGTTCCCAGTCGCCAGCTGAAAAAACTAGGTCATGGCTAGGTCAGAAATATAATACAGCCGTGGGATATTTCTTTCTATCTAGTCACCATCTAATTTTTTGTATTCGGTCACTAGAGGACCAAAGCGTTACAAGGCTGGGTAGTCAATCGCTAAGACGGCTAGCTAATGGCGATTCGAAACATCACTTTACTAGCTTGTGGCTAGTCGGTGATGAGTTACGTTTTCCACTCGGGCATGAGGATTGGATTATCATTCATGAGGATTGGCTGATCATCCATGAGGATCCCAATGCCCATCCATGATGATACAATTGGTAACTTCAGAAAAATGGAGAAACGCGACTTCCAGATAGAAACATATTGCAAAAATAGGCCAATCAGGGAAACTATAAAAAGGGCGGGGCAGAATGGAAGACGATGGTCGATGTGTTCATCACATTTGCGCCTCCAGTCACGAAGCGAGGTGTCGCATGAACATAATAACAATGTCATGTAAAAGCTCTCGCATACGGTACACCCGGCAATTGAACGATACACGCGTTGTTGTGCATTTGCTTGTCGGCACGTACAGTCCAGGTTCTCACACAACAGCCATCCGGGATGATTGTCCGTTGCGCGTATGCGTATTTGAACTCTTCGTTGGTGACGTGGCTCATAGGGGGGAGTCTGGTTATTATTTATTGGCTAGTTTCAGGCGGCCCTTACGTGACGAAAATACTTCGCCAGCAACGTGTGCGCGTTTAACATGTAATGATAAAGTAACTGCGGTTATAAGTAATCCCTTGTCGAAAACGGAATGCTAATTCAATCATGTTGGATTCCGTTGGGTCTATCTCAAAGTACACATTTGATTCCTCTGGATCTTGGAGTTTTGGGGTGCGGATGCAAACTTTCAAATGAAAATGAAGATCCAAATTTTAAGGAGGCCTGCCTTGTCGAAGGCGTTTCGAAAGGCCGCTGGATCTTTTTTGCAGTGACGGATGATTCGTTTACAAATTATCCATGGAAAATTGATCCAATATTCTTATCCCGAATTCTGATATACATACATAAGTGATAGAGTTGATCACATTCCCAGTGTACATGGTGCCTGATGTAATATTGCGAGGTAGCGAGACTTTCGGGCCAATCAAACGCACCAAGTCGATGTCTCCTTCACCGTCCACCACGTATCCGCTTTCTTCCTTCCCCCGTGCGAGTCTTTGCGAATTGGCCGTCTCGGCGATGGGTGGCGTGCATGATGATCATCAGCAAATATCGCCGTCATCATAAAGCCTCGGCCTCAACGTGATGTAAGCGACGGCGTGTTGCGAGCCCTCTCTGGCTCGCCTTCTGAGGATGATTTTGCGAGGCGGGACGCGTATCGCCGGGCACATAAATTTCGCCGAAAAAACGAGGACTCCGAACCGGAAATGGCGTGCGCGGGCGATCGCGATCGAAACTTCTGATAAATGGCCAATCGAGACGTAAAAACCCACGAAGACGAAGAGTAATACGAAGGAGAGAGAGAGAAAGTACACGATGGCAATAACAATGAGATGATAACGAGCGAGATCGCATCAATCCCGAAACATCCTATCGGAACCAAAGTCGTCCGATGCGCTAATAACAGTAAACACGAATGACGCACACTGAGAAAAAAACCAATTGAATCAAAAAAATATATTGGTTGATCCAAATAAATGTGCTGCTGCGGAGTGCCACCGATACATGAGATTGTTACAATACCATAAAATATTGAAAAATGTGAGTGATTTTAATAACATATTATTTTAGTTGAAAAAGCTCTTCTTTTCTCTGAATATCTACATTATCCCTCAAACAAAATTATATTCTATTGAAATCATTCTATATACAATCCGCAGATGTATGGGTGAAATAATTAAGCGGTTGCTACAACATGTTTTATTTCGTACAAAAATATAATCAATAGAATTAATTATTTCTTTACTGCATCGAAACGAATATGCCATGGGACGTAAGTTTTTCAATTTGTTTTAAATCTTAAATAAAAATCGAGCATTAGAATGGTCATCCACGATAATAGTGGAGAGTATATCAGATATCCAATGGAATATCCATGGAGAGAATATCAGATGTTCAACTGATAAGAACAGATACTACATTTTGATCTTAGCCGCGGGCCAAGAAGCGATACTCTTCAGAGTTTCTCCGGCGTGTAAGTAGATTTTCGGTTCGCGCTACGCTTACGAGAAACGAGCGCGCGTGCGGCTTCTAGCGGTTGCTCCGAGAACTACGGGGTTCCTCACACCTATAACTTCGGTGGCGCTCCGCCACGATTTGGTTGAACTTTTTCAATCAAACACAAACAAATTTCATTTTCACACAATTTTTTAACCAATTCATACATTTGTTTAATATTTTTCAATCAAAATAAAATATTAATATTTTAGCGACTCTTGTACTCGTAAATCAATATCGGATATGGTGAAAAAAATGACATATTTACTCAATAGAAATTTTATCTGAATCAAACCAGGGAAATTCGATTTTTCTTGTGTACTCGAATCAACAATATTCATGTTATGAATTGAAACGCTCTTTTGTTTGTTGTAGAAAATGCATTCAAAACTATATAATTTGTTCGCAAAAGTTTTTTAGATAGTTTCAATTGTTCTCGGCGAACAATATATCTTTTGAATGAAAAAAAAAAAACTTTTAATTTCATCATGTTATCAAAGTCAATAGCGTTTTGTTTGGACTAATAAATCCGATTATTTACACCAAAAAATTTACAATTGAATCAACGAAATTTCATTCAATACCATCAATGATATTGGATCAATGATTTTTTTCTCAGTTTACAACGGCCTTTCGCAAAAGCTAGATGGGAAACAGCTTGATGAGAACAAACCCAAACGAACGGAAAGATATCCAAGTCAATAATGATAGCAGAGCCAAATATTTGATAATTGTAGCGCCGATCGCGAAGATGCCAGGCACTTTCATCAATCCCTCACAAGATTGGTCCTTGTCCCGGTTCTTTGTTTCGTGAGAGCCAACGATAAAGTCATTCTCGTCTCGATCGTGCACGGCGCACGTATACCATGCGGTGTGTACAGCCGGGTAGAGAGAAAGCGAGAATGATCGGGTGAGCAACACGGAGGAGAGTCTACGGTGAGGTTCTCTTAGGATGGCGAGCGCGCGACTATTGCGTCAAAGGTAATTGCAAAAGGCAGTCTCAACGAAGAACTTACAGTAGTTCCGTGCGCGCGCGGTAACGGAGCTTCGGTCTGCCTCGTACTACGTTCTACTCACTGCAGCTCTATGAACACGCCGTGTAGCTTTGATGTACACATGTACGTGCATATCGCACACGCGTGTACGTTGGAGGTGCAGAGCAGCAAGAGTGCAGCCTCAGGGCCGTTGTGGATTTCGAGACACAGACGGGAGAAGAAGAAGAAGAAGAAGAAGAAAAAGATGAAGAGGAAAAAGAAGAAGGGGGAGAAAGAGGACTACCGGTCTCTTCGCAAAAGCGCGCCCAGCAGCGATCAGAAGCACCAACGGGAAAGAGAAGGAAGAGGAGGGATCCTTGTATACCGTTATGGCCTAACATGGCAAGAAGTGCGCGAGCCACAGCAGGGGCCAAGCTGGATCGAGCAAAACGTGATGTGCGCGGTTCGTCCGAGTGCCGAAGGGGCCCCACCATCCTCTATATACCACAGACACACACACATGCACATGTTCGTGTATATGCATCAGCATTATGTGTATATGCATCACCACTACCTTTGGCCGATATGCCAGAGCTGGCAATTAAAATCGAGGAAATTGGTCGTGTCGCAAACGCTCGGGCCGTTTGGCCCTCGGGGGCCTCCCGGTCACACGGAAGTCGAAGCAGCGAGTCCACGGGGCCCCGGTCGCCTAGAGCGGGGGTATGTACCAACTCGTATATACACCTATACGAAAGCGGCTTCAAGCATTACGTATCGACAGTCCAACCTCCCATAAGTCGAGGAAGCGGGATCTCGTGAAAGTGGAAGGATCCTGGTTGTGTCATAATCTCACAGCGGGAACCGAACAGCCACGTTATCACTAGGATACTTCAGCCAAGCTGCTGTTCTCCATCCTGATGATTATGTTGGGCTTGAGGAAGAGGAGAGTTAGGAACACATCGCCAAGTTCAGCTTTCAACACCTGGAGCAATCCCCAGCCTCGGCAATGCAGTGTTCTCCAACCAGGGTGGGGAACGTCGTCCAGCGTTTGGGAAAGCGAAAGATTGCGGTGTCAATGCGACCAATGATGAACCAACCAACTGCCAAGTTCAGTTCAGTTTGGTAGTACCATTGCAACGTTGCCGCGGGGTTTACAACTGCTGCAGAAATTTCCAGCCTGGACAATGAAGTGTGTTCTAAGCAGAGTGGGGGATGTCGTCCAGCTGTTTGGAAAGCGAGAGATGGCAGTGTCAATACGATCGATGATGAACAACCGCCAAGTTTAATCCAGTTTGGTGCTAGAATTCTAACGTTGCCACGGAGTTTCCACACCTGCAGCAATTCCCAGCTTGGGCAATGAAGTGTTTTCCAACCATAGTGGGGGATGTTGGCCAGCTTTTTGGAAACCGACGGATTGCGGTGTCAATACGACTAATGACGAACCACCGCCAAGTTTAATCCAGTTTGGTGCTACCATTTCAACGTTGCTGGGGAGTTCCCAATACCTGGAGCAATCCCCAGGGCAATGGAGTGTTATCCATCCAGGGTGGGAAACGTCGTCCGGCTTTTGGGAAAGCGAAAGATTGCAGTGTCAATGCGATTGATGATGAGCCAACCAATCGCAAAGTTCAATCCAGTTTGCTGCTGCCATTCTAACGTAGCTCTACACACTGAGAAAAAAAACCAATTGAGTCAAAAAAATATATTGGTTGATTCAAATAAATGTGTGATCGCGGAGCGCCGCCGATATATGAGATTGTTAGAATACTATAAAATATTGGAAAATGTGATTGATTCAAATAACATATTATTTTATTTGAAAATCTCTTCTGTTCTCTGAATATTTACATTATCCTTCAAATAAAATTATATTCTATTGAAATAATTCTTTATACAATCCGTAGATGCATGGATGAAATAATTAAGCGGTTGCCACAACATTTATTATTTCCTACGAAAATATAATCAATAGAATGAATTATTTCTTTACTACATCGAAACGAGTCATGAGACGTAAGTTTTTCAATTTGTTTTAAATCTTAAATAAAAAGTGGGCATTAGAATGATCATCCACGATAATAGTGGAGAGAATATCAGATATCCAATGGAATATCCATGGAGAGAATATCAGATATTCAACTGATAAGAACAGATACTACACATTGATCTTAGCCACAGTCCAAGAAGCGATACTCTTTAGAATTTCTTCGGCGTTTAAGTAGATTTTCGGTTCGCGCTACGCTTACGAGAAACAAGCGCGCGTGCGGCTTCTAGTGGTTACTTCTAGAACTAAGGGTTTCGTCACACCTATAATTTCGGTGGCGCTTGGCCATCATTTGGTTACATTTTTTCCACCAAATGCGCAAGAAACAAATTTTATTTTCGCATATTCTTTTAACCAACTCAGTCATTTGTTTAATATTTTTCAATCAAAATAAAATATTAATATTTGAACGAATAATGTACGTGAAAACCAATATCGGATATGGTGAAAAAAATAAAGTAACATATTAACTCAATAGAAATTTTATGTGAATCAAACGCGCGGAATTCAATGTTTCTTGTGTACTCCAATCAACAATATTCATGTTATGAATCGAAACGCTTTTTTTGTTCGTTGCAGAAAATGCATTCAAAACTATATAATTTGTTCGCGATAATTGTTTAGCTAGTTTCAATAATATATTGTTCTCGGCTAACAATATATATTTTGAATGAAAAAGAAACTTTTAATGTTATCATGTTATTAAAGTCAATAGCGTTTTGTTTGGACTAATAAATCCGATTATTTACACGAACAGTTTTACAATTGAATCAACGAAATTTCATTCAATAACACCAATGATATTGGATCAATGATTCTGGAACTTGGATTTTGGCAGCTTGGAACATCCCGAACAAGCCCGCCTGATGGCGACTACATCGAATTTATGCGAGTTTCGACTGTACGTACGAATGTGAGCGCTCACATTCTGGTAGCGGAGGTTCGCGTATATGCCGGTGATGCCGCGTTGAATGCGATGGAGCGCACCTTCTTTCGCCTTCCGTAAAGGTTATGTCGTAGGCGGTACATATAGATGTATATAGCATAAAGCATAATAATCCGCGGAACGGACGTTCCGCAGTCTCTGAGCTATTCAGCTTTCGGCTCCACGATATACATACGTAATTGGTTAAGGAGCCGGCGCGGGGACGAGCACGACAGTTTCCTCTATGACATAACAGAATCCACATCTCGAGTCAACGAGGATCGTGAAACCGGAAACCCGTATATTACGCTTCCCATTTTTTTTTCCTTACCGCGAGATTGCGACAGCTCGTTACGGTAATCATCAAAATAGTGGTACGAAAGAGCACACTTGTCGACGTTGAGGGAGAAAAAACATCCATGCGAACAACAAAAGTACAAAAGATCTTGCGTCATTGGAGAAGAACTACTAGACGTGGTGGTGATTGAAGTGGCTATTAACGCTCGGAATTTCATTTCTCACGATCACTATCCAATTAATTAGACGTACTTTTGGGAATATCACGATTCTGAATGTCATCGGGAGAGCTGCTTCGGTCGCCAATAGCGGGCGTTCATCGAAATCGGCTTGTGGTGTCTCGCAACGGGATCCTCTTTCTCGGCGCCCAGATTGAATAAGCCTCGGAGTTCACGCCCCCGACTTACTCTCTCGCAATGCACACGGGCTTCGTGCCAAGCGGTATAGGTAAAAGCTGTTAGTGGTATGTCGGCCGCCGTGTGACCTATGAAGGGTACACACAGAGTGCTGCCGGTGAGCTACGTATATCTCGCGTGAATCCTTTTTCTCAATTGCACCGGGGAGAGAAGATGTAAATGGGAAAGGGATTACGTAAGCGAGCGATCGTGCGCGGCTTGCGTATACGTCGTGTACGCCGATACGGCATTAAAACGCGTTTGTGTATGCGATGGAAACATGTGGGAAAAGGCACGGGTGAAATAACGTATGCCAACCTCGGATAGGAGGCTTGCTGGATATCATACCGAATCAATTTTTGCGCTTCCTCATCGACCAACCATTTTTTTTTCATGATTTTCCACTTTTGCGAAACTTGGATGCTTACATGTTCCCTCTCAATGCGAAAGTTAGGCCCATCGGGCATGGTGTCGAGTGCAGAATTAAATCTGAATCCGAATGAATCCAGTTGCCATAGTACTCTCCTATGAATCACCACGTACGTCACAAGTCATTGTAGGGACTTTCGTAAATGATGGGACTGGTGCGGAATGACGACATCCCAATGCAGCTTGGCTACGTCTTTCTGTAGGTTGGCAGCATCCTCGACATATCGATGACATCTGTAGAAGATGTTATCAATCTTTAGATTGACAACATCTTCTACAGACGGGCAACACCCTCTGCAGAGTGCTAACATCCCCAGTAGTTTGGTGACATCCTATGCAGATTGGTGACGTCTCTCTGTAGGTTGGCAGCATTCCCTCCACATTGATGAAATCTCTCTATTTACATTGATAACATCTTCTGCAGATTGGCAACATCCTCTGCAGACTGCTAACATCCCCTGTAGTTTGGTGACGTCTCGCTACAGGCTGGCAGCATTCCCTGCACATTGATGAAATCTCTCTATTTAGATTGATAACATCTTTTACAGATTGGCAACATCCTCTGCAGATTGCTAACATCCCTTGTAGTTTGGTGACATCCTCTGCAGATTGATAACATGTCCTGCATATTGTCGCCGTCTCGCTGCAGGCTGGCAGTATTCCCTGCACATTGATGACATCTCTATTTAGGTTGATAACATCCCTATGCAGATTGGTGACATCTCTCTGTAGGTTGGCAGCATTCCCTGCACATTGATGACATCTCTCTATTTAGGTTGATAACATCTTCTACAGATTGGCAACGTCCTCTGCAGATTGCTAACATCCCCTGTAGTTTGGTGACATCTCTTTATTTAGATTGATAACATCTACAGATAGGTAACATCCTCTGCAGATTACTAACATCCCTTGTAGTTTGGTGACATTCTCTGCAGATTGGTAACATGTCCTGCATATTGTCGACGTCTTTCTGCAGGCTGGCAGCATCCCCTGCACATTGATGATATCTCTATTTAGATTGATAACATACCTATGCAGATTGGTGACGCTTCTCTGTAGGCTGGCGGCATCCTCTGCACATTGATGATATGTCTATTTAGATTGACAACATCTCCTACAGATTGGTAACATCCTCTGCAGATTGGTAACATGTCTCGCAGACTGAAAACGTTCCTATGCAGATGAGTGACATCCCCTGCAGGTTGGTGACATTGCATCCCGGTTGGTGACATCCTTATGCAGATTGACATCCACAGACACCGACTTGATTCCGATACCACCCGCTATCGGGGGAATCGATTGCGCATTACTCTTTCCGACCTTTGCGGGGGCCGTCGTGAAATCACGAAACAAGTACAGGCATACGCACCTTGCGCGTATACTGCTGAGGCAAGCCACTCACGCGTCCACGTATCCCTGGGGTACAAGCACCGTACAACAGACGAGCCAGCACCGAGTTGAATACTGATCGGTCATCGAACGATGCCAGGCCACGCGAACTGTTGCTCATCCGCAATGATGGCAGCGACCTGTCACCGGTATTTTCTCTCTCTCTCTCTCTCTCTCTCTCTCTCTCTCTCTCTCTCTCCCTCTCTCTTTCTCTCTCTCTCTCTCTACCTATACCAAAACAATCGAATTTTGTTGTGTTTTCAAATATGACGAAACGCGCAACTTGGCAAAGCTTCTCCACGACCGCGATCGACGATGATCATGATCACCATAGGAATGATTCAACGCCACTTTAACCATTGTGTAACTTCTTGCTTTTCATCAACACCGTGCATCCAATCGGACGTTTTTACGAAAATTGACGTTGCCCGACGAAGCCGACGTTTCTTCAGTTACGACTTTGCACACGGCAATGCCCGCATGATCATCATCATATCTGCGCAGAGTCATCGCTGTCTAGATCCTAAGACCGCGTGTGCAACGAGCAACGATGAACGAAGCACACAGGAAGGCGGAGTGTAACGGGCCCCCCCAGGGTATTATCCTAATTCTCACGGTGTGCCCGTGCGAGCGAATTCCTTCCTGGTCTTTCCCCTGTCTATTGGGTGTAAAATAATGCGTTATGGCTAAAAAGTCGCGTTCTATCGCGACGATTATTACGAGAGAATGCTCGTAAAGTATCATACCGATATGTGGCTGCAAGAGAAGGGCAACGATCGCTGCCTGCGGGGAACACCGGGAATTTGCTCCTTCGTGATTACCGTCCGATCCTTTCGTATCTCCTTTTATATGTCCAGGATGTGTATAATTAATTATAACGAAGAAAAAAAAAGCAAGAAACAGGACGGACACTTGGAATTGAAGAGCTCGGGATGCGATGCCTCGTGTATGTATGGGAAAAGGATATTTTGAATCCGTTACTCCTATGCTATGGTGGCCACCACTACAAGTGGCTGTTTCGGGGACTGTCCTTGAAGTTTTTTTTTAACCAAGTCGTTAATTTTGGCGACAGAGCGGTTCTTGAAATGACATTCATATAAATATCCATGTGCGATTTTGAAGACATCGGGATATACACAATGTTGAGTATGGGGACTATTCGCTACTGTGAGGGCGGTCCTCGAAATCGAATGGGTTCAAAATCACTTTGCCCTGTATATATATATGTGTGTGTGTGTGTGTGTGTGTGTGTCCTCTGTATGCCTGTGTAAGCATCCATTTCGATTCCTCTCGGGTATACACCGACCCGGAAGAAGATATTTATGAGGAAACTCATTCCGGAGTGCTCTCCATGGGCGTCCGCGCGCTGCAATTTATGGTAAAAGGTATATAGAGAGCCCCTCTGCACGGGAGAAAAGGAACCCCTCTCGCCCCCCGTAATATCGTTCACGTTGGCCCGCGCGAGACCCAGAGTTGCGACGCTGCGGGATTCACGGGAGATGCGGGCCACTGGATGAGGAACGCTCCGATGCGGTCGCGAATCTTAACTCGGATGCTTATGCACCCGCGCGGCAGTGAACGCATACAATCGATTACTGCGTCATCACGTACATTTCCGGGTGTATTCATCTAATCGTTGAGTCTCCATATAGAACGCTGGATAATCGATCTGCGAAGAATGCGTTTAGCGATCGGACTTCCGGTTCGGCTAGTCATTTTTTTTTTGATAGATTATACCTAGCTTGTGGCCGGAAAAAAGAGAACTTTTCGTGATTTTTTTTTGGAAAACGCGTGCAGTTTTTGAAAAAAAATCGCTTTAAAGAGTAAGAGTTTTAAGGCGGGATATACATTCACAACGATAAAAAAAATCGACTTCTTTTTTGTTCTTTAAGGGGTTACCTCCACTTGCGATTTTGAAAAAAAAAACGATTTTTTTATTGCTTTTTTTTTAAGTATAAGTATCTGAGAATATGTCCTGAAAATGTGAAGTCGATCCGAACAAAATTGACTGAGATATGAGCGTTGAAAGAGGAGAATCCGCGTTGAAAGAGCGTTGAAAGAGAAACTTTAAACGCGTTTTTCTCAAAATGGCATTTCTCAAGTCGGTGACCAAGATTACTCGAACACTAATGAACCGATCTTCTTGAAATGTTGCAGGCTTATTTAATACATAAAAATGTAGTCTTTAATGGTTCGATTTTTTTTTCGAAAAAAATGGCCGTTTTATAGCCAAAAAACGGCCGTTTTTCTTCGTTAAAATCGAACCATTAACTTTGACTGCCCGCCATTTTGTGAAAAATGAATATTTTTTAAAATCCTTCGATTAAAGACTAGTTTATACTTATGTTTGACTAAATCCATCCGCATTTTTTTCTTCAGATGATCCACTTCGCCGCAATGTTGGTCACCGCAAACCGTGTATATAATAACATTATTTCATTGACGGCCATTTGCCACTAAACAATGTAATATTTTCCAATAAAAAAATTACTGAAAGTTCTTCAAGATGTGTTCTTTAAGATGGTATATCGATCGATTAAAAAAGTTTTGTAGTTCTCTTTAAAAAAATTCATGAACAAGGCCTTTTTTTGCGCTACAAGTGGGGGTAACGCCTTAAACCATAGAACTATATATGTACAAGATTTTTCCGAAGTTTCAAAGCAAAATTCGAAAAACTTCAAACGTTACAGCCCGTCAACGCTGTGCTTCACCGCTCGGATTCGAAGCGGGCGTGAACTTCAAACGCGTTTTTCTCGAAACTGCATTATCGAAATTGGCGTGCAGGATTACTCAAAAACTATTAAGGCGATTTAGTTGAAACTTGGTAGAAATATTGATGATATTGGTACCTTCTACTTGGCGAGAATTGTTTTTGAAAAATTGGAACAAAAACTACATTTTCAATCCACATTTTTTTTTGTAAATGCGTGCCATTTTCTTACATTTCCATTTCCTTCATTTTAATTACCGTTACATAGAAAGTATACATGTTCTAAGCGAAAAAAATGTTTGAACTTTTCTGCAAATCGAAGTCTACGGGAAGCTAGACTGCGTGCCGATTCGCAACTCCCGCGGCGACCTTGCTGTATTACTCTGCCACAGCTCCGTCATTTTGATGATGAATTAATTAAAGAAAATTGTTGTGTACACTTAAATATACTATTAAAGTATACCTAAACTTTGGTAATTGTAGAATAATTATTTCTTAGTTTAAAAAATCCTTCAATGTTGCTTTTTTTCCTGTCTAAATGTATATCCCGCCTTAAGGGAGGTTTCTACTTTGTTGGGCCAAAAAATGTTCGATTTCTCACCAATTTTTTGTGCGGAAAATAATGAATATAGAATTTCGAAATTTGGTATGGTTGCTAAGCGGTCTCTGTTGAACGTGATATTTTTTTGAGTTTGATAAAACATGGTACTGGGAGTGGGAGGAGCCACGTATGTCGGTGCGCCGGTGATGATATTGTTCGCTTGCGGAAGCCCTAAGTCCTGAACAGGTGATCTAAGCAAAAAAATCGAATATATTTTGAGTCGAACTATAATCAAGAAGAAAAATTGCAAAATAGAAAAATAGTGAGCGATCGAAGAAGTTTAGTTTTTTTACGAAAAATGTTTGCAGTTTTTTGTTACTAAAATAAAAACGTTAGAATATTTTTTGATAATTCTAGATCAACTAATGAAGACGATTGTTGTACACGTGCCTGCCAAGTTTCATAAGGATTGCTGATCTAGGGCGTGTAGGAGCACTTCCGCAACCTTGGAAAACGCGGTTTCGAGAAAAACGCGTTTGAAGTTGAACTGACGTTTATGTGCGATTGAAATGAAAAGTTTCATACTTACACCTAATCTGTTATGCCAGGATCATATAGTACACCTTTCTCTCCTTCAAAAAGTTCCCATAGTGCAAAATAAAGAAAATAAAAAAATGTTCGCCCAACAAAGTAGACACATCCTTCAAGTATTTATTATTTCTTTAATTGAAAAATATCTATAAATCGGGGAATGCAATGGTTTGTGCAGAGCGCTGTTTGAAAAACGTCCTTCGCGACGACCACTGCTGCTCGAAACGAATCATCCGAACTAAAAAATCAAACGCATTAAGGGGTTAGGCCCCTCTAGAAGCCGAAAAATAAGCATTTTGGGGATTTTTTTTTTCAGAAAAATTACAAAATAAATCGATTTCAGAAAAACGGGTGTTTATCATACATATTAGTGACTGTATACAATAATTTTTTTGAATCGATTAATTTCAAACCGCGGCTGTGCAGCGTTTATCTCCAAACTTCATTTTTTAAGTTGGCCGGAAACATAACTCAGACAATTTTCAACCGATTCACTTGAAATGTTGAATATATCTTGAAAAATAAATTGTCTATCGAAGTACGTAGAATTTTTTTTATATTGCATAGTACATTTGTTATCAACAATTATCTGACGATGTTGTAGGCAAATTTTTCATTTTCCAAAAATTGGCCGAAAAATCGTCAGATAATTGTTAATAACAAATAAACCATGCAATATGAGAAAAAAAAATTCTACGTACTTCCATAGATAATGTATTTTTCAAGATACATTCAACATTTCGAGTAAATCGGTTGAAAATTGTCTGAGTTATGTTTCCGGCCAACTTAAAAAATGCAGTTTGGAGATAAACGCTGCACAGCCGCCATTTTGAAATGAATTGCTTCAAAAAAAATTATTGTACAGAAAAAAAAATAATAAGAAAATAAAATAAAATGTGTGTGTGAGTGCACGTATTTTCTGGCTTGTCAGGCGTGGAAGATCGAGTCGCGTAACAAGCCGATTGCCGATCTCTTCGATGACGATTTCATTCTTCCGTTCGGAACGAGTTTTGACGTTAGCTCGTATTATAAAATCGTCGAGTTCCTACGAAATCTGAAAGTAACGCAATATATATTCAAGCGGCGTTTGTAGCTTCGCGATCGAATGCAGGAGAGATTTTCCTCTCCCCCTCTCGCTCTCTCTCTCTCTCTCTCTCTTTACTCTCCTCTCTCGCTCGCTGAGTTGAATTAACGCTCGTGGGATATTGCGTACACGAGGGCCGCGCGCGGAGTGCCGCGGGTCTTTCCGTTTCTCGCGGTTTATATTCTCCATTACGTAATACGCTTGAGGAAACTGGGCGCAGCTGAACCGATCTGTTCTTCTCGCGCACTGCTGCAGCAGGTTTATTTAGCAATCCTGCAAATTTCACATTGTGCGAATCCGGCATGCCCATATATATATATATATATATATATATATATATATATATATATATATATATATATATATATATATATATATATATATAAAGGGTGTCTCAAAATGATATCTGACATTTAAATTTATTAAGGAGAGATTCACATCTAGATGTTCGGGGTGGAGGATTTAGAAGCTATGAACATTCCGTCGACCGTAGAAGACCCACACTATGGGCCTGGTATCGATGATTCCATGTAAGTTGACAAATTTCATGATTTATGCATTCCTAAATTTTCAATCGCGTTTTTCTCAAAACCACGTTTTTCAAATCGGTACCCAAAATTTCTCGAAAACCAATGAAGCGATTGCCTTGAGGTTTATTGTGGTTATTCTATACACCATTATCTAGTACTTGTCATAGGATATTTTTTTTCCGTTACTTAGTTTTTGTTTTATAGGCAAAATAATAACTAATTTTTGGCCCAAAAATCACTATTTATGTTCAAACGTCCGCCATTTTGTCATAAATCGATATTTTCAAAATCGGCTATGACAAGTACTAGATTATAGTATCTAATTTAATAATCTTTTTGGTTTTTTTTTTCAGATGATTTTTGAAGAAACGCCAGTGGGTACCGTATACGCAGATTTTTTCACGACGCTCCAAGGATGATACAATATCCTTGTATATTTTTGATATTTTTAAATAAAGAAAATTAAACATATTTTTGAATGTATATACTTTTAGATAATTAAAATTCCAATCCGAAATTTCGAATAGTTTTCCTTGAAAAAATTCACAAAAATGTCCGTTTTTTCCGGGTCTTAGGTGTATATCTCCCCTTGATAAAACGTATTATTTATTTGAAAAGTACGAATATTTTTATTTTAATATAAGGTACAAACATGGAGGTTATGTGTAGAACACAATGTCCGATAAATGGCCGCCTCGTCCCTGTTTGCAAACGTTCCCTCTTTTGACGAAATTTTCGATAACATTTTGGCATAATTGCGGACTAATTTCATCAATGGTGCGTCCAATTGCTTCCTTGAGCTTCGGAATGGTCTGTGGATCATTGGCATACACTTTTCCTTTCAGAAAAGCCCAAAGAAAGAAGTCCAATGGCGTCAAATCGCACCATCTTGGTGGCCAATTGACATCGCCGCGGCGCGAGATAACACGGCCATGCAACTTCGTCTGCAATGACTATGCAATAACAATGGTGCAAATAACAATTTCTATATGTTACTCGATCGTGTAATTATCCATGACTAAAGCTCAATACTTCCTGATATCAGTTATCAAAGATTGGTACTCTATGTTTGTGACAAAAAAAAATAGCGGGCAATTAAAAATATTAGGTGATTTTGAGACACCCTTTTTATATATGAGGTATTCCACGTGAATCCGGTGGAGTTTTTCCCTGACCCCCGCCAATCCGACTTTTTTTTAAAATGATTCCATTGACTCTAAAAGACACCAGTACAAGAACAACCTAATAAAAAAAAACATTTCACCGAAAAAGTATGATTTTTTCTGTGCTAAGTATTATTAACGTTTGAAAAGAACCGAAAAATTCATCGTGGGTATCAAAATATTTAAGTATCCGCCCGAAGTAAGCGGTTCTTGAATTTTTCGGATTTTTATAACGTTAATCGCTTAGAAAGCACAGAAAAAATCATACTTCCACTGCGGGTGATAGCTTGACAATTTCTACACATAATCACGCATTTTTGGGAATTTTTTCAGATTTTTAAATCGGGGCGTTTTTGTCGGAGAATTTTTTTTTTTACTGAGGGTTGTTTTGAAAAATGGAAAAAAATTCAGGGTGTCTTTTAGAGTCAATGGAATCAGGTTTTAAAAAATAGAATTGGTGGGGGTGAAGGAAAAAATCCACCGGATTGGAATGCCTCACATACAGGGTCGAAGTCGTTCAAGGTCATTCAATGTCACCTATTAAAATGAAATGCAAATCTAAATATCTCGGATCACGACCAAATATTTGGTAGTGATCCGAGATATTTAGATTTGTATCCTCGATTGACCTTGAACGACTTTGACCCCCTAATGTTTTTATGCGGCTTGAGGTGCTCCATAAGATGGTTGGAAAATGTACCATTCTATTTTAAAAAGTGGACGTGATCTTCACTGCGCGTCAGCGCCACCACCGAAAAAAAAATGGTCGCCTTTGATGGCCTCCTTCACACCGTACAACTTTTGTCTGGAACATTTTTTTATGACGTCGATAATTACCGAGTTATTTCGGGTGGCAGAGATAAGAAGGACACCCTGTATATATTAAGGTGATGCAAAAAACATCGATATTTTTCTTCGTTGCGACAGCAAAAAAAAAAGCTTGCGCAAAGTGAGCAGTGGAGTTAAATTTTAACCCTTATTTTGCACACTGGGGTGATTTGCACCATATTTAATAGATTTTAAGTACCTAAACTTTTTCCGCAAATTTAACTTTTTTAACGTACTCAAATCAAATTTTCGGCTATATAACCGAGACTATTTTGGAAAAGAAACTTTCAAGAAGTCCCAAAAAAAACAAGTAAAAATATTAAATCGTTTATTTATAATAACGGTTTTTGTCGCTGGGGTGCAAACAACCCCAGGTGCCGAGTACGTCTCTCCACTGAAGTGTGCCCAGGGTTGGGCATATTAAATTTTTTTTTCATTCATGAATAATAAAGAAACACATTCAAAATTCGTTCCGAAAATAAATGAAGCATCCCACTGGATTCAGTACTCATTCTGAAAATGAATAATGAATCCAACTCAATTCAGAATTCGTTCCGGAAATGAACAATGCATCCTACTAGATTCAGTACTGATTCCGAAAATGAATAATGAATCCTACTGGACTCAGTATTCATTTCGAAATGAATAATGAAACCTACTGGATTCAGTATTCATTTCAAAATGAATTACGCATCCAACTGAATTCACTATTCATTTCAACATATGTAATGAATCCAACTCGATTCAGTATTCATTCCGTATTCGGATATCATCAAATTGAATAATCTGGAAAAATGGACAATGGAAACGGGACAAACATAATGTCGCATTTCTACCCCCATTTCTTCAGTTACTAGATACTAAGAGCGCGATTTCCCTTCGGTAAATATAATATAATCGGACGATAATGTTGCAATAGAATAAACATGTTTTCTGTCAATTTTTCCAGATTATTCAATTCGATGATATCCGAATATGGAATGAATACTGAATCGAATTGGGTTTATTGCTTATGTTGAAATGAATACTGAATTCAGTTGGATTCATTATTTATTGTGGAATGAATGCTGAATCCAACTGGATTCATCATTCATTTTGAAAAGAATACTGAATCCAGTAGGATTCATTATTCATTTTCGAAACGAATACTGAATCCAAATGGATTTATTATTTATTCACAGAACGAATAATGAATCGAGGTGGATTCATTATCGAAAAAAAATGAATATCCATCTGACATGTATTAGGTATTATTTTCCTACTTGAATACTAAAAGTATCCGAGTATGCCTATCTCTGAGTGTGCCGAATAATGGTTAAGGAATTTCGGGACAATTGACGATACGTTACAATTCATTCAAATTTATACGGTAATTTCCTCGAAGTATGCTGAATGCATCCTGAACGTTTTTAATTTATCGTCTACACAGTTTTTATCGAATTAACAATTGACGAAATACTTTTTAGCATGGGGAGATGCCTACGCTCATCGCTGAATTGCAGTTTCACGCACGAAATTGTGTGAAAAAATATTAAAAATGTTATGAAAAACTGTCAAATCACTCTCAGTACGTTATGACACTAATGACGAAATTGTCATAATGTACTGAGTGAAAAACTGTCAAATCACTGAGTACATTATGATAAATTCGTCAACATTTATATTATGACAATTAGGCATCTCCCGATGTTAAAAATTGTTTCTTCAATTGTAAATTTTATAGATACGGAATAGATGATCGATTTAAAATTTGCAGGGTGTATTGAGTATATGACAAAGAATTTGCTGTATAAATTTGAATCAAATCGTAACATATCGTCCATTGTCCTGAAACTCCTCAAAAGACAGCGCAAGTAATTTGTACGTAACTTCGTACATAATTTAACCGAAAAATAAAAGTAGTTGAAAGAAAATTCGTTAATTTCAGCCCAAATTAAAAAGAAACCGTTTCAAGCCTGTCGAAGGCGAATTGGAAATCACAAAATCATTTATAGCATTATTGGACATTAAAATAATAAAAATCGTCTAAAAAAATATGATTAATTCGAAAAAAAAATAGAAGGAGGAATGGGCCCACGATGAGACTAGCCTTAAAAATCATAGAATGGGTCACTCTATTTTAGAGAATTTTTTGAAAAAATAAAAAAAGGTCAATCATCTTTTAAAAAAATAGTTTTCACTTTAGAGGCAAAAAAAATTGACATTCCAAATTGATAATTTTTCTCATATTTTTCAACGAAAGTATGCGTTGAAATGAAAAAAAATATAAAGTGCCATTTCTCGATATCTCAATTAGTTCAGGAGTTATTAGCGTTTAAACGTTTCCAAAATTTCGGAAATCGATATTTTTTGGAAAATTATAAGTCCTAAAAGAGAAGAGATAAAAATTTGAAAAATTGTGTGGATATTCCTTTCATGGGGTACAATTTCACAAAAAAAAAATCAGAAAAACCAAAAATGGTCTGTGTGGCGGGGTAGC
Organism: Ophion ellenae; assembly: GCA_963210295.1. Taxonomy (NCBI): domain Eukaryota; kingdom Metazoa; phylum Arthropoda; class Insecta; order Hymenoptera; family Ichneumonidae; genus Ophion; species Ophion ellenae. Next base: position 22,045,977 of record OY723396.1, on the reverse strand, counting down.
TGAAAAGGCATGGAATATCCCATATGAATATATATGAATCTTACCCTGTGCTATCGAATGAGCGAGCTTCCCACACTTCCTAATTGGCTCTCGAAAGCGAAAGAAGCCTTCTGAGGCTTTTTTCATCCTGGAGGATTTTGCTCAACTGGGTTCAACCTGACATTTTGCCACTCCGCGAAAGCATTTGGGCAGCTTTTTTCGCCGGCTTGTGCTAGTTTTTCCAAAACCAAACGGAGGTCGTTACATACGACGCTCCCGGAAGAACACAATTCTCGCGCGCAGCATCTCGTGCGCGAGTTTTGCATCGTCATTGCTGCACACGCAGCCGCATGTATCGCCCGCAATGCCCGCGTCCGCGGCAAAGGTATATGCCTTTCTCACCTCCGCGCTGCTGCGAACTCTCTGGGTGTGCCCTGAGGCGGACCGATTAAATCTTTCGAGGAGCGGAGATATAATAAACGCGCCGCATGCGAGAAAATGCGCGATTTGTCAGGACCGCGCTCTTCCGCTCTTTACCACTAGCGGTTCCATGCGCCAGCGAACGAACCGTAAATCTGTAAATGAACATAAACGTGTGTACGCATACACAAACACACACATATACATACAGTTGCGTGCAAAAGTTTTGGGCCATACTATTTTTCAGGCATACTGCATTGATGTACGACTATTATTCGTATCATAGTACCTACTCTCAAAAATTTGAAAAGATTTACGAGTTCAGGAATTAAATATTTCATCAGTTGACTCAAAAAAATCTGGGGCTCGAAATTTTTGGACGCCTATATATATATATATATATATATATATATATATATATATATATATATATATATATATATATATATATTTACTCAAAAAAATCTGGGGCTCGAAATTTTTTATATATATTTAAATTTTATATATATATATATATATTTTTTTTAATTTTTATTTTCACGCAGTCTCCTCGAAACAATAAACACAATTTAAGGGGTCTTCTCACTTTAGATGCTAAAAAGGCTATTTTCATGAATTTTTTTGATAGGTTTACATTATAGATATTGATATGAAAGTTGCTACACTTAATAAATACACTTTCGAAATACATATATTAAAAAAAATGAATTCAAGTCACTATCCATAGACGAAAATGGTAGTTAAAAAAATGTCCTAAAAAATTGTAGGTCTGCGCTGTTGATGAAATCTAGATGGATCATCCGAAACAAAAAAATCAAACGCTTTTGGATTCAGTATGTTAATGGCTATAGCGCATATAATACGAATTTTGATATATGCAAAAATAACAAAATGGCGGACATTTTTCAAAGAAACAAAAAAAATGTTTTTTTTTCACCGTTTTTGGCAAAAAAATAGTAAATATCAAAATGCAAAAAAATCCTTGATATGCGCTATAGCTATAGTTGTAAAGAATATGTGGTTAAAATTTCATAGGGATCGGTTCAGTAGTTTTGAAGATTTTATCAACAAGCCGTCAAAAAACTTTGTTTCGAGAAAAACGCGTTTCAAGTTCGTTTGGGTTACGTAAATACATACATTTTTGTTTACATATTTCCAAAGTGTATTTATTAAGCGTAACAACTCTACATCAATATCTATAATATAAACCTGCCAAAAAAATTCATGAAAATAGCCTTTTTTGGCGTTTAAATTGAGAAGACCCGTTAATAACATATTTTTTATATTTATCAAACATTCATGGTATTATAATTATTTATTATTTAATAAAAAAAACTTATCTGATATAATTATTTGACAATTATTACGAATAAACTTATTTGTTATAATATTTGCATGAATAACAAATTTATAGATTAAAAAATGAAGAGATACGAGTTCGTGAGAATTCTTAGGGTGATAACCTTCCTGCATTGGCGTCGCAAACGTTTTTTTCGGGGGTGGGGGGCTGACAAAAAGTGCTTTTGTTCACAATCAACGTTTTTTAAAAATAACACCTCCATTACAGTCGACAATCACGTAACGCACAAAATATGAAGCTTTAATCCCACGTTCATGTTAACATTAATATCAAACTCATGCAATACCTTAAAAAATCATCAAACAATTTTTCATCATTTTTTAATCCAGTTACCAGTCTTTGAACTTCACTTTCAGTAGGTACTTAATTAAACAAGTTTTAGTTTTCTATTTTTTTTTCTGCGATTCGGCGCAACACTTTTTAGTTAATATTTTTTTCGACAATGTCATTTTCTATGTTCAGCAGTAATATATGAGAGAATTGTTTCCAAAGCAGTGTGCTTCTAAGTGACGTTTTTATCCGGCAGAAACATTTCTCTCACTGCTGGCGGAGCTTACTGGGAGTACTATTCCTGCTTGGAAAAGTTTATATAAGTTGGGCCAGGTCTTCCTAATGTGCTTCCTTAAATTTCCAGCATTTATTTCATCATTTTCAAATGAGAGTATGTTTTTCATGACCATCGCTTCAGCTCCTAACGCTGACGTATCGGTTGATACGATTTTTAAATAATTATTTATAAAATCCTCTGCTTTCTTAATATCCAATTTAAACAAATGCGTCAACTGGATGAGCTAGGGGTGAATTCGCAAATCGACATTTAAGATTCACAATGATATTACTATTACTTGGTAGTAAATATTGATCTTTCAGTATTCTTCTGGTTGTGTATCGGCCGGTAAATCTAATGTATTGCTTTTGCCCACAGTTAACTTAAATGTGAAATTTGAATATCTATTCAATTTACGCTATGAAAAAGCTACTTTTTATACAAATTGCGAAATGACGACGACAGAAATTGCTCAAGTTTTATCAAATTATAGCTTTATGCTTGCTTGGGTGAAATTTAAGGGGTTAGGCCACTCTAGAATTTCCGGAAAATCGATTTTTTTAATGGTCCCCTATGACTTCAAAAATGATGTCTCAAAAGATTATGGGCGGGAAATATCTCTAAGTACTCGGTTTTCGAATTTTAGTACGTTACATTTAGTTATTAACAATTATCTGACGATTTCTTAGCGTAATTTTTCTCCCTCCACTTTAGAAGGGCGCCATTTGGCCAAAAATCAATATATCGCAAAAATTCTATGTACTTCTATAGCAGTTATTATGTATAATCGAAAAAAAATCATTGGCTCATTATAATTAAAAAATGACAGGAGCTGTTTGTCCGGCCGTGGACCCTGGAAAAACGGAGACGTCATCGCAAAAACGCTGCACAGCCACCATTTTCGAATTAATTGCTTCAAAAAAAATTATTGCATCAGTCACTGATATGTATGATAAACATCCTTTTTTGTAAGCTCGATTTATTTTGTAGTTTTTCTGAAAAAAATCGCCAAAAACCTATTTTTTCGGCCTCTAGAGTGGCCTAAGGCCTTAAATACAATTAATCGGTTACTTAAATTTCCTTATTTATTCCTTATATATATATATATATATATATATATATATATATATATATATATATATTAGGTGTAGTAAAAATAAATCCATTATTTTTGCATGAAATTGAAGGCAAAAATAACAGGAGCACCGTATATATATATGCACAGGGTGTCATGTTATGAATGGATAATCCTGCAACTGTCGATAGGTCAAATCATGTCCTACTAAACGCTGGGATTTCAGTTCAGTAAAAGTCCCCCGGTTTTTGAGTCTGCTTTTGGTTTTTCGCATGCCATTCTTACAAATGATAACTTTTTTTCACTCGCTTTTATAAAAAAAATGCTCTTAGTTATTTGTTTTATATAGAAAAGTCTTCTTTTTAACGTTAAATGTTAAGGAAACTTTATGAAAAAAAAACTTGTGCAGAATTCTCATACAAACCAATTCGAACATCTGACTTTGATAGCCTGCGCTGTATACAAAATGTACAACGCATATCGTGCCGATTACTTTAAAAAGTTGCTTAGTTATTGTCGATTCATATCATTTGTAGAAATGGCATGCTAAAAACTAAAAGCTGATGATTTTTTGCAAAAAATAACATAAAGCCAAACATCTCGAAAACCGTGGGACTTTTACTCAACTGGAATTCCAGGATATAGTAGGATATGATCTGACCTATCGATAGTTGCAGGATTATCCATTCACAACAGCATCCTGTATATATACACACACACACACACACACACGAGATTTTCCTGCTTCACCTTAAAAAACAATCGTCCTCCAATTCTGCCGAAATAATTTAATCGCGACGAGCACATTGAGGTTCACCTGAATTGAGGATCACCCAAGGTACTCGATCAAGGGACACCTGTACATCTCGCGGAGGTGAATTGACTTTTGTGAGCCGCAAAGGAGGCCGCGCCAAGATGCGAAGGCCTCCTCCCCCTTGTTCCTCTCGACGCCTCGACAGTTTATATAAGAAAAGAAAGGGGAAAAGGAAACGAAAAGAAAAGAGAAGAACAGAACCCGTAGCCATAGCAGCAGCAAAGAGCTCACAGGGTTTTGCTCTCCTGAACGAAGCTGCGTTTATATGCACGTCTTATATATATATATATATATATATATATATATATATATATATATATATATATATATGCGACGTAGATTTTGAACCCGCTAAATCTACGTCATGTTCACTATCAGCACGTCCAGCTGTTTCGAGGACGATCCGCGAAGTCAAATGACTTTAAAAGAACTTATATATATATACATATAGCTACTGCGCGTGTATACTGTATCCGCCGCGAAATACCAGCGGTAAAAGACGCTGAACCAAAGCGCTTATGCAATGCTGGAGGCGCGCGCGCGAGCGCGCATTATTCTCTCGGTTAAATAATATTATGTCACGAGGAAAGCGCGTTAAACTTGTGCAACCGCGTGTACGGTGCAAGTGGCGAGCGGACCGGCTCGACTGCAATCGCGAGACCGACTACACACACGTACGTCTATCTGACGTACTCCCACTGTGTCTATATATATATATATATATATATATATATATATATATATATATATATATATATATATATATATATATATATATATATATATATATATATATATATATATAGACATATATATGTATATATTTGTACATATATATGTGTGTGTATATATATATACGCACCTCTTCTCCCTCCCCTAGGGATATAAATATACAGTGCTCTACAACTGACCTATGGAAGACGGATGAGCGATGCTCGATGAAGGGTCAGCTCGAAGGCGGGGCGGGGGAGGATTGTGGATACAATTAATTGAGTTTTTCTCCATGTTGTTTCCGATTATTGCAATGCCGAGTCAAAATTCTCAAGATTGATGACGTAAGACCAACCACAATAAAATTAATTTCATTATCGATGGATTATTGGGTATGCAGAAGTCTTGTTTAGGCGTTATTTTATTCCTGTAATGAGGTTCTCCAGAGTCGAGATCCAGCTGAGTTGCTTCCTCTTACCCAAAAACGGTAGATTGGCCCATTTCATTGGGAACCTTTGGGCGTAGTTGAGATTAAATTTATAAGGAGTTGACATGGAAAAATGCAATTCTTGTGCGGTCAATTGTGTGTATATATACTATTGCATGCGTATGGAAAACAAAACTATATGTATACGGGTGATTACCGTAAGATGGCCGTGGATTTTTTGAGCGTCTTTCGCGGAGATTTTTTGAACGAGTAGAATATGATTTTCAGCGCAGCTTCAAGTCCTATTGAAAAAAAATATAGCGTACTTTTGCGATGCGTGGTATCTGCCCGAAAAATTAAGGGGCCAGCCCACTTTGGAGCCACGAAGAAAGGCTATTTTCGCGATTTTTTTTTGAGGATTTTATAAAAGATATGAATATAAAAGTTGTCGGGCTTGATAAATAAGGTCTTGAACTACATAAAAAAATTTTAATTCTTATTCATTCATTTTTAAGTACAAAAACTATAGTTTAACTTGTCTGAAAAAAAATCGAAGTCCATTAAATTCAGTATGACACCAGCTACAAGATGACTCTCGGATATAAAGTTTTATCAAAAAATAAAGAAATGGCAGATGAAAAGGGATTTTAAAAAACGCGTTTTTTTCGCAGTTTTTGGCAAAAAATAGAGTGAAAAATCAAAACTTTAAAACCATCGAGGGTCATCTTGTTGCGAATCATGTTTACAATATGTGATTCGAATTTCAGGATAATCGATTTATTAGTTTTAGAGATACGATGGAGCTAGATTTTAAAAACGTTGTTTCGAGAAAAACGCGTTTGAAGTTTATGCTATGAAAAACTCTTACCTAAACTCAATCGGCAATTCCTGCACCGTACAAAATCCCTTATGATTGGTCATCATCGTCGATTTCTTCAAGTCTTGCTTGCTTTCGATTTTTTGAAATTTTCAAAGTGGACTGGCCCCTTAAGCGTTTTGGAAGGAAATTAAAGATCCATTTTGAGTATAGCAGAATGAAAATATTTAAATTCCGAATACGAAATACTCCTGGAAAACTTTTTTCACGTATCCCTTGATTGAGACAAAAACGATCAAAGATGCATTTTCAATGACGTTGATGGTCGAGTGGAATGCTACGTGAATAAATTACTTTTTGGTTGATAAATTGTTTTTCGGCCGATTCAGGCTGCGAAAATCATTCGTACGTTTTTACGTATTATTGGAGATTGATGGCGACAAGTCGGCGATTGAAGTCGACAATTGGAGTTCGTTTCCATTTAATGAATGTTTTTTTTTTATTAGGGGTGTTCCGTATTAAGAATTTAATTATCTTTATTTTGCTGAACTCGAAGTGGAATTTTGATTTTTTTCCAGAACGCTCAAGATTTGTGGGCAAACACTACTTATCATAAAAATACGCCAGTTTTATTTTCGAGAGGACTTAAAAAGCTATTAAACCGCAAATTTTTATTTTAAACGCACAGCCACATTATAAACATCACCTTGTATGTGTGTAGAAATGTATATGTTATTATTATTCCAGCACGGCCTTGTTCAACTTTTGCTGACCGATTCCCCTTTTTTCCTACACTTTTCTGACCCTACATATACAGGGTTACCTATTATGAATGAATAACCCTGCATCTGTCGATAAATCGTACCATGTCCATATGCTGGAATTCCAGTTTAGTGAAAGTTTTTCTGGTTGAGAGAGTACACAAAACGTTATCGACAAAATAACTAATATTTGGAGCGAAACCGGAATAGGAATTTCTCAACCTTGCATCAATTTCAAAACGTTACAAAAATTACGATTGGAGAGGGCAGCATTGAAAAAAAAAGTATATATATATATATATATATATATATATATATATATATTAGTTTTCCGTTGAGTACTGCGAATTATTTATTTTTTAATTTTTAATCACCCTAAGGGTGATTAAAAAATAAAAAATTCGCAGTACTCAACGGAAAACGTTACTACGTTATGAAAAAGTAATTCATACAAACTTTGAGAGGTCTAAACATTTTTTTAGGTAGTGCTCAAACGACTTTTATTTATTTTTTTCGATTTTTCGTCAATTTGTTTTCCCCGCCAATAGACATAATAATAATATAATTCAAATAATTCATCCAACTTATGTTAAAAGAGATTTGCGTTGAACGATTGAGTTTGATTTTTCCTTAAATAATTTTTTTTCGATGCTGCCCTCTCCAATCGTAATTTTTGTAACGCTTATTTATTTTTTAACGTTTTTATTTATTTTTGTAATGTTTGTATTTATTTTTTAATTTTTAATCACCCTAATATATATATATATATATATATATATATTAGGGTGATTAAAAAATAAAAAATAAAAAAATCGCAGTTTCTCTAGAATTCTTCTCTAGAAAGCGATGTAGTGGAAGGCGTGAAAAAATTTCGATCTTCAAAAATTCATCGGTGAAACGTTCGAGTCTTTTTTTTCGGTCTGCGACGAAATAAATTTTCGTACGATTAATGAGACGGGCCAATAATCGTCGACGTATCGCCACTTAAGGTTGCTCGTTCCTTCGCCTCCTCTTGGGCGAGTCAGGTCGCCTCGTATTGCGACACACATCCATATACGCGTTACTCAACAATCTCCATAACGAATTTTCATCTCGTCGCATCGTCCGTTCGGAAGATCTTACGGGAGAAACGGGTATTACATTAAACGTACCTGTAAGCCTGCCAAGATTACGTTGTTGTATATAGTCGTACAACATCGACGCGATCGATATGCCACGTACGAGGGAGAAAGAGAGAGAAAGAAAGAGAGAGAGAGAGAGAGTTCGATCGTCTCGGTTCCTCGGGCTGAACTTTTATCTACTCGAAATGTCAGCGTGGTGTGCGGCATGATCTTTGCTGTTTCGCACTCGCTCCTCGGTAATACCAAACGAATTTCTTTTCCACCTCGTACCGTTAGGTAAAATTTTACACTTGTGTGTCCGATCTGACGTTTCGCCCACTTTTTTCCATAGTGTACAAAATCGAATGACGTTCAAGTTTGCATCGCTTGGACGCAACGGAAATTATTGTTTGTTCGAATTTCCCAATTTCCTTTGGCAGATTCGACCTACGAAAATAACGCAAGGATATTCTAAGATTTCTATTTAGCGATCTACAAGCTTAAACTGCAAAGTATAATTTTTAGTAATAATGAAAATAATAAATTTATAAGATTTTTTGTGACGTTCCAACGATGCAAACTTCAACACCATGAAATCGAAAGAGGATACTAGCCTGTTTCTTGTGAGTTTTTTTTTTAACAATAAGAAGTTAGGCCACTCTAGAATTTTCGAAAAATTTTTTAATGGCCCCCTAGGACATAAAAAATGATGTCCCAAAATATTATGGCTGGGAAAAATCTCTATGTGCTCGGTTTTCGAATTTTAGTACAAGGCCACCTGGTCCACAGCGAGCTACTCAAATCTTCAAACGCGATCATCTCAAAACTGCATTTTTTAAGTTGGCCGGAAACATAATTCAGACAACTTTCAACCGATTCACTTGAAATGTTGTATATATCTTGAAAAATACATTGTCTAGGAAAGTACGATGGATTTTTTGGTCTATTGCATAGTTAATTTGTTATTAACAATTATTTGACGATTTTTTAGGCAAATTTTTCACTTTCCACTTCAGAAGTGTGCCATTTGGCCAAAAATCAATATATCGCAAAAATCCTACGTACTTCTATAGCAGTTATTATATATAATCGAAAAATATTCATTGGTTCATTATAAATAAAACATTACAAGAGCTGTTTGTCCGGCCGTGGACCCTGGAAAACGGAGACGTCATCGCAAAAACGCTGCACAGCCGCCACTTTGAAATTAATCGCTTCAAAAAAATTATTGTATACAGTCACTGATATGTATGATAAACACCTTTTTTTGTAATCTCAATTTATTTTGTAGTTTTCTGAAGAAAAAAAATCCCCAAAAACCCTATATTTTCGGCCTCTAGAGTGGCCTAAGGCCTTAATAGCGCTGCTGACGATTTTCACTTTCAACGACCCCAATTAAGGGGCCAATCACCTTTGAAAATTTCAAAAAATCGACAGCAAGCAAGACTTGAAGAAATCGACGATGATGAGCAATCAGAAGGGATTTTGTACGGTGCAGGAATTGCCGATTGAGTTTAGGTAAAAGTTTTTCATAGTATAAACTTCAAACGCGTTTTTCTCGAAACAACGTTTTCAAAATCTAGCTCCATCGTATCTCTAAAACTAATAAACCGATTCTCTTGAAATTTGAACCACATATTGTAAACATGATTCGCAACTAGATGACCCTCGATGGATTTAAAATTTTGATTTTTACTCTTTTTTTGCGAATAACTGCGAAAAAACGCGTTTTTAAAACTTTTTTCGTTTATCATCTGCCTTTTTTTTATTTTTTGATAAAACTTTATATCCGAAGGTCATTTTGTAGCTGGTGTCATGCTAAATCTAATGGACTTTGATTCTTTTTTTCCAGACAAGCCGTTGCCGAGTTGTGACGGAGCTACCTAGCCCACCTATTTTTGAGCCGTTACGTTATACTATAGTTTTTGTACTTAAAAATGAATAAAAATGAATAAAAAATTTTTTAAATGTATTTCAAGCCTTTATTTATCAAGCCCATCAACTTTTATATTAATATATTTTATGAAATCCTCAAAAAAATCGCGAAAATACCCTTCTTTTTCGTAGCTCCAAAGTGGACTGGCCCCTTAACTTATCTACGAGAGATTATCGACAGTGGATAAATCCAGAAAATTTTCCCCAAAATTGGTTCTAAATTTTGCAATTTTTATGTATTTTTTGTGAATGTTAAAAAAAAAAAAAGAATTCAACTCATCAAGTTTTCATCAGAATTGAATGCCTGTCCCATCGAAGCAAACCCAAACAATTTTTCCAGAATTCAAAATGCCTTTTTTTTAATATTGAAGTATTTAATACTCCAGTATTTATTTTTGTTTTAATATTGAAGTATTTAATACTCCAGTATTTATTTTTGTTGTGAATCGACCTGGACAATGATTGCGAGTGGAAAAACACAAAAGTAACTCGAAGCGGGCTGTGTTACGAGAGAAGAAGAAGTGAGCGATTAAAAAAAAAGAACGATTTCCGGCTCGTCAACAGTCCCTTTCTCCGGTCTCGCTTCGTACCTCGTTCCCTTACTCGCGCCCACGCTCGTATATACGTATATCCACGATTTCGTGATCAGCCAAGCTGATCGGGAATCCCGGAACGACGCCCGGCGACGACATCCAACCACCGCTGGGACAATAGCCACCGAGGAAAAACAAAGAAACCTGATTTTAAAAATGAACCAGGTACCTGATGAAAAAATCAAATGGACGGTGGAAGCTGCGGAACATCGATCTTCAGGAATTTTCGCTGCCCTCTTTTTCCTTCTCTCTTTCGCGTTTGTTCGGTGCGTCTGACTCAACGCGGCCATTACTACTTATTTTCTCTCGTTTTTATTTCGCTCGTTCTTCGCGCGACTATTCCCCCCTTTTAGCCCAGTCGGGTGAGACTTTTTTCTTACAAAAATTTCCGGCAGAAATTTTATTCCTCTAATCTTTAGGCGGGGGGGGGGGGGGGGGGGGGGCGGTCATTAGTAGTGTAAATCCAAAATGGGGACCAGATCCGATCGGTGCGTTAGCCGCTATTTTTATTTTCAGAAAGTTTGGTTTTTGCTCAATACCTGCTGTATTTTCAATTTTTCAACAAAAGTGCTAAGGACTAAAGTTGTTGAAAATTTAATTCTCTACAACTTTAGTGCATACAATGTCCATCCTACGATCGATATTTTTCGAGATAATAGGGAAAAACTTGCCAAGGTAGAATTATGGAATTATCTGGATTATTATTAACTTTAGCGCATAAATGGGAACAGCCAACAAAAATTCAGATCAAGAGATGCATCTGCGATAAAATAAAATTGGTATTATAAAGTATTAGTAAAATATACCATGTTGAGAGGAATTAAGACCTTAGGCCACACTATAAATCATGTCCAAATTAAACAATTTTTTTTCGTATGCAAAAGTGATTCACTCATAAAATTAATTGCATATCTATTTAGTATGAATATCAAGCGAATACCCGAAAATGTATGAAATATCGTTAATCAAAGTTTAACAGGCCGCCATTTTGTAATAACATTTTTTTAAGTACTCATTCTGCTACCAGTGTTCAGACTACTCATACAGATTGAGAATATATTTTTATTTTTCAGATGCATTCATCACCCAGAGTGGGCACCGATTGAGGCGGTTTTCGGACCATGTTGTAAAAAAATAAAAAAGTACATGAAAATATTTAAAATAATTTTTTTTTCAAATGTAAATATATTCTCAAAGGAACAATAAATACATATGTAAAATTTCATCAAGACAACTTCAACGGTTTAAAAGTTAGTCCAGCCCAGAAATGACGTAAAAAATCTCGCTCCAGACCAGCCTACTGCCTTAAGATTGATATTTAAAATAATATTCCTAAATGATCAAAGCTTAATTTAAATAAGAAGTACAGAGTGTATTTTCAAAATTTATTTTTTTAGAAATAAAAGTTTATAAAATGCGTACTCTTTGCTGATTTTAACCGACGTCAAGGAACTGTAAAAAAATCCTCAATAATACCAAACGAATTTCTTTTCCACCTCGTACCGTTAGGTAAAATTTTACACTTGTGTGTCCGATCTGACGTTTCACCCACTTTTTTCCATAGTGTACAAAACCGAATGACGTTCAAGTTTGCATCGCTTGGACGCAACCGAAATTATTGTTTGTTCGAATTTCCCAAATTTCCTTTGGCAGATTCGACCTACGAAAATAACGCAAGGATATTCTAAGATTCTTATTTAGCGATCTACAAGCTTAAACTGCAAAGTATAATTTTTAGTAATAATGAAAATAATAAATTTATAAGAATTTTTGTGACGTTCCAACGATGCAAACTTCAACACCATGAAATTGAAAGAGGATACTAGCCTGTTTCTTGTGAGTTTTTTTTTGAACATTAAGGGATTAGGCCACTCTAGAATTTTCGAAAAATCGTTTATTTTTTTATTTTAAATAATATGTTGATAAAAAATTTAATGTTAATAAAAAAAAAAATACGTCAAGGAACTGTAAAAAAAATGGTAGCCTCCCATGCCCGTCAATCTTTTGCCTGCAACTGATACTCAAAAAAATGAATAAAAAAAACATTGAAAATAAAATTGCCTCGAGTGTAGCGGTCATTCGGTAGGAGTGAAGAAAATTTTAAGTGCTCCGACGCAATGAGGTGCTCGCATTTGAGAATTGAGGTGGTTAAAAATCGTATGCGGGCATTTTTGCTTGTACACGTAACGTGTATCCTCCACGAAGCGCACAGGTGCGTACAATTTCATGCCGAGACTCTCTCACGGCCGTGTCACTTTCTCCAACATACAGAGGGCGCCTCCTTTCTCTTAATCTTCGTTTTTTTTTCTTCATTTTTTTAAATGCATATATTTCGGGTGCTGCACAGCCAGGCCTCGATCGCTACTTATGAGACGGTTTAGTCTCATGGTGAAAATCGTTTTTTTTACCGATAAAAAAAATACGTGTGCGATACTTTTTAATGCTCCACCGATGTTTGAAATTTCAGGGCTTTGGCAATCTTGAAAAAGTAGCTAAAATAGTCGATAAGCATTTGCTTTGATTTTTTACTAATTTCAGGAGCTTATCTGATAGAAAATGTCCCGCCGATTATAAAAATCACAGAGTTTTTGTCGAACGCTCAAACTTACGCAAATAAACGCGAAAATTGTATTTCCATACGCATTCAACGATTTCTAACAGGAATTAAGGGGCTATACCAGTGTGAACTCTAAAAATTTCGGTGATTTTCGGGATTTTTTTGGAAGAAAAGTACTCAATTGAATGAATGTTTTGGAAAATTAAGAATATATTTGGCTATATTTGACCTACATTACATAATTTTTTCAAAGAAAAAAATTGAGATCCAAGCTACTTATGCGCTGCCTTCGGAGGCGCCAAAAAAAAGTTCCTCCACTGCTGACATGATTCCGGCCGATTGAGCAGCTGGAACCGAAAAAGGAAAAATGTCGTTAAAGTGGAAGGTATTTCCTGTACAATGACGTATGATTTTCGAAAAATATCAAAATCTAACAAAATCTAACAAAAAACCAAATCGTCAATTTTCATCCAATCAAAAAATATCCTACGTCATTGTAGAGTAAATATATTCAAGAGTACTCAGTTCAAATTTTAAGTCAGTCGGATAATTGCTTTTTGAGTTACAATGTCAGCAAATTTCCAAATTCTCATTTTGAGAAAAACGCGTTTTAAGATTTAACTATCGATCGAACATTCGGGGAGTATTAGAGATACGGCCTTGACATTTTTACAGGATATTCTTGAGAGTTTAAACTGTCGAAAAATGCAAAAAAATCGATTTTTTAAAAGTGTCACACTGGTATAGCCCCTTAAGGCTTTTGGGGGGAACTAATGGTAAATTCGTAATCGGGGAGTAAAAAATAAATCGATATGGAGTTATAAAAAATATTAAGAATATAAAAATTTTACCCACCTTGGCAACAAAAAGTTTGTTCACTCAATCGCTGCTCATTTATTTTTCATTTCGATGTATGAGTCTGCTCTGCCCGGATCCTCTTTATAATCGTTTGCTTAAAATACTGCTACTTGATTCGCCGAGCTACGATCATTTTTCGATTTTTGGCAGAATATCAAAGTGGGTCCATCGATTATCCCCCATTTTTCCATGTACGCTTTCACCTTTTTGTCGGCCATTCGTTAAATGCATTGCCCGGGAACACTAATTGAGATATCGGGATGAACCAAGCAGCATTGGCTAAGCCTACCAAAATCGTTTTTTTCAAATCTCCCATGAAATGTTTATCACTCAAATGGGATCCATGCCATGGTTGTTTGAAATTTCGACATTTTTGCGATTATGAAAACGTGGCTCAAACAGTTGACGAATTTTTTTTTCGCCCATTTATATAACTTCAAAGTTCTATCCGATCGGAAATCTTACGCCGATTACAAAGATCACCGAGATTTTATCAAAGGCTCAAAATTACGGCGGCTGAACGTGAAAACCCGATTCCCACGCACATAGGACGATTTTAAATAGAAATTGAGGACTTAGGGGGAAATGAATGGTAAATTCGTAATCAGACGCAACAGGTTAAGGGGTTATATACGGTAAAATTTTTCGAAAAATCGATTTTTTTATTTATTTTATTTTTGTAATGCACATATAGTTAAGTACACACACAGAACATTTCTTGTCAATCCGGCGAATATTCTCGAAGTTACACGCACATTTGTAATTACGTGTCAGAACGTTCGAAAGTGCTTTTGAAACTTTAAACGCGTTTTTCTCAAAACCGTGTGTTTTAAAGTCGGTGAGCAATATTTCTCGGAAACGGCTGAACCGATCAGTCTCAAATTTTAGCACAATCTTTTGGAGTATATTTTTTAGTAATTAATTGAAGGTTTTTTCTCAGCGATAAATATTTCCAATTTTATAAAAAATTTAAGGCCTAAATTTTTTTTTTAGAAATCGATTTGTTTTTAGAAATCGCTGTTTTGTCAAAAATTATTATTTTCCTTACCCCTTCGATCAATTACAAGATAATCCATTATATTAACGAAATATTTTCGGTTTTTTTCATTTTAGATGATCCAGTCTAGAGATATCGTGCTCACCACAAGACGCCTTTTTTAGAGGTGCTCCCGGAGATCAGCTACAGCAGCTTTCAAAATATTTTTTTTTACAAATAAAGCATGTTACAATACAGTTAAAAGTTAACATAATATGTGTACAAATTTTTACGTTAATAGCTTTAAACGTCTTCTCAAGAAAAATTCTCGAAAAATCCATATTTTTGGGCTGTATAAAACCCCTTAAAGATATTGAGAATAGACATACATTAATTGTAAGCTGGTCCAAATAAAACTTTTTGTTATTACATGGTATTTTTTAAATTAATCTTTGAAATTGGCGAAGGCATGGCACGGTCTTCTGAACTGCATTTTCAAAGCTGGCGCTGTATAGCTAAAAAACAAATCGACCGATTCAACATTTCTCACTTTTTCTCGGTTCATATTCTGCGTATGAGCGTTAATGAGCGAAAACTTTTAGATGGTTTTTTTTTCAGATCAATCCCGCCGACGCTACGTGTCCCGCCGTCGGACCACATCTGCCGCAACCCGTTTAGAAGACCACATCTCCCCCATTTTTAAAGATAAAAAAGTACCATATTACAGCCAAAAGTATTAATGAACAATACCCTAAGGCTCAAAACGGCGAAGAAAACTTTCCTTCAAAAAGAAAAAAATCATAAAAGTCAGAAATTTGTTCCTCGCCTAAAGGTTTGTCCCCCCTTGAGTCATATAAAATACTGCATGTACACAGGAACACCCGCTGACGTGCCCAAGACCTGCCCTTATCCATTTCGCAGTGCGAAAATTACTCTGATGGGTGCACGAGGCGTCAAAAAAGAAATGAAAGAGAATAGTTTGTAAAATAAAAAAAAAGGAAGTTTCGATCGAGCGTGTGGTGTGCGTGCATTTTTTTGGCACATTCCGTAAAGCTTGGGAATCACGGAGGAGGTGGTGCGTTTGATCGAGGATTGGAAGGATCATGCGAGGTCGCAGGAGCAGCAGTTAGGCAGAGCGTTTTTTTCCGTCAATTTTTTATCCCGGCCACCCAGAGTTTGGGTAGGCCCAAAATGCACGGTGACTCTCTCTCTCTCTCTCTCTCTCTCTCTCTCTTCTCTTATACATTTTGATTTTGATTTTTATTATATTACTATGTAAATGGTAAGCCATGCCATTTATGATTTCGATCCTATTGTTAGTTGTTAGATGCTTGTCATCTTTGTATACATTATTCGTAATTTTTGTAATTTTAACCACTTCAAGGCCTTAGGCTACTCTAGGATTATCCAAAAATCGATTTTTGAACTTTCAGAAATAAAGGCGTCGGCGGACAAATGCTGCACAGTCGCCATTTTGACATGTATCGCTGTGAAAAAATAATTTTGTATAGTCAATTACGTGTATAATAAAAGCCCGATTTTGTAATTGCGATTTATTTTATGGTATCGTTGGAAAAAAATCACAAAATATTCCCTTTTTAAGCCTCTAGAGTGGCCCAAGGCCTTGAGTGTCGTTTTAATAATTTTTATACTTTGGTCATTTATTTTTCTTTGTTGTCTGGAGGTTATATCAAGGCATATAACAAACAATCAATCTCTCTTTGGGGCCGGATTGAAATTCTGAATTTTGAATTATCAGAACGCTCAAAACTCCGAAAGTATACTACCCCGAAAGAATTTTACACGAAAGACCGAAACTCCGAAAATCTGAACACCGTCAAAATAATTCGGCTATGGACGTTTTAAAAGTTTCAAAATTTTCAATAAATCGACGAATTATTGCAAGAATTTGTTTTTATTAAGAAGTGATTTTACGTCAATTTTGATATTTGTCTAGATGATGTTATACGTTATACATCATTTACAGTCAACTGTGTAGACTTTTGCTGGCATAATCTTGACGAACCTAGGAATTTCGTAACATTAAAACTAGGAATTCTAAACCGTTGGCGCATTCACAGTTTGGAATTTCAAACAAAAAAAATCTTGAAATAATTCGTCGATTTAATGAAAATTTTGAAATTTTTAAAACTTCTATGGCCGAATTATTTTGACTGTGTTAAGGGGCTATACCAGTGTAACACTTTCAAAAAATCGATTTTTTTTGCTTTTTTCGACAGTTTATACTTTCAAGAATATGAGATGAAATTTTTATACTTTCAAGATTTTTATACTTTTAAGAATATGAAATGAGATTTTTCATATTTGCCGACATTGTAACTCAAAGAGCAATTATCCAAATGGCTTGAGATTAGATCTGAGTAGTCTTGAATATATTTACTCTACAATGACGTAGGATATTTTTGATTGGATGCAAATTGACGATTTGGCATTGAAAAAAACGACCATTTTATAGGCAAGAAAACAGACTTTTTTTCATAACTACGCCATTTTGTTAGATTTTGATATTTTTCGAAAATCCTACGTCATTGTACAGGAAATACCTTCCAGTTAAACGACATTTTTTCCTTTTTCGGTTTCAGCTACTTAATCGGCCGGAATCATGTCAGCAGTGGAGGAACTTTTTTTTTGGCGCCTCCGAAGGCAGCGCATAAGTCGCTTGGATCTCAATATTTTTGTACGAAAAAATGATGTAATATAGGTCAAATATAGCCAAATATATTCTTAATTTTCCGAAACATATAATTGAGTACTTTTCTTTCAAAAAATTTCCGAAAATCACCCAAATTTTCAGCGTTTACACTGGTATAGCCCCTTAAGATTTTCGGAGTTTTGGTCTTTCGTGTAAAACTCTTTCGGAGTTTTGATCTTTCGGGGTACTATTCTTTCGGAGTTATGAACATTCTGACCATTTTAAGTTCGGAATTTCAACCCGGCCCCATTTTGAATTTCGGATCATCAAAATTTGGAATTTTAAACCGTCAGAGCATTTAAAGTTCAAAATTTCAACTCTCTCTCTCTCTCTCTCTCTCTCTCTCTCTCTCTCTTTCTTTCTCTCTCTCTCTCTCTCTCTCTCTCTCTCTCTCTCTCTCTCTCTCTCTCTCTCTCTCTCTCCCCCCCCCCCTCTCAATGTTCCGAGACGCTTCCATTTACGAGTACAAAAAGAACAAAATGTTCACGTGGGCCGAGTATGCGTGAGTAGCAGAGCCCTTGCGCATGTAAACGAAAAGAGAAGGACACGTGAAGTTTCGTGTAGCACACACTGCAGGGCATATGTAGTCAAGGAGTCGACGCAGGAGCGAGTCAACGTAGCGTAATGACCGGTCAGAAAGGGAAATTAGGCGTACTTCCGTCAGGACGATACACCGTGTGGTGTGCCCCCGCGCGTTTGCTTCCTCCGCTCCTTCTGGGCGCCCCGAGATTGCCCCCCTTTTTTTACCATCACCCTCCGCCATCTCACCGGGCCCTCCAGGTCTCCTCTTCCTCCTGTACTTTTCTCGGCTCTTTTTCCTTTTTTTCGGACGCTTCGCGCTGCTTACTCGAGCACGAACGAGTCGTTGAAGCCGCAGTGAACCTTCCTGCTTTCCCGTCCGTTCGTGTGCTGTCGTCGTACGCACGACGATCACGACGAGATTCCGTCGATGAAGAATTAAATACGGCGCACGGCATTCCCGGCAGCCACTCCGCCCTCGATTGTGGGAAGGATTTTTTTACTAATTTTATAGAATTACAGGGTCTGTGGATTCGTCTTTTTTTCAGTGATATTAAGGGGGAGATACCTTCAGGCGAGGAAGAAAATGTAGTTTTTAATAATTTTTTTTGTAAAGGAAAGATTTTTTCACGATTTTTGAAACTTGGGGTGTGTTTTGGTACTTTTGGCTGGGACGTGGTATTTTTTTATTAGTCTTTAAAAATGGCGGAGGTATGGCTCGGTCTTCTAAATGGGTGGCGGCGGATCTTGTCAGACCCATGGGACACCTATTTTTTTGGGATTTTTTTTAAACCATTAGAATATTTTTAAAACCATTAAAACAATCTTTGAGTTTTTACCACACATTTATTAACATTTTGACAGTACCTCAGAATTTTATCAAACAAAAATAGAAATAGAAATATTCTAATTCGCGTGAGAACTATACATATTCTGACTATACCATAAAAATGTGAGCGAAGGCCGTTCAATAGCTTTTCAGATATCATGGAAGCCAATTAAAAAAATACAGTTTTGTGAAAATGCGGTCAACAGTTCAAGTATGATTCACACAAAGAAAATGTCGACTCGTCATTAGTCTGCTATGCCGAGTCCATGTAACACGCACAATTTCATTGCAAATTGGGCACATTTTTTTTCTCGATTTTTTGGACCTGCCACATGGGATCACCGTCTTTACACTCATACGCAGAATGTCAACGAAGATAAAATCAAATCTTGAAAATCGATAAAATGGTACGGTTTGAAACGAAAAAGATTGAATTTACCGAAAAATGGCTACATTTTGCATTAAGGAGTTTGTTTGGGTTGTTCATAGTTCATTTGGTATTGTCGATGTTTTACGCATTTTTTGAGAAGTGAAAAATTAGCTTAAAAAATCGTCAGATAATTGTTAATAATGAACTATGCACTTGTTAACTATGAACTATGCATTATAAAAAAAATCCTACGTACTTCCATAGACAATGTATTTTTCAAGATATATTCAACATTTCAAGCGAATCGGTTGAAAATTGTCTGAGTTATGTTTCCGGCCAACTTAAAAAATGCAGTTTTGAGATAAACGCTGCACAGACGCCATTTTGAAATTAATCGCTTCGAAAAAATTATTGTATACAGTCACTGCCATGTACGATAAACACCCTTTTTTGTAATCTCGATTTATTTTGTAGTTTTTCTGAAAATAATCCCCAAAAAGCCTATTTTTTGGCATCTAGAGTGGCCCCTCAAGGCGGAATATACATTAAGACAGGAAAAAAATAAGCAATATTGAGGGATTTTTTAAACCGAGAAATAATTATTCTACAATTATCAAACTTTAGGTATACTTTTATCGTATCTTTAAGTATACAAAACAATTTTTTTTAAATTAATTCATCATCAGAATGACGGAGCTGTGGCAGAGTCTTACAGCAAGGTCGCCGCGGAAGTTGCGAATCGGTGTGCAGTCTAGCTTCCCGTAGACTTTGATTTGCAAAAGAGTTCAAACATTTTTTCAGTTAGAACATGTATAGTTTCTGTGTGACGGTAATCAAAATGAAGAAAATGAGAATTTAAGAAAATGCCACGCGCTTACAAAAAAAATCAACATTTCACGCAACATTTCTGTAAAATGTGGATTAAAAAAGTCGCTTTTTTCCCATTTTTCAAAAACATTTCTCGTCGAGTAGAAGGTACCAATATTATGAATATTTCTACCAAGTTTCAACTCAATTAGCTTAATAGTTTTTGAGCAATCCTGCACGCCAATTTCGATAATGCAGTTTTGAGAAAAACGCGTTTGAAGTTCACGCCCGCTCCAAATCCGAGCGGTGAGGCACAACGTTGACGGGCTGTGACGTTTGAAGTTTTTCGAATTTCGCTTTAAAACGTTAGAAAAATATTTTACATATATAGTTCTATCGTTTAAAGAAAAAAAAAGAAATCGATTTTTTTATCGGTGTAAATGTATATCCCGCCTTAAACAAATTATTTTGTTTTTAATTCTTAACAACATCAAAGGTCATGTTTTAGACAATAAGGTTAAAAGAATGTATACCAAGTTTCATCAGAATCGGTTGATTAGTTTTTTAGCTATACGTCACGCCAGTTTTGAAAATGGAGTTTAGAAGACCGTGTCATACGTCCGCCATTTTTGAAGATTAATTTTGAAAATCATGTAACAGCGAAAAGTAGAAATAAAACATACCATAAGTCTAAAAATTGGCGAGAAAATTATTTCTTAAAAAAAAAAACGAATATCAGCGAATTTTTTCCTCGCCTAAAGATATCTTCCCCTTTAACAAGACTGCATAAGCTTACGGCCCAAAAAACTGGGCGATTCTAAATATTTTTTTCTGACCGGGTATTGGGATGACTAGGTCGCAGTTTTATATACAAATCGTATATAGTCTTTCCACGTTTGCATTTTTTTACTAAAAATATATGGATAAACAATGAAGTTGATATTTAAACATAATGCCGCGGTTGCTGCATGGCCAATTGGCGTAGGTGGTTCCGGCAATTAGGGTAATCGGAAACGGAAAATTGAAAAACGTGCGTTCACTATACTAATGAAACTTTCATCCGACCCAATATTTTTCCGCAACGTTTAAAATTACGAAAATGACAAACCGCACAAAAAAGTTCGATATTCGACTATAACCAACTTTAACAATTTGTCATTCACAAATGGCTAAACATATCCAAAAAATCCGAGCATACGATAGAAAATGTTACAAACTATGCTCCGTCCGAAATGGAAGTGAATCGGACGAATAAATTTCGAGACACGACTAACACCCATTCCTAAAACAAAGTTTCGAGAAAAAAGTTAAACAAAACGGGGAAACCGCAGGATCAGCGTTGTGAAAACCGATGCCATGCCCTCTAGTCCGGGCGCGCACTGTTGTGCGTCTAGGCGGTCACCCATCCGACTATCGGCCTCGCCCAATGCTCTCCAGCGGCGATCATCGCGGACCGCCCGCGCGTCCGCCACCGCAGGTTTATTAATTTACAATCAACCCAAATCCGCCTGCAGCCGTTGACATTCACAATGGGTCCTTTCACCTCACGGGCCTGTGTCACGTTTGGCGATGCCTACGGCCCGAATACCTCGAATGTACGTGAGAAAGAGACGCGAAGCAGCGTACAAAAAGACAGAGAAAGACGACTACGTAGAGTGGTCATGTAAATCCAACATAGGAATTTATGCGACTGATCGCTCCGAACCGGAAGTGTTGAGCATGCGGGCTCACATAGCCACGTTTCTTTGTCCTCCTTCGTCGTCTTTGTTCCTCTTCGTTTTATGCAGCGACAGCTCGCGTGTCCCTCCTTCCGTCATCGTCTTCGCACCCCGGCTCGTTTTTTTTCGCCATCGTCATCCTGAACGTCGTTGTCCGATGAATCGCTCCGCGGGCCGAGGAGTGTCCGATTTAAACCTGCTGCACCTCCACGTCCCAGGTGTCCCAGATGTCCCAAGTGTCCCAAGTGTCCCGAGTGTCCCAAGTGTCCCAAATGTCCCAAGTGTCCCAGGTGTCCCAGATGTCCCAGGAGTAAGTAAATATGCGGCCAAACAGTGTCCGTAGCCCGGGTCTCTCTCTCGGACGAATCGAAATCCGATCACGTAGCCGAAGCTCGCTAAAATTGCGTGTTAAGTGTATGGCTGGGGGGGGGGGGGGGCGATCATGACGAGAGAACGATCGGCGACCAGTAACGTGTCCCGTTTGTGTAAGCGGGCATACGTGATCGAGGATCCTCAAGGTGCGCATGGTTCCTCTTCATATGCATCGAGGCAAAAGAGTGGCCGCACTTGCGTCGATGCCGCGTCGCACGCCAACTCGTCGATACCCTCGTTTTCTCGAATCGACAACACGCAAATCGACTCCGATCAATTGGAAGTGGTGGCGACCGCAAACTTTCCTACATCCGGCCGGCGTGGAATACTGCAAAAAATCAAAAAGCCCCGGACTGCTCGTCGTTGGGGGTCCTTTTACAGCATTGGGACACCTAGGCATCTTCCAACGTGGTGGTTGTCGTGGCTTCTCGATGAAGAAGTAGGTTATAGGGGAGTTGTGCTCAGGGGACTAGTCAGCAAAATAGGCCGAAAATGGTCACAATTCAAATGGCATTTGTGAAGAATCGAAACAATATACATACATTTTGTTCTTTGCAACGTTTTTATTGGACTCTTGGCTATCGAATTCAGTGGTTGAGGATTTTGAAAATATACATATTTACGGGAGATACGGGTGGATAAAGAATACCATGCGCATCATGCGGTGCTCCCTCATTGCCACGGTTCCGAGTGGCCGGTTGAGGTTTTCGGCAATTACCAAACGCCATTCTCTTCGGGGAATGTTCCTCCATAGACTGAAACAAAAATGTTCGAAAAAATATGAAAATTAAGAAAATGGCGTCCAAAATTTGAAAAATATTGAAAAATGGATGAAATTTGCTGTAATAACAATAATAATAAATTGATTTTTTTTTATATAGACGTCGGTTCATTTTGTAGAGAAAGTTGATATCTTCATTTTTTTAAAGTCAACGCGATATCTTCAATTGTTCTTAAGTTATCGCGGCAAAATCAGTACAAAATGCGGTTTCGAGAAAAATGCGTTGAACTTCCCGCGCAGTACTATGGCAGAAAAATTGCGACTTACGTACGTTAAAAATTGCTGGTGCTGTAGAGAGACTTCTCCGGTTCAGCTTTTTCTGTGCCAGCAATCGCGGAACGTCGGTTTTTTTCTCTAGCTTCTTTTGTCGATGCTTGCGATCTCTTGTCTGCATCCAACCGTTAACTGTTTGGAGTATTGGAGTTTTATTGCTCTCCTGAGCTAAATTTTGCGAATTTTTCCAGTTCTCCTTGCGCCAAAATGTTTGGAAGAGATTATAGTAACAGAACACCAACAAAAAAAACCGAAAAAATAGAGATTTTTCGATGCCTAGTCGCCTTAAAATGGCCTGCTTTTTCTTCTACGATATATATTTAATAAGTGATGTCGTATGATTTCTAAGCCAAGTGTATATCCATAAAGGTTCATTATTTCTTTTACCATACAAACTTTGCAACCCCCATTTCCCCTTAGGGATTGAATTTCCAAAAACGCTGATGTTTCATTAATTGTGTCTAGGAGCAGTAATACTAAGTTTCAAGTAAATCTTCTGACCAGATTTTTTCATTTTACATTCAAACTTTGCCGCCCTCTTTCTCCCCTTAGGGGGTGACGTTCTAAAAACGCTGAAATACGTGTTTCATTAATTGCGTCAAGAAGCACGAATATCAAATTTCAAGTAAATCCGACCAGATGTTTTTTAATGTCCGTACAAACTTTGCCACCCCTTTTCCCTTCTGAAGTGGCTGTTCTTATCACAAAAGCAACCTACTGTCGAAATTTCACGTAATTAGCTTCCGGGGCATTGGCTCGGCGTTGATGAATCAGTCAGGACATGTTCTTCCATATGCAAAGATTTTGCTGCTAGCAACACTTATTGGCCGACCATGGAACGTCATCGTTGCTCGTACAGCGCGAATATGTGAAAAGATATTGTGGGTGTGTCGTCTCATCTGACTGTCATCTTGAGCCCAACTCCCCTACCGATAACTGCAATCCTTCTCTATCGTTTCGCCATACGATCCAAGTTCGTCATCCGAGTAGGGAGAAAGGCAGGCGCGATCAATTGTACGCTTGTTCATCCTCAAGCGTACCATTAGCTGTTTTGTTGCCTGCTGGCAAGCACTTGGCTCAAGTTGTATGCAGAGGTAACCGGATACGAGGAAGTGCGCGAAGGAGATGAGCAATTCCGTTCTTTCGTGGGACGATACGACCAATGGGAATGGCAAACACCAGAGATGTCCACGTACTGCATACTGCAGCTCGCGAGCGTCTTCGTTGTCAATAAAGCACATATGTACGGAGAAAGGATATCTTCAAACCGTCATATCTATGCACCAGTCGCTATCGGCCCATCTGACTCCTTTGAGGATGGTCTTCGAAATCGTTCTCCAGCGAATCGTTGATTCCGCCAAGCGAACGATCTTTGAAATGGCCTCTGCATAGCCATCTTCACATTCAGTGAGAGGCGATTTCAAAGCCATCGGGGGTTACATAATGTTGAGTATGGGGCTGCTACAGGCTGCTATGGGGATTGGCTGTTACGGGGACCATTCTTGAAGACCAATGCCTTCAAAATCACATTCTGCCATATATGTATGGCTCCACACTGTAGAAGAGAACCCCAAGAGAGCTGCTATGGGGATTTGCTGCTACGGGGACCATTCTTGAAGTCCCATGTCTTCAAAATCACATTCTGCTATATATATGGAGCTTCACACTTGTAGAAGAGAACCGCAAGAAGGGAGGAAGGAGAGGGGGGGGGGGGGGGTGGCGAGAGAGAGATTGGTAAATAAGACGTGATACACGTCGTCCACAGGAAAGAATTACCTGGATACATGCAATAAGCTCTTCCAAGGAGGCTTTATTTCTCCAAGGAGGAAATGCAATTCACGGGGCTCGGCTTGACTTCCCGTATTACTGCGCTTCCTCTCTCTCTCCCTCTCTCTCTCTCTCCCTCTCTCTCTCTCTCTCTCTCTCTCTCTCTCTGTTCGTCTTTCCTCTGGTTCCCTATCTGGTACGCCAGTTGCCTGCTCTTCCTTTTAGCTCTGGATAGTGTGTTTCATGGTGCATAAAATACGCACAAACGTATATATGTATATATCTTCGGGTGATATAGAATGAGTTTCCCTCGACTGCGCTTTGAGAGCGCGACATCCGGTCTGCCTATATGTGTGTGTGTAAATATATATACATACACATATGTACACACACACAACACACACACACACACACACACACACACACACACACACACACACACACACACACACACACACACACATATATATATATATATATATATACATAGGACCACTCGCGATCGTGGATCAATTCTCGCGTACGCAATTCCGTCTTCCATCGAATTGCTCGTATCTATGGTCTCTGCGTTGGATCTGCAAGTCGGACACATCGGTCGAACTTGCTTTTGTAGGGGAGGCTGGGGTCGATAGAAACATGGATCAAATGAAACAAGTTGAATAACTCGAAGATGGTTATTGATAGCGGGGGGGTGGCAAAGGGGGGGGGGGAGGAACTGCTTTGCATATCGGAACCTGTAGCTTAGTTCACTCTGCCGCTCCGAGAGCGTCGAACATTTTATGTGGGTGCATCGCTTTTTCGACACAAAAACGAAGTTTTTTACTGCTATTATTTTGCGTATTGCTCCAAAACTATTCCCAGGTAGGAAATCAAAAGGCTGACGATGGAAACAAACTTGTGCGAGCCTTGTTTCACCGAGCCTGAGTGAGACAGACCTGGGCCAGGTTTCATTGCATCGTTTGGAGGAGCCTGGAACCAAGACTGGCTGCTTAGCCTAAACTCAGGGTTATTTCAAGCTTTATTCAGCCAGTGAATTTTAAGGCCAAAAAATCAAGGCTCGATGCAGGCTTGTTTCAGGTTGTGATAAAATAAAATACATTTTAAATAATATTTTTCCTGTACTTTTATGAAAAAAAAATTAGCAATAAATTTGTCGGGTGCGAAGGCACGAAAAACGAAAGCGAAGGAGGCAGCTCAGAACATTTAAACATATTCTCTTATCGATATTTATGAGGTACACAAAAAAGTTTTTTTCTCGTCACGCACAGATTTCGTATATACTCACTCTCTGGAGTTTGCGTACACTCTGTGTATTACGTGTCCCATAAACAATAAATAAAATAAAGTATTGTGTTTAAAATATTTTTTATACATATTTTATATCAAATAATATAATGAATAATGAATAAATATAATAAATAAAATGAATTCTTTACAAATTTATTAAATTTACCCCAATGTAGAATTTAGAAAACTAAAAACAGGCCTCATATAGCCTCGAGAAGAGTTTGGGATAAGCCTGGTTATAAATGCTCGTGAAGACTTCATTAAGGCTCGTTTTGAACCTTGTTGTTTCGTCGTTTCAGGCTTAGTACAGGCTTTTCTACCAGCCTCTGGTCAAGCCTGTGTGCAAGAGCCTGAAACCGCGTTATCATTCAGAGGTTCAGCGAGGCCTGAAATCAGGCTGGTGCTCAGCCTGAATTAAAAAATGTGAGCCTTGTTTCAGAGCTTGGCGAGCCCTTTATTCATCGTCAATTCCTACCTGGGTTGTTCCTTCTTCAGCGTTGTTTACAATCGTCATCACTATGAATATCCTAGTGAGTTTATTGTGGTTACCACCTACCTACAACATTTAGGTTCTTTGTTATTTGATAAATTACTTGAAGCGAGGGTATGGGGGCTGTTGAAACAAATGGTTCGGGATCAATTGAAACGTGTTACTATTGACCCCCACAAACATTTTACACGCATGCAAGTTTTCCAAATCTTGTTTTTTTTTTAGATGCCAAGAAACCGTCCGAAACTACGAAGCGCGGAAGCTGCGATCTCGAAAATTATAAAAAGGCACATGACGATGCCAAAAAAATATGTATAAAAATAAAAATATCAAAGCGCTAAATAGGGGTAGGAAAAAGAGACAGTCATTAATATACACCGATACCTCAGAAAAAGAAGAGACAAGGAAAGAGACTGAAGAGAAAGACCGCAGAAAACAGGCTAAGAGAGTAAAAAAGAACCTCGGGGAAAAAATTAAGAAAAACGCAAGAACAAGAATAAATGTCAAAATGGAATTTTCTACAGATGATGAATGTAAAAAATACTTCTTTCTAGTTTGCGTGGAAAATTAGGGGCACAGCAGGCCAGGATAAGGCTGGGTGCAGTCTGTAGGCACACGGAGCTTGCACAGGGGGCGATCTGATTTATTTGTGCCATAATTGTGAATCCAAATAATGTTAATATTTGAGTGTTTGGGCCAATAGGTCTTTGTTGATTTCTTAGAAGTTGATAAATGTTAGATAAAAACTTTTAATAGTGTTGTTTTTAAATAAGTCGATCTCATTGAGTACCTCGCTAGTAACAAAAACTATTATCTGACTGATTATCTTTAGTAAATAAAAACTAGATAAGTAAAATAATATTGAAGCACCTCAATATGCTTTCGGTGATACCAAAACTGGAATGAAAAGCAATAAAACCGATTATTTTAAGGGGTTCCCCCACTTGCGATTTTGAAAAAATCGATTTTTTTTATTGCATTTTTTTGAAGTATAAGTATCTGAGAATATGTCCTGAAAATTTCAAGTCGATCCGAACAAAATTGACTGAGATATGAGCGTTGAAAGAGAAGAATCCGCGTCGAAAGAGCGTTGAAAGAGAAACTTTAAACGCGTTTTTCTCAAAATGGCATTTCTGTAGTCGGTGACCAAGATTACTCGAACACTAATGAACCGATCTTCTTGAAATTTTGCAGGCTTATTTAATACATAAAATGTAGTCTTAAATCGTTCAATTTTTTTTCGAAAAAAATGGCCGTTTTATGGCCAAAAAACGGCCGTTTTTTTCGTTAAAATCGAACCATTAACTTTGACTGTCCGCCATTTTGTGAAAAATGAATATTTTTTAAAATCCTTCGATTAAAGACTAGTTTATACTTATATTTGACTAAATCCATCCGCATTTTTTTTTCAGATGATCCACTTCGCCGCAATGTTGGTTACCGCAAACCGTGTATATAAAAACATTATTTCATTGACGGCCATTTGCCACTAAACAATGTAATATTTTTCAATAAAAAAATTACTGAAAGTTCTTCAAGATGTGTTCTTTAAGATGGTATATTGATCGAATAAAAAAGTTTCGTAGTTTTCTTTAAAAAAAATCATGAAAAAGGCCTTTTCTTTGCGCTACAAGTGGGAGTAACGCCTTAATTAAAAGTGTATTTTATTCACAACAAACATACTTTATCACTTCATACACGTCATTAACAGTACCTGGGTTTAGTAAAAACATCAGTTCAATCAGCTGAAAACACCTGTTTCAACTAACCCCAGGCACCGTTTCGATTGACCCCGACACTGGGACAAATGAAACGTTTTCCAAGATTTTCTAAATAGCTTCCACCTAAGTTCAGGGCATATTAGAAGCAAGATCAATAATGCTATCATATATCCAGATAATTCAGCTATAATTTAAGCCCGTTACCAAACAGATGAGGTATTAAATAAAGTCCCACTAACCGATTTTCTCAAAAACGTTCCAATTGACCCCAGCCTCTTCTATGTGTCTTCGATAATTTGATCTGACGCGCAGCTATACGCGCGTTACTGTG
Organism: Ophion ellenae; assembly: GCA_963210295.1. Taxonomy (NCBI): domain Eukaryota; kingdom Metazoa; phylum Arthropoda; class Insecta; order Hymenoptera; family Ichneumonidae; genus Ophion; species Ophion ellenae. Next base: position 22,017,069 of record OY723396.1, on the reverse strand, counting down.
CTGGTCTGGAGAGATTTTTTATTTGGGCTGATTTGTGGATTGGGGTGCAGAAAAATAAAAGTAGAAGAGGAAGAGATGTGGAAGAGAGAGAGAGACAGAGGGGGGGGGGGGGGAGATATGGAAAGAAGGCTGACGGTATTTATGCAAGTATGAAAGGTATAAAAAAGCTCTTTCTGAGATCCATCAGCGATAGAGTGCCTGCAGAAGCCTCCCGGCTCCTCTTCGCGCATGACCGCTCGTCAAAGGAAAAAGATTTCGACCGAAAGACGGATATTTCGATGAGTATCAGGGAATACATCTCTTTAGGCCACGAATTTTTGGGCAAGGCATCGTACACCGCTGGGTCGAGGATATCGATATATCTCCCTTGGCCGAGCTCTTTGTCCCAGTTCTCTTTTCATTTTTTTTTTTGACCAAGCACGATTATTTGTAATAATGGATTTTGATTATTGGCCGGGTGAACTTTGTGATTTTGGGTGGATAGAGGTGTGCCGGAGGCTTTTGGTTGCAGATTTTGATTCGAGATTGCGGTGAACGGGGTGTTGAAATATTGTGCCTTTTTTGGGATGATGAATAATGCAGTGGAAATGGATTTCGGTTTCAGATCCATTTTTCGATAAATAATTCATTGGGATACCCCGATGACATATTCAGTCAGTCTAAGTGACGTTTTTCTCACTGTTCATTTTTATTTAAATTTCATATTTACATTTTTGATCAGCTTATGGCTATCAAATTTCATATAAAAGATGTTTGCTCTCCTCATTTCCATTTAAATTTCATTGAGACGTTTTTTAACCTCCTTATTGCTATTGAAAGTTCATATAAATTTTGTTTGACCTGCTTATTCTTACGCCAATTTTATATAAAAAAATTCGTCCTACTTATTTGTATGAAATATTTGATATTTAAATTTTGCAACCTGCTTATTCTTACTCAAATTACATATACCATTTTTTTGACCTACTTACTTCTACTCATACTTCGTATAACAATTTTTCAACCTGCTCATCTTCATTTAAGGCGAGAAATCCCTTTGAGAGCGTGAAAAGTAGGTATTTTTGGGAATTTTTTTAGAGAGGATAAAATGATCTGATCATTTTCAAATTTGGACATGAGTTTATTATAACTGTCAAGTTAAAAAAAATGTCTGCACTTGTCACTTTTTCTCTGTTGATCTGGAAAGATTTAATAAGTGTCATTCGTTTACTGACATATTCAGTGGAAGGATATGCCTAAAACATGATGAAAAAGTGCAAAATTGAAAATTTGGGAGCCTTTCTACTCCAAAGTTCGAATTTTCGACCATTTTTTCAACATTTTTGACCCCAAAAAAATTATTCATTTACACGCTACCTTTCAAACTTTAGGTATATCCTTTCGATAACATTACTGAGAGTAATCTTCCAAAATTTCATCCAAATCGGTCGATAACTTTTTGAGCTACAACACGAGCAGTTTTTGAAAAAGTAGTTTCGAGATAATCGCGTTTAAAGTTTCAACATGTGACTCGCTACCTGATCGCATGCTGTCCCCGTGCTCTAGACTATATGCGATAACTCCGCAAATATTCAATATTTCCAGTTTTCCTTTGGTCAGTATATTCTTTGAGTATCATACTTTCGAAATATGTAAAAAAGTCGATTTTTTGAAAATTCTAAAGGCATTTCTCGCTTTCAATTTCCTATTTAATTTTTTGACCTACTTATGCCTATTCGAATTTCATATGAAAAATTCTTTAAGGGGGAATATACACCGAGATGGTCGAGTTCGAGGATTTAGAAGCTATGAACATTCCGTCGACCGTAGAAGACCTACACTATGGGCCTGGTATCGATGATTCCATGCAAGTTGACAAATTTCATGATTTATTCATTCCGAAATTTTCAAACGCGTTTTTCTCAAAACCACGTTTTTCAAATCGTTACCCAAAATTTCTCGAAAACCAATGAACCGATTGCCTTGAGGTTTTTTGTGGTTATTCTACACACCATTATCTAGTACTTGTCATAGGATTTTTTTTCCGTTACTCAGTTTTTGTTTTATAGGCAAAATAATAACTAATTTTTGGCTCAAAAATCACTATTTATGTTCAAACGTCCGCCATTTTGTCATAAATCGATATTTTCAAAATCGGCTATGACAAGTACTACATTATTAAATATTAATATTAAAATTTAATAATCTTAATATTAATAGATAAATTATTAATATTAAGATGATTAAATTATAGTATCTAATTTAATAATCTTTTTGGTTTTTTTCAGATGATTTTTGAAGAAACGCCAGTGGGTACCGTATACGCAGATTTTTTTACGACGCTCCAAGGATCATACAATATCCTTGTATATTTTTGATATTTTTAAACATAGAAAATTAAACATATTTTTGAATGTATATACTTTTAGATAATTAAAATCCCAATCCGAAATTTCAAATAGTTTTTCTTGAAAAAATTGACAAAAATTACCTTTTTCCGGCTCCTAGGTGTATATCTCCCCTTAACCTGCCTATTCCTATTCAAATGACATATTAACATTTTTGACCGACTTAGTTCTCTTCAAATTTTGTATTACAATTTTTCAATTGGCTTATACCTATTTAAATGTAATATTCGAATGTTTAACCTGTTTATTTCTATTCATATTTCACAAAAAAAATTTAGCCTACTCATTTTAATTCAAATTTGACACTAAATATTTTTTATCTACTTATTCCTGTTCAAATTTTATATAAATATTTTTCGACCTACTCATTTCTATTCAAAAGTTTCAATTCAATCTCTATTTCTGTTCAAAATTGGTTCAAAAGTTGAGTTCAGCTTGGAAGAAAAACGAGTGGATATATAGACACTACAATTTAATATTAGTAAGATTTGTATTACAAGAGTAGGGCGAAGAAGAAATGGAACAACGATTTTAAAAAAATCATTTCAGTCGGCTCGGAGTAGATATATATATATATATATATATATATATATATATATATATATATATGATCGATAAATAGGAGAATGCGACTAGAAAGAGCGCTCGGTTTCTCGGATCGTCGCGCATGATTGACTCACAAAAGGAAAAGAGATCTTCCGTCGTCCCTCATCCGCGTATGGATTGCCGATCGATCGCGAGATCCCGCGAGATCCCTTCACGATGCGGTATTCTCATCTCGTGATGGCAGAATTTATACACGGATCAGCGAGATTTCCACACTTGTCGATATAGATAAATAAGGTATGTATAGATATAAGAGCACCCAGGAGTGCGGTAGCTTTCGAACCTGAGTGGGTTGAAAAAAAATCTATTTTTTTAATACCGCCAAAAGAGCGCCGAGATCGTTCTTGATAAAAATCTGAAAAATGTTAAGGGCTAACTCGACGACGTCAGGCCAAAAACTGAGATGGCGACTTCGAAGTTGACTAACAAAGAATGAGCGAGCGTTGTAGAACATTTATAAATGGTCCCTCAAGATATACATGGAGAATAGTAGAAACATTTTCAGAATTTTTTTTTCAATACAAATATTAATTGAGAAATATTTTTTATTGAAATATTTAAATATTTTTCATTCAAATATTTAAATATTTTTATTCAAATATTTAAATATTTTTATTCAAATATTTTTATTTAAAAATTTTAATATTTTTCATTCAAATATTTAAATATTTTTTATTCCAATATTTCAATATCTTTATTCGAATATTCAAATATTTTTTATTCAACTATTTAAATATTTTTATTCAAAAAATATTTTTCTAATACACTTAATTCAAATTAATACGAAAGAATTTCTTCCAATCTTCAGGATTAAATTTGAAGCAAAATACCAAGGCATGTCTCAATGTAGATTCAAAATACTAAACGGTACCTACTATTTCAGCCAATGCACGTATCAAAAAATTGTGTCGCCCCTGACATTGTTACGATAAAGAAAAAAAATCGCGAAAATGCATGTCTGAGGCGTTTCTTCAGAAAGTGAACTTTCAAAAAAAATCTTTAGGTCTGTTCCACGACTTTATATATACATTAGAGCATGTATACCGGTTTTTGATAATATCGAAAAACCGATATTGAACTCGAATAATACCGATATTTCGATATCAGAGTTGAAAAAAATGGAAATACTATTATAATTGATGCTGTTCCCATTCAAGTTACTTTTACTTATTTTTTTTTACCACGTTTAAAAGTCTCAAATTATTATTACCTAAATTAGATATTTCCAAATCATCAACTTTTCATATTTTTTTGAACGAGAAACTGTCAAAAAAATAGGCAAATTCGATACGTTCTTTTTCAAACCGCTGCCATTTTGTCAATTTTGATTTTTACAAAACCTCCATAGCAACATAGCGCCTTTCATACTGATTAATAATCTTGCTACAATTTTTGTTTCAGATAATATTTACGGTCTCAACCGTGTACACCGTGAGGACTTTTTTTTCGAAGACATCCGAGCGTTGAAAAAAATGTAAAAAAAAATACAAATAAATGTTGAAGCATTTATTTTCTATTCTTCATGAGTGCTTTGATTTGACATTAAAAAATCAGACTGATTAGTGATGTTAACCATAGAAAAAAAAAATCGCAAAAATCGGCTATTTTTCGACCCGTTGCACTGTGACCATGCTGTTGCCTGCCTGCCACAAGCTATCCCATTTGTTTGCATTCTGGTAGCAGCTACTACGTTGACTTGCATAAAAGAGTCTAATTTTTTTTGCTTCTTTACTACTTATTTATTTGCATAAAAGTTCTTATTTTTTGTTTGTTCATTTGTTCTACGTTGGGTTGGATATATCTAAGAACATAGCAGAGTAATGTTGAGAAATGTATAATAAACGAAGGACTCAATAAAAAAACAGTGATTTTTAATAAATACTGTGCCTTCACTTACAAGGAACATCCCTCAGGTGACACCCTTCCATTTTGTTGAAATTTGGATATGTTATAAAGCACCGAAAAGAAAGCGATACGTATTTTTTTTATCGGCGGAAAAACGGGGTGGTTTCAAGGGGTGAAACCACCCCTCGAAAAAAGGCATCTCTAAGGGTAATATAGCAGTTTCACACACGAGGAGTCCACCGATTTTAACGAAACAAAAACGAAAATTGTTCTAATCCGAAGCAATGAAAAATCCACTATAGCGACATTGCAAAAAAAAATTAAGTGGTGAACCACCCCTATATTAAGGGGTGGTCCACCCTTCAAAAACGTTTTTCCGCCGATAAAAAAAATACTTATCGCTTACTTTTCGGTGCTTTGTAACATATCCAAATTTCAACAAAATCGAAGGGTGTCACCTGAGGGATGTTCCTTGTTAGCAATACACTATTATTTCTACAACTTCCATCTTCACTTTCAAGCTTCCAACATTTTTAATCATCGTTCCCCATAAATATCGGAAAATATCGAAATACCGGTATTCCGATATTGCAACTTGGGGATACAGAAATAATACCGGCAATGAAGATAGCTCAGATAGTCCAAGCTCTAATCTACATTGAGGAACGTTACGGTATTTCGTTCCAGGTTGGATCCTGAGGGTAATAAATTCCACCGCTTAAGGCGAGATATTTAGACAGGAAAAAAACAAGCAATATTGAGAGATTTTTCAAACTAAGAAATAATTATTCTACAATTATCAAACTTTAGGCACACTTTAATAGTATATTTAAGTATACGAAACAATTTTTTAAAATTAATTGCTCAAAAAAAAAAATTGCTAAAAAAAACGCAAATTTGAGAAAATGGCACGCATTTACAAAAAAAATCAACATTTCACCCAATATTTCTGTAAAATGTGGATTAAAAAAGTAGTTTTTTTTCCATTTTTTCAAAAACAATTTTCGTCAAGTAGAAGGTACCAATATTATCAATATTTCTACCAAATTTCAACTCAATCAGCTTAATAGTTTTTGAGTAATCCTACACGCCAATTTCGATAATGCAGTTTTGAGAAAAACGCGTTTGAAGTTCACGCCCGCTCCAAATCCGAGCGGTGAGGCACAGCGTTGACGGGCTGTAACGTTTGAAGTTTTTCGAATTTCGCTTTGAAACTTTGGGAAAATATTCTACATATATAGTTCTATCGTTCAAAGAAAAAAAAACAAGAAATCGATGTTTTGATCGTTGTGAATGTATATCGCGCCTTAATGCGAAGTAAAAGATGAACCACGTGACTATGAGTGCGAGAGAGATAGGTGAAATTTTCGAACAGAGATTTCTCAGAGATGAATAATATTTCCTCCAGAGCCTAATACTTCGATTTTTCTAAACAATTCAACCATCTATGAGAAAATAGGGTTGAAAAATTTGTGAGTTTATGCCGACCTTGTACATGCCCTTAAATCCCAACCCAGCTTTCGGACATTCTTTTCGGGCGTCGCCATCCTATAAAAAAACCCACCAAAAAACGTCCACCCCTTTCCGTGTGAATTCTCAGCACCCAATTGCAAATTGTCCACAAAGTGCGTCCATATTTCAAAAGTCAGGCTCGACCTTGCCCCCATTGCCTCTCGACAACGCTTCGGTTCGATCGGGCGATCGTTTTTTTTCTTCATCCCCCTCAGAGTGTCATCATCGCCAAAAGGGAGCGAAAAGTAGCCACGATCCCTGATTGAAAGTCGCGCGCGTTTTTTCCGCCACCTGTAAGTATAAGTATAAAAGCCCGGAATGCTCTTCTGGAGAGCATCGCTTTCGACAGACATCGCGTCGATGGTTGATGACGAAGACGACGATGACGACGAGGTGTACGAGACCGAAGCCCTGGACCGATTCGCACGCGATTTGCGGATGATGAAAACAGGAGAATGAGAGTCACACATGCGCGTACGTATACGTACGATCAAACAAACACACATACACACACACGTGATCCCTCTCGCATTATACACGAAGGACGTTTGCGGTAACTGCTGCATCCTCTCTTTTCTTCCTCTCTTCTTATTTCACTTATTGCTAGTCTCATTGCCTCTTCCATTTTTGCTCTCTCTCTCTCTCGCTCTCTCTTCCTTTCTTTCTCTCTTCATGAACGCATCTAAGTATATATACATGGGTTTATAGAAAGAGAGAAAGTGAGGGGGAGAGAAAAAATGAGGAAAGCATATTTTGAGCCCATGATATCCATGTATGGTTGCCTGTCAGCACATCTAGTCCTTTTGGAGACGATCCTTGGAGTCGAATAACTTCAAAATCACCTTTGCCATATATATACAGGGTGTCCGGTTATTCATGGACAATCCTGCAACTGTCGATAGGTCAGACCATGTCCTTCTATATGCTGGACTTTCAGTCCAGTAAAAGTCTCACGGTTTTCGAGGTAAAAATCATCTGCTTTTGGTTTTTCGCATGCTATTTCCACAAATGATAACTTTTTTTACCCGGTTTTTAGAAAATACCCTTGTTTATTTGTTTTATCTAGAAAAGTCTTTTTTTATGTGTATATATATATATATACAAACACACACACAGGGTGTCCTGTCATGAATGGATACTCCTGCAACTGTCGATAGGTCAGACCATGTCCTACTATATGCTGGAATTTCAGTTCAGTCAAAGTCCCACGGTTTTCAAGATAAAAGTAATCTGCTTTTGGTTTTTCGTATGCCATTTCCACAAATGACAACTTTTTTTACCCGGTAAAAAAATACCCTTGGTTATTTGTTTTATCTAAAAAAGTCTTCTTTTTAACCTCAAATGCTAAGGAAACTTTATGAAAAAAGATCTTATGCAGGATTTTCATACAAACCAATTCGAACATCTGACTTTGATAGCCTGTGGTGTGAAAAAATGTACTACGCATATCGTGGTAATTACTTGAAAAAGTTGCTTAAGGAGGTACACTAGCTTCAGCAAAATGGTGATAGATCAATAAAATTTGGTGAATATATTCTTTAGTATTATTCATGTAGATACAAATTTCTTCAGATTTTTTGGTTGTGCCGTTTTCTTACAAATAATTCACAAGCGTTTATTCTTATACCCGGAATATATACCTATATCTATAAAAACGCTATGCTTATACACGTGAACTTCAATGTTCAATTACTCGATAACGGCACAATGAAAAAATCTGAAAAAAATTTTATTGACATATATAATACTAAAGAATATATTCGCCAAATTTTATTGATCTATCACCATTTTGAAATTTTACCATGGTTTAGCATGGCAACATTGTATGAAGCTGGTGTACCTCCTTAAGTATTGCCGATTCATATTATTTGTAAAAATGGTATGCGAAGAACCAAAAGCAGATGATTTTTTTACTTAATTAACATAAAGCCCGAAATCTCGAAAACGGTGAGGCTTTTACTGAACTGAAATTCCAGTATATAGTAGGACATGATGTGACCTATCAACAGTTGCAGGAGTATCCATTCATAACAGGACACCCTGTGTGTGTGTGTATATATATATATATATATATATATATATATATATATATATACAGGCACACACTCACACACACACACACGTGTGTGTGTGCCTGTGTGTGTGTACGGCATATATATCCATTATGTATGTATGTATTTATACGTATATAAGTGTGTGTGTGTATAGATAAAACGTAGTTTCGCTCACTCAAAGAGGGGGCCTCTCGCAAATTGCTTTTCAAACTACCTCCACCTCCTTCTTCTCGTTTATTTCCAGCGCATCCGGCGATTTACGTCCTTCCTCTCCGCTCCCGGCGATACCAGGCACCAATCCAACCAGCAGCAAGCAGCAGCAGCAGGAGCTCCTGCCTCTCTCGATTCTCGTCCTCGCGGGCCTTTCTTCTCTCGCTTCATCCAAAGTTGTATGTTTATCTCGCTCTTTGCACCGACTTTTATATCTTCGCTCCTTCTCGGTCTGACTGAACCGCCCGCGCTCTCTCCCTCGTATCTTCTCTCTCTCTCTCCCTCTCTCTCCCTCTTCCTCCCCCCACCCCTCTCTCTCGGGCTCAAGCTCTTCTTCTTCGGGCTCTTATCTGGTATAACCTATCTCTCGCTTAGCAAGCAAGCAAAAAGAGACGAGGAATATAAGCCGCGCGACCTACTCGTCCTGTTCTGGAATCGCGAAAGCCTCGGCTCTCCTCTCCGCGACTTCCGCAAGTTTAACACCGAGCGATCGATCTCTCTGACTTCCTACACGGAGCGGAAAAACGTTCTTTAATATGCCACAAACAGACTGCTCGCCTCTCTCTCTCTCTCTCTCTCTCTCTCTCTCTCTCTCTCTCTCTCTCTCTCTCTCCCCTCTCTCCCGCTCACCCTCTTGCTTCTTCTCATTCTCCATTTTCACAAGCCTGTTATATTTGCCTCTCGTGATTTTAATACTTTGTGTTTGTATTCAATTCCGCGGATCTTTTCATCTTCCGGCCAATGCCGGGAGTGAGGGAGTGCAAGGGGAGGCGATCTTCGTTCGCGGATGCTGTATTTCGGCCTTGCTGCTTGTCAGTGGCATTTCTTTTTTTCTATGTCGACCGATGCATTATTGATGAAGCGCAGTTCTGAGAACTACGGTCGCCCGAGAGAAGAAATTGAAAAATTTACTTTTAGTATAACAATAATACTTTCGTATAACGGCATACGCTTTGGGAATTTTTACGTGATTTTTCAAATTACGTAAAAGGGAAGCTGTAGAAGAGAAAAATAGATTTTCGAGCAGACAAAAAACTTTAATAATTTGTTGTCAACAAATAGATACTCATATCGAAAAATCGTGCGGTCGTACGATATAAAATGTTATAAACTATACTCTGTCCGAGTTTGAAGTTAGTCGGACAACTCGATTTTGAGATACGAGTCACACCGTTTCGTGAAACAATGTTCCGAGGGAAATGCAAAATGCAAAAGGGTAGGTCAGAGCGGGCTATCTGACCTTTCGAAAAAATCGTCAACCCGTGGTCAATTTTTGGAATTTTTAGAAAGTCTACTCCGCGAAGTTGAAAAAAAAACTCGTTTTTTTTTTTAATTGGCTTAAGGCCGTCGTCGAGTGTGATGGGTCGAAAAAATCAATATTTTTTTATTGCCATTTCTGAAAGTATAATTTTGTCTGAATATTTTCGGACCATAGTTCATTTGTTATTACCAATTATCTGACGATTTTTTAGGCAATTTTTTCACTTTCCAAAAATTTGCCTAAAAAATCGTCAGATAATTGTTAATAACAAATGAACTATGCAATTTAAAAAAAAAACCGTACGTACTTCCAAAGACAATGTATTTTTCAGGATATATTCGACATTTCAAGTGAATCGGTTGAAAATTGTCCGAGTTATGTTTCCGGCCAACTTAAAAAATACAGTTTTGAGATAAACGCTGCGCAGCCGCCATTTTGAAATTGATCGCTTCAAAAAAATTATTGTATCCAGTCACTGATATGTATGATAAACACCCTTTTTTGTAATATCGATTTACTTTGTAGTTTTTCCGAAAAAGAAATCCCTAAGAGGCTTATTTTTTCGGCCTCTAGAGTGGCCTAATCCCTTAATAGATATATACATAGTATTTGTCTATAGCACTGTCACATGTACACAATTATTCACACACGAACATGACGCACTGCATCCTCGTATAGTTTTGCGCAACGAAAACCGCGAGTAGCGCATCTCGCAACGAGGTGCATCGCAAAAAACGCGACGCCGGATGAACTTTTCCGTTAATCGAGGACGTTCCCGCCGCATCGCAGCGCCACTCTTATGAAATTATCTCTTGCGTTATATATATATATATATATATATATATATATATATATATATATATATATATATATATATATATATATATATATATATATATATATATATATGCACACACACACACACACACACACACATATGTAGAGGTACAAACCCATATATGGGTGTGGGTAAACCCATATGTGGGTACACCTTCGTATTTCTATACATAAGTAACACATCCCATGCACCGCCTTGTCTTTGGGCGATCCACATACGAGTTATATTTTCCAAGCAAACGGATCGTGATTTGCACAAGTCCAGGAATTTTAGCACCAAAAATGGGTTCCCTCCGCAAAAAAATCCTGATAATTGATTTTTCGATTGGATTATGTCAGAGGGTGTCCCCTAATTATAAAACCAAGTTTGTGTCGTCCGAAACCGCGAGCGTTAGCCGCTATATTGAAAAACGTCTTTTTGCAAATATCTCGGAAACGGTGAGTTTTACGTTAAAAGTTGCAAGGACTTTTTTTGTAGAGGATAACATTTTCCATCTTTTTAATTTGAAACTTTGTTCTCTATTGTTAATATTTGCCGAGATATAGTCGATTAAAAAACCAAATTTTTGTTTTTGGAAAATATCTCGATAAGTTTTGGAAATACGAAAAAAATGTAATATTTAAAATTGTAGAGCATGAAATTTTCTACAAATTTTGTGTAAAACTTTGTTTTGTAAAATCAAAAGTTGCTGAGTTCTAGCGCAATTAAAGTTGCCGTCAGGTAAAGAAAAACAGCGATTAGTGGTAATACGTTACTCTAGCATGTCTAAAAATGAGTGGTAATACGTTACTCATGAATGTCTAAAAATCCTGGACTAAAAGGAGACTCGATCGGCCGAGAAAAGTCCTACGGATTTATTTTCGTTTTCTTTCCTCATTTCAAAATTAATCCTTGTTGCGAGCGCCGCGTATCGATATACGACAAGATTTATTGACCCACTTATTAGGGACTGTAAAGCGCTCGACGCTCTCTTGTGTGGACATACCTCGACTATGTGTACGGACAACCGACAATTTTCCCCGTTTCGCGAAAAAGAAGAAAAAAATGGAAGAAACTTGTGGAGTCTGTGGGCAGGAGGGGCGGGGGAGAAGATCGTTTGCATATGGGCATGTGTGTACGTGTGTATGAGGAAGTCGACAGGCCCGAGGCATTTTCGCAAGTACCACACGTAAAGCTCATGCAAATATAATAATAATAACAACAACAAGAATAATGATAACCGTTATCCCGCGGTGGGAGTTTACCCAATTCAACGTTAAAGTTAAACGATCACGTGTCAGTAACCGATGTGTAATCTTGGCACCAAAATATACATATGTATATGTGGGGCAAAGTGGTTTTGAAGATTTCTAGGACCGTCCCGTCCCTAAAATGGACGGTTCGCTGATAAGAGGGACACTCTGTATACAGCACTGGTCACAAGTTTCCGATCACTTTGCATAATTGCCAAATTATATTAGAACAATATTTTTCATTTTATCGAGCTATATAGTATCTTGGAAAAATAAGAAATAAAATCAACTACATTGTTCTAACAAAGTTTTGCTATTTTTTCAAGGCAGCGAAAATTTTGCATCTATTGAAAGTGATATATACAGGGTGTCCCTCTTATCTCTGCTACCCGAAATAACTGGTAATTATTAACGTCACAAAAAAATGTTCCAGACAAAAGTTGTACGGTGTGAAGGGGGCCATCAAATGCGACCAATTTTCTTTTTTCGCTAGAGTCACTGACGCACAGTGAAGGTCACCTCCACTTTTTAAATTGGCATTGTACATTTTTTTTCAACCATCTTGTGGAGCACCTCAAGCCGCAAAAAAAAACCTTGGGGGGTCAAAGCCGTTCAAGGTCTTTTGATTTGATGGCCACCTTCACACCGTACAACTTTTGTGTGGCGGCAAACAACAATATCTATGCTATGCTCGATCGGGTTGTAAATATTTGTCTAATAAGAAAAAGTTGTAAAGGCATTTGACGGAACTCTTGCGTAAGAACTTTTCAATAAAAAAAAATTTGGCTCCACTCAAAGCATTCCATCGCGTCATCCATCTACTGCGCGGTCGATGGAAAAAAATCAGTCCTGGCTGCTTTTCACATAGCTCTGGAGATCTATGTACTTTTTATTGATAGTTCGGTTGCTAGTAACGATTTTTTATTCGTTCGTGTGGGGGGAGGGGGGGGGGGCAACTTCACAAAATTTAGTCGAGTCTACCGGTGTAAATATTTGTCTGATAAAAAAAAGTTGTGAAGGGATTTAACAGAACTCTTGCGGGGGCAACCAGAACTCAGAAAAAAAATCATTTTTCCAACAAAAAATTTCGGTCCACCCAAAGCATTCCATGGCGCTATCAATCTACTGCTCGGTCGGAGGAAACAAAAGAAAATCAGTTCTGGTTGCCTCTCACATAGTTCTGGAGTTCTATGTACGTTTTATTGATAGTTCGGTTGTTAGTAATGATTCATTTTTGAGAGACGGGGGGGGGGGGGGGGGGGGCAACCTTACGAACTGTACTCGAGTGTTCCGTTGTGAACAATCATCTGATGAGCAAAAGTTGTAAAGATATTTAGAAGAGCTCTCGCGGGGGGTAACCAGAACTCAAAGAAAAATCATTTTTCCATAAAAAAACATTTGGCTCCACTCAAAGCATTCCATTGCTCTATCAATGGATTGCTGGGTCGAAGGAAAAAAAAAGAAAATCCGTTGTGATAGCCTTTCACATGGTTCTGGAGTCCTATGTATGTTTGAATCGATAGTTCTCTTGATACTAATGAATTTTTTCTCGTTCAGGGGGGGAGGTAATTCATAAAATTTAGTCGAGTTAAACGTTGTAAACAATTGTCTGATGAGAGAAAGTTGTAATGACTGTAGCGGGGGCAACCAGAACTCCAAAAAAAAAATCATTTCTCCAACAAAAAATTTGGGTCCACTCAAAGCATTCCATCGCGCTATCAGTCTACTGCTCAGTCGGAGGGAAAAAAGAGCATCAGCTCTGGTTGCCTTTCGCATAGTTCAGGAGATCTACGTACTTTTTATTGATAGTTCGGTTGTTAGTAACGATTTTTTTTTCGTTCGGGGCCGGAGGGGGCATCTTCATGAAATTGAGTCGAGTTTGCCCTTGTAAATATTTATCTGATGAGAAAAAGTTGTAAAGACATTCAACAGAACTATTGCGGGGGCGACTAGAACTCCAAAAAAAATATCATTTTTCCAACAAAAAATTTGGGACCACTCAAAGCATTCCATCGCGCTGTCAATCTACTGCTCAGTCGGAGGAAAAAAAAATAAAATCAGTTCTGGTTGCCTCTCACATAGTTCTGGATATCTACGTACATTTTATTGATAGTTCGATTGTTAGGAATGATTTATTTTCGGTTGGCGGTGTAGGGGTGCAACTTTTCAAACTTTACTCGACTTTTCCGTTATAAGTATTCATCTGATGAGCAAAAGTTGTGTTCATCTGTCGAGCAAAAATTCTCCATGACTAAACCTCAATACTTCCGGATGCCAGTTGTTCAAGTATATTACTCTATGTTCGCCACAAAAAAAAAATGGCGCGCGATTAAAAATGTCAGGCTATTTTGAGACACCCTATATATATATATATATATATATATATATATATATATATATATATATATATATATACACAGTGCATATTGGTTAGCTCGGGCGTATGATTTGCACAGTCAATCATATCATCGACCAGCGGAAGAAAAAATCACAACCCTCAGCAAAAGCGATAATTTTCGTCGTTGCAAAATGTCTTACGACTAATACCCGTGCGGAACCGCGAACTTTGAATCCCCGGAGCACTAAACTAAGATCAGAGGCTAAAACAAAGATAAAGAAAGTCATCAGGAATGAAAAAAGCACGTTGTTACAAAATGTTCCCTGCACAACGTTCGCCTATACCTATGCCGATATCTTGCGGTCCTAAACCAACCGCGCCAGGTTTCGCATCAATCGCGCGTGAACTTTAGCTCCCGTTTTTTGTTCCACGCGACTTTTACATGAAAGTGTGTACCGCGCGGGGAGCATAGATGTATCGATGTGTCAATGCGGTAATATAGGTATGGATGCAGAGAGGGAATAGAACATTAGAGAGGGAATAGAACATAGAATAGAACAGAGGGAATAGAACCCCTCTCTCTCTCTCTCTCTCTCTCTCTCTCTCTCTCTCTCTCTCCTCTCGTTGTAGTTCGCGGCAACACGAGGGAAAGCGAGATGTGGCACGAGAGAAGAATTGCGCGAGGAACGAAGAAGAAAAAAAGAAAGAAATGTAGGAAAAGAGCAAGCGCGAGGATGCGAGAAAGGATCAAGGGGTCGAATCGGGATGAGATCGATGCGCGAAGAAGACACCGCCGCGAAGAAGAGGCCTCCCTCTGTCTCTTTCTGGGTATGGGGAAAGGATTACGTAACGTGTATCGCGAGTTCTGAGCACCCAGGATTCGTGTGTGTATATAGATATACAGGGGCGAGAGAGCGGGATGAGAGTGCAACGTCGTGCGGCCCGCAACTCACTCTCGTCTCTTTTCGCAAGAGAGTGCGCTACACGATGCTCGCAGCCGCCCGCGCGCCCCGTGGCTCGTTTATCGGGCTTGACATTTTATCCGTAAATACTAATAGGACACTTACAGCACGTCTCGGGCATTTTACTGTAGAAGGGCTCGTTTATACATATACCGGGTGTTCAATTTTAATCGCACACCTGATTTATCTCGAACAATACTGCTGCGATCAATTATTGAATTTAGCACAACTTTTTGAGTGTAACAATTGAGTATAATAAAACATAATAATGAGTATAATAATAATAGCCATAATTTTGAGTATTGAGTAAACATGATGATTAAGGGGTTGGGCCACAGTAACGGGTATAAAATCATGTGCGAATTTAGCAATTTTTTTTCGTATGGAAAAGTGATTCACTCGTAAAATTAATTACAAACCTATTTAGTATGAATATCAACCCGCGTAGAAATTTCGATGGGGCCCAGATCAGGGCCCGATCAGGTTGCCTGACTGCCCTGGTCGGGCACTAATAGGGCAGCCTGAAAGGGCCCTACTAGGAAATGTAACGTTGTGTCACATATGGGCCTGATCTGGTTGCCTGATCAGGCCCCTATCAGGTTGCCTGATCAGAAAGAAATGCATATAATATTTCAAAAAACCAAAATGGAATCAACCACTTAATTTAGAGTTCCACTACAATGATTTTGTATCATAATTCGTCATTCCCTGGCTTGCCGAAACGTTTTTGTTCGAAGAAAATATTTCGCCTATATGGGAATCGAACCTCGTACCTTCCTAGCCAAAGCTAGGCCCTATGCTACCGAGTGCTTGTAACATCTTGGTCCCAGATGTGGCATAACAGACCAAATGAATTCCTATAATTATTTGTTGTATCACATAAAGTATATCAATTAGTTAATGTCATTGTGACAATTAAAGAGCTTTATCGAATAACATGCTATAGATTTTTGAAAATTAACCTTATATATATATATATTTTTTATATATATAATAATAAAATATAAATATAATAAAAATAATTTAAAGAAAAAAAAAAAAAAAAAAAATATATATATATATATATATATATATATATATATATATATATATATATATATATATATATATATATATATTAGTAGGCCGACTACTAATATTTTATTTTGTTATCTTTTTTTAGGCGCTCCGCGGCGTGACACGGAAGTAGGTACGGAATTTAAAAAACATTGTTTTATTCAAAAGTTGTAGGTATTTGAACTTGAGAAATGAATTTTCAGTGAAAAATTTCGGTATAACTGCTCATAAACTGCTCATAAAATGAAAAGTTTTCGATTAATCAGAAATTCCGTACGTACTTCTCTGCGAAATGCAATTAGGAACATGACTTTTAAATTTGAAGTAAATCGAGTGAAAATTGGCGAAATTATTTGTCACGCCAATTGGAAAAAAGTTGTTTCGAGAAGTTTCGAGTAGTCGGCCATTTTGTACATCGAAAAAATATATATATATATATATATATTTTCTAACAGCTTGATATTCATACTAAATAGATGTGTAATTAATTTTATGAGTGAATCGCTTTTTCATACGAAAAAAAATTGTTAAATTTGCATGCGATTTTATACCCGTTATTGTGGCCTAACCCCTTAAGGGATTGTCGAGTATTGAGTATTTTGAGTATTGAGTGAACATAATGATTAAGGGATTATCGCAATGTAAAATTTTCAAAGAATCGATTTTTGTTTGTATTGTACGATAGTATACTATATAGTACGATAGTACTTACATAAACGTAAGTAGACAATTTATATGAAAACTCCACACTCGAAACTTTAAACGCGTTTTTCTCGAAATGTCGTTTCTCAAAATGGTGTATACTCTCAAAGAAAGTAATTTCAAGCTATCCGTCTCAAAGTTTGACACAACATTCTTCACGCCATTCTTTATCTTGCTATGGAAGCTTTTTTTTTAATCTTCATATTTTTTTCAACGAAAAACTGCCGAAAAAATACGCTAAATTCGATACTTTTTTTCAAACCGTCGCCATTGTGTCAATGTTAATATTTAAAAACCTCCATAGCAAGATAGCGGCTGTCATACTGATTAATAATCTTTTTACAAATTTTGTTTCCGATAATATTTACGTCCACAACCGTGTACACCGTGCGAAATCCTTTTTTTTCAAAGACATTTTCAACCGTTGAAAAAAATGTAAAAAAAAATTAAATAAACGGTGAAAAATGTATTTTCTGTTATTCACGAGTGCTTTGATTTGACATAAAAAAATCAGACTGATTGGCGTATTTTAACGATCGGAAAAAAAATCGCGAAAATCAGCAATTTTTCGACCCCTTACACTGTGATGATCCCTTGAGGTTCAATAAAAAAATCTTCTTTGGTCAAAAATTCAAAATGGCGACGTTGAGACGACCGACATGCTTTTCAAAATGGGATCATGAATTTTGGATGCACCAAAATATTTATCCGCCAAAACTAACAACTTTTGTAGGAAAAGTTTTTTGAAGACGTTCATAATTTTCAGGTTAGAATACAATTTTCAAGCCGAACATAGGAGCCACAGAGACCTAATCCTTGTTTGGGTTTATTTGGGTCATCGAACTAACTCAAACAAACATACACAAATACACACTTAGACTAGGAATGTTGAAGATTCAACCTCCTCGTCATACATTCTGGATAGCCCTAAAATAGTAAAAAATGGTATTCTAACCAAAAAATGTTGAACGTCGTCAAAAAACTTTTTCTACAAAAGTTGTTTGTTTGGGGGCATCCATTAATTACATGAGGTGATTTTGGCGATTTTTCGACCCCACCTCTCCCCCTGGTGAGATGTCGTGAGATTTTGCTCGACCTCCTCCCCCCTCCCCTAATCTCACGCGAGATTTTTCAAAATGCATACGTTCACGGAAAATAAATTGTAGTAGAAGTAACTGCGGTTGTAGTGCCATTTGGCCCACCATGTAAAACAGTAGGGAGACTCTCCCCCTACGTGATAAAAATTACGTGATTACTAAAATTACTAAAATTACTAAAATTACGTGATATTTGCCGAAGCCTCCCTCTCCCCCACGTGAGATTGGGTGAGATTTCGCTCGACCCCCTCCCCCTTCTAAACACCTCACGTAATTAATGGACGCCCCCTTTTCATCTAATAAGTGTTTTGGTGAAAAAAAGTATGATCCCATTAAAAAAAATATGTCGGCCATCGTCGGCAGTCATCCCATGTGACTGGTTCAAAAAATCGATTTTTTTGCATAAATTGCATCCAAATATAGTGCACTTTATGGACCAGGCATAGCAGATTAAGGGTGAGTTAAAATTTCATTGGTGATAATTGTATTTGCACCTTTAAACGCGTTTTTCTCAAAACTGTATTTTTGAAACTGGTGACCACGATATCTCGAAATCTATCGAATGAATTCCTTGAAAATTTGAATTACTTGTTCAGTAATCATGTAGACACTTTGCAAATTAGGATAATTCTGATTCATGAAGCCGTTATTTTTTTCATCTTGAAGAAGTCGTGAAAGAACACCTTAATTCACGAAAAAAATGTCTAGCAAAATGCCAAAAAATGTACCATTCAATATTTTTTAATAATCCTAGTTCAAAAACTAGTTCATACTTCACTCATTGAAATGCCCTTTGATTTTTTCGTTTTAAATAACCAGAACGCCCGTAATCTTGTTCACCGCAAAAAAACTTTTTTTGAAGATGATTGACTAAGTTGCCGTGTACTTCAGCAATGAGCGACGATTTTGGGCAGGAAAAATTGTAAAGTGTGCTCAAAATATTAATAAATATGTGGCGAAAAGTTCGTAGTTGTATGTTTATTTAGTTCGTCAAAAAAAATCCCAATAAATGCGAAAAAAGAGCCTTCACACGGGATGACAGCCTTAACGTCGCTATTTTGTCCCTATTTTGCCTTAACGTCGCTATTTTTTTTTGAACGTCTCCCTTCGAACTCTAAACGTTTTATTATACTCAATACTTGATAGGAGCAGCATTTTTCCAGATAAATCAGGTAAGATTAAAATGGGACACACGGTGTATACCGGGTGGCCTAATCCAACAAATCCAAGCAAATATCTCGGGAAGTATGAGACACGCAAAAAAAAGTTTCGGATAAAAGTTGTACGGTTTCAAAGGAGACGCGACCGGGATGCTTTGAAGAATTACCAAAATGCGTCTTTCAAGGTGATTCGAAGGTCAACTTTGTGTTCCGAATAGAAACCTGTATTTCGCTTGACGGCATCTTGTTCTGCGGGAAAAAACAATAAACTTTTGTTCAAAAAATTTTCGTGTACGAAATTCACTTTCCGGAATACACCGAGTGAATTGTTCTCCACTTGACGGAGATGAACATCTTGGAGAATAACCACTTTGGAGGATAATATTTCGGAGTAACGAATATCGGGATTATTGGTCCGTCTCGGTATTCTCCATTTTTTGCGCAATATTACGTAAATCTTAAGTGGTAATGCCTAGTTGTAAAAGTCGAAAAATCACTTTTTTCAAAACTAATATATTTCGACGGTACATCGTCTTATAAATGTTCCCTGAAAATTTGAAGTTCCCTGAAAGATGATCGGATCAAAATTGACAGATTTAAAGGCTGTTATGTTGACGCCCGTCGAAGCGATTTATCGTCACGATTTTCTAAATAAATCCCAAAAATGAGCTGTTTTCCACTGTTACCACTAGGCATAGACTTAAAAATCAAATGTTGGATACAAATTGTTCCATTCAATAACATCAGATTGTTATATTTGTAGGTTCCCATTTTTTTCTTCATTTGTCTCTATAGCTACCCGATCGGAAGAAAAACGAAATTTGTCTCGAGGTATTTGGCTGGACAATGCCAAATTGGCCACCCGGTATATATATATCTACTTATACAATTTTCTGTGTAGCACTATATTGTCCCTTTGACGCTCGGGACTAGTGATTTACCGCACTCTCGTGAACCCCGTTCGCGATCTTTTCTCCCGTATCGTTGTATATAAGTCATATATATATACATACATATAAATATATATAAATATATATAAATATATATAAATATATAAATATATATATATAAATATATATATATATATATATATATATATATATATATATATATATATATATATATATCCTGTGTAGACCGCGTACATGCGGTGGCGCAGGTTCGCGCATAGATATGCCCTGGCCCGCATTACACGAGAAGCAACTACGCGACGAGGGAAGCTCGGCGCGGAGGCAGCGGCCCTCGCGCGATCTCGGTCTTCCTGTATTACGGTCTGCACTCACCGCGGCGATATACGATAGTCACGATTATGATATGGCAGTATGCGCAAACGATGTATACGACGATCGAGGAGAGTTCCCTGATTAAAGGGTTACATCGAAGGGGGCAATTCACGAGATATCCAAATATAGATCCGATAGAAAAACACAACGGCAAAAGCTACGGTCATCTCTCTCTCTCTCGCTCTCTCTCTCTCTCTCTCTCTCTCTCTCTCTCTCTCTCTCTCTCTCTCTCTCTCTTTCTCTCGATACAAGAGTATAAAACACAATTACGATTACGATTTTTTAGGCACATTTTTCACATTCCAAAAATTTGCCTAAAAAATCGTCAGATAATTGTTAATAATAAATGAACTATGCAATTAAAAAAAAAACCTGCGTACTTCCATAGACAATGTATTTTTCAAGATATATTCAACATTTCAAGTGAATCGGGTGAAAATTGTCTGAGTTATGTTTCCGGTCAACTTAAAAAATGCAGTTTTGAGATAAACGCTGCACAGCCGCCATTTTGGAATTAAGCGCTTCAAAAAAAAAAAATTGTATACAGTCACTGATATGTATGATAAACACCCTTTTTTGTAATCACGATTTATTTTGTGGTTTTTCTGGAAAAAATCCGTACAAAGCCTGTTTTTTCGGCCTCTAGAGTGACCTAAGGACTTAAATAAGAAGTACAAAATGTATTATCAAAATTTATTTTTCTAGAAATAAAAGGTTATAAAGTGCGAACGCTGGTGGCTTTACCCGATACATTTTAATATTAGTAAGCTTTGTTTAATATTGTCTTATAATATGATTATACTAAGGCATAATAAAATTATCTATATATACATATATATATATATCTCCCTCTCTCTCTCTCTCTCTCTCTCTCTCGATCTTAATAAGCCTGAATGCATCTTGTGTACGTATACGTAACGAGAAGAAAAAGGTTGGGCGGACAGCTGTACCCCGATGTATGTCATCGCAGACGCAAAAGAAAACTCAAGTTTCAAAAACCGGCGTTCAGAATGATCCGGGGAGCAAGAGGAACGGGGATTTCGGCGTGTGGGACCCATTGGCGTCGCCAGCATTTTTTTCCGGCGGGAGGGCCAAGGGGGGCCAATGACACATAAAGTGGTTTCGTTCACAATGAACTTTTATTAAAATAAAATTCACATAACAGTCGATATTCACGTAACACACATAAAATATGAAGATTTAATGACACGTTCATGTTAACATTAATGTCAAATTTTTACAATACCTCAAAAAAATAATGAACTAATTTTTCATCATTCTTTAATCCATTTACCAGTCTTTGAATTTTACTTCCAGTAGGTACTCAATTACATAAGTTGTAGTTTTCAAATTTTTTCTACATATCGGCCCAACACTTTTTTATTTTGGATTTTTTTTTAACAATGTCATTCTTCATGTTCAGCAGTGACATATGAGGGAATCGTTCCTGATGCATTGCTTCTATGACACGTGTTTCTCCGCCTCGTGGCAGAAAAAGTCCTCTCACAGTCGGCAAACCTCACTGGGAGTACTATTGCTCCTTTGAAAAGTTTATATCAGTTTAATTCATCATTTCAAAATGAAAGTATGTTTTTCATGATCATTGCTTTAGCTTCTAAGGCTGACGTATCGATTTAAGATACGTCAGATTTATTAAGATTTTAATAAAACTTAATAAATCTAAGTATTAAGATTTATTAAGTCAATTTAAGATACGTCAGATAAATTAAGATTTTAAAATAATTAGTGATGAAATTCTCTCCGTTCTTCACATTCCATTAAAAATCTAAACCGACGTCTTAGATTTACAATGATATTATCTATTACTTTTTAGTAAATGTTGATCTTCCAGTATTCATCTGGTTCCGTATCGCCCGTCAAATTTTATGCATTTCTTTTACCCATAGTTAACTAAATTGTGAAATTTAAATATCTATTTAAATTACGTAATGAAATAGCTATTTTTTATGTACAAGTTACGAAATTACGACGAAGAAAATAGTTCTTACTTTGATTAAATTATTCCTTTATGCTTGTTTGGTTGAAACACAAAGATTCATCGATTATTCTAATTTAATTATTTTCGATCGATTTTTTTCTGCGGGCACTGAGATTTCTGGGAGGGGGGGGGGGCGTATCCCTGCCCCCTCCTGGCTACGCCAATGGTGGGATATGGGAGCGGTGTTCTCAAATTTCTTCACGCGAGTCTCCCAGACACACGCAACGTCACCGATAAATGGATTACATTCCCGGTTGGGTCTCATTGCGAAGCAATAAAATGATATACGAGATCGAGAAGAAAAAGAAATATTCGAAAAATATATATGTACAGTATATGAGGAAATGGGAATGAGGGACTATTGAGACTTCTGCGTCGATGGCTCCTGTATACTTGTACCCTATTTATTTGGGTATATACAAACATATATATATATATATATATATATATATATATATATATATATATATGGGCCCCGTAAAGCATTTTGGATATTTTGAACCCATATTATCTATGGAATTTTGACTATCAGAACGTCTAGATGTTTTGAGGACGAACCTTCAATTGTTCAAGGGATGAGAGGCCTTTAGGCGAGGAAAAAATTTGCTGATTTTCAGGATTTTTTTTAAAGGAAAATTTTCTTCACCATTTTTTAGGCTTAGGGTGTTTTATTCCTACTTCTGGCTGTTATATGGTATTTTTTTATTATTTTTTTTAGTAATGTCAACCCTCGCATGCCTCACTGGGATCTGAGAAATCCGAACAAAACACGTAAAGTCAAGTTTTTTTTCGCTTTTCTCGAGAGAAAATATTTTCCAAACGAGTATATCTCAGAAGTTCTTAACTTTGACGATTCGGTCAATGCATAGACAAATTTCTCGACTAATTGGCTGTCGATTTAAAAAAAAGCCATCGAAATACGACTATTTTACTCGGAGTTATGATTGAAAATGTGAATGGGATCCCACAAACCCCAGTGTGGCAAGTATGCCCCGAAAAAATAAGTATGACATGCTTGGGTTGAAAAATGGCGGAGGTCTGGCACAGTCTTCTCTACTGCATTTTCAAAACTGGCGTGACGTAGAGCTAAAAAATTAATTGATCGATTCTTATTAAATTTTGTGTAAATCTTTCTAACCTTATTGTCTAAAACATGATCCTAGATGTTTTTTGAAAATTGAAGAAAAAAAACATTTATTGCAACATATAGCCATTTTTTTCCGGAAAATTCAATCTTTCTGTTTGAAATCGTGCCATGTCTTCGATTTCCAACATTTCTCACTTTTTCTTGGTTCATATTCTGCGTATGAGTGTTAATGAAAGAAAAGTTCTCGTTGGTTTTTTTGTCAGACCAATCCCGCCGACTCTACTTATCACGCCGTCCGACAACATCCGCTGTAACCCGTTTGGAAGACCGTGCCATACCTCCGCCATTTTTAAAGAGCAATAAAAAAAACACCAAATCACAGCCAAAAGTAGTAATGAAACATACCCTGAGTCTCAAAAATGGTGAAGACATCCATCTTGTAAAAAAAAATTACGAAAATTTGCAATTTTTTCCTCGCCTAAAGCCCCCCCCCCTAAAAACGAGTCAAGGGGGTCGCCGGTAAACAGGCGGGGGGGGGGGGGGCAATATGAGATAGTGGATGGGGGCAATATGAATTATAGACACTTTAGACTCGTATATATATACACATTTTTTCGAATCTCTAGAGGTGAGGGCAGCTACCCCCCCCCCCCCTTTCCCCGGCGATGCTTTCAAAATGAGTTGATTGGCCAACAGAACGTTCCTCAAAATGACTTTCACGTAAATAACCTTTGCCAAAAGTGATGTTCAATACATTGGGGCTTGCGTAATGTTGGGTATAGAGACGAATGCCTATTACGAAAACCATCCTCGAAGTTGAATGTCTTCTAACTCACCTTCCTCTATGTGGGTATGCCTACAGAAATTCATATAAAAAATTCAAAGTATATGTAGCACGAGGAAGCAAGAATGAGCGACTACCAAGACTCCTGTCAGTGGTTCCTGCATCCTTGTACCATGTTTATGTGTTTACACATACATTTGCGTATGCGTATGCGTATTTTTATATACGTATATATTTATATACATATATACGTACATCTATATAAATAGATGTACAATACATCTATTAAATCTAATAAATCTAATAAATACGTATTTATCTAAAAAAATAAATACTAATAAATCTAATAAATAATAATAAATAAATAAAATCTAATAAATTTATTAAATCTAATAAATACGTACATCTATATAAATAGATGTAAATACGTACGTTTATATATATACATACATACGTACATCTATATAAATAAATCGGTATGCGCTGGAGGACAATGCTCGAACGATTTTGGGCGCCCAAGGTGGCCCCACGTGGCCCGTCGAAACGTCTTTGGCAGGTTCTTGAGATCCTGTGGGAAAGTTTTTTCCCTTGCGCAACTTTGCCCATTGTCAGATCTGTGATCCCGCCGGATGCAACAATGAGAAACGGTGCATTATATATCTACATGTGTACTCGAAGAAAATATGGTATGTTGCATTTGGGTGTCGTATACATAGATGATCTATACAAGAATACATATATATATACCGGGTGTCTCGTTTTAATCTTACACCTGATTTATCTCGAAAAATACTTCTCCGATCAAGTATTGGGTATAATGAAACTTTTAGGGTTCAAAGGGGGAAGGTATGGAAAAAATTGGCCCAAAATTCAAAATGGCGACGTCAAGAAGGTCGACATGTTTTAAAAAATGGGAACATGCATTTTTTTCACCAAACAAATTGTCGGGCCAAAGCTAACAACTTTTGTAGGAAAAGTTTTTTGTTGGCGTTTTAATTTGTAGGTTATAATACCATTTTTCACTATTTTAGCGCTATACAGAATGTATCGCGAGGGGGTAAAGTGTATGTTGGCGTGAGTTTGTTTGGGTTTGTTCGATAACGAAAACAAAGCCAAACAAGGAAGAGGTGTCTGTGGCTCGTCACTTCTGTTATCAAATAAACCCAAACAAACTCACATGCACACCTACACTTTGTTCGATCACGGAAGTGACGAGCTGCAGAGACCTAATCTTCATTTGGGTTTGTTTGGGGTATCGAACAAACCGAAACAAACTCGCACTCACATTAGGGACGTTGAAGACGTTGATTTTATCGCCTCGTGGTACATTCTGGATTGCGCTAAAATAGTTTTAAAAAAATGATATTCTAACCTAAAAATCATGAAAATTATCATAAAAACTTTTCATAAAAAAGATAGTAACCTGAAACATTTTTGGTGAAAAAAATGCTTGATCCCATTAAAAAAAAACATGTCGGCAATCTTAACGTCGTAATTTTGAATTTTGGAACAAATTTGTTTTTCAACGTCCTCCCCCGAACCGTCAACGTTTCGCTACAAGGGTGTCTCAAAATAACCTGACATATTAATTAAATAATAAAACGTATTATTTTTTTGTAAAGTACGAATATTTTAATTTCAATATGAGGTACAAACATGGAGATTATGTGTGAAACACAATATCCGATAAAAGGCCGCCTCATCCCCATTTGCAAACGTTCACTCCTTGACGAAATTTCCAACAACATTTTGGCATAATTGCGGACTAATTTCATTGATGGAGCGTCCAATTGCTTCCTTAAGCTCCGGAATGATCTGTCAATCATTGGCATATACTTTTCCTTTCAGAAAAGCCCAAAGAAAGAAGTCCAATGGGGTCAAATCGCACGATCTTGGTGGCCAATTGACATCACAGCGCCGCGAGATAACACGACCATGACACTTCGTCGGCAATAACTATGCAGTAACAATACAGCAAATAACAATTTCTATGCTTTGCTCGCTCATGTAATTCTCCATGACTAAACCTCACTCAATACTTTCTGATGCCAGTTGTCGAAGATTAGTACTCTATGTTCGCCACAAAAAAAAATGGCTCGCAATTTAAAATGTCAGGTCATTTTGAGCCTTTACTCACATCAGTACTTGAGCTTATGAGTGAGGCAATATTTTTCGAGATAAATCAGGTGTAAGATTAAGAAGGGACACCCGGTATGTATGTATATATGAATATTGGTGTGTGTGTGTGTGTGTGTGTGTGTGTGTGTGTGTGTGTGTGTGTGTGTGTGTGTGTGTGTGTGTGTGTGTGTATATATATATATAGGGTAAAACGGCGAATGGGAAGAAATATATCGGTACGGTTATCCGTGTATGTGCAGAAGGGACCTTAGCCAAGGGCACACTCTCTTCACCCCCGCGCCCCCTGGGCTCGCGCCATTATTCCGCGGTCGAGCACAGTGCGTTCCCAACTTTTTTCTCCTTCATTTTTTCTTCTCTTTTCGCTATATATATATATATATATATATATATATATATATATATATATATATATATATGTAGCGAAAAGAGAAGAAAAAAGTTCGGAACGCACTGTGCTCGACGTTATATATATATATATATATATATATATAACGTCCGTTCATTCTTCGGGTCGCTTGTACACACTTCCTTTATATTTGAAAAGCGCTTCGGAGGACGCGCACCGCCGACACACGACCAGGTATACGATCACGCTGGGTCGAGGATGAGCGAGGTCCTGTTTCCGCGACCGGGACGAATTCGTTGATCGCAAAAATCGTAATGGTATATACCGATCACAAAGGTGGAAGGGACGAAAGGGAAAGAGCGCGATGGATGGGCGGGAGGGGGGGGCAACGAGGGGAGGAGAGAAAGGAGACAAGCGATGACTTTTGGTCGATTCCTGGTGGAACGGTCACATGTAACTTCCTCATCGAGGCAGGTACCTTTCTCTCTCTAGCTTTTGATACTTCCAGGTTGAAGAAATCCGCCCACGTCCCATAAACTTACGACGTCGACAAGTCTCGATTTCTCGTAAAAGTCGCACAGGTTCGGCCCAGGTCGCCCATATCCACGGTTATTTAGGACCACGCGATAATGGCCGAGTCGAGCTGTCCCAGGTTGAGATGGCTGTTGAAGTCCTCGGTGTATCCCGGCAAAGAGGGACTATGGGGAAGAACAGATTGGCGGGACCAAATATGGCAGCGTGGGACGCGAGAGTACCAAGTGGTTGCTCAATGGACAAATCCGCTCGACGCACTCTTCACTGAGAAAAAAAAGAATCGAAAAAATATATCGGTTGATCCAAATAAATGTGCTGCTGCGGAGTGCCACCGATGTATGAGATTGTTGCAATACTATGAAATATTGGATAATGTGATTGATTTACATATTAAGGCGTTACCCCCACTTGTAGCGCAAAAAAAGGCCGTTTTCATGAATTTTTTTGAAGAAAACTACAAAACTTTTTTCATCGATCAATATACCATCTTAAAGAACACATCTTGAAGAACTTTCAGTAATTTTTTTATTGAAAAATATTACATTGTTTAGTGGCAAATGGCCGTCAATGAAATAATGTTTTTATATACACGGTTTGCGGTGACCAACATCGCGGCGAAGTGGATCATCTGAAGAAAAAATGAGGATGGATTTAGTCAAATATAAGTATAAACTAGTCTTTAATCGAAGGATTTTAAAAAATATTCATTTTTCACAAAATGGCGGACAGTCAAAGTTAATGGTTCGATTTTAACGAAAAAAACGGCCGTTTTTTGGCTATAAAACGGCCATTTTTTTCGAAAAAAAAATCGAACGATTAAAGACTACATTTTTGTGTATTAAATAAGCCTGAAAAATTTCAAGAAGTTCGGTTCATTAGTGTTCGAGTAATCTTGGTCACCGACTTCAGAAATGCCATTTTGAGAAAAACGCGTTTAAAGTTTCTCTTTCAACGCTCTTTCAACGCGGATTCTTCTCTTTCAACGCTCATATCTCAGTCAATTTTGTTCGGATCGACTTGAAATTTTCAGGACACATTCTCAGATACTTATACTTAAAAAAAATGCAATAAAAAAATCGATTTTTTCAAAATCGCAAGTGGGCGTAACCCCTTAAATAATATATTTTTTAATGTGAAAAAGCTTTTCTTTATATCATTAAAGCATTATCTTAAATCAAAAGCATTATCTTAAATCGCAAGTGGGGGTAACCCCTTAAATAACATATTATTTAATGTGAAAAAGCTTTTCTTTAAATCATTAAAGCATTATCTTAAATCAAAAGCATTATCTTTGAAATAAAATTATATTCTATTGAAATTATTCTATATACAATCCGTAGATGTATCGATGAAATAATTAAGCGGTTGCTACAACATTTATTTCGTACAAAAGTATAATCAATAGAATTAATTATTTCTTTGCTGCCTCGAAACGAATATGCCATGGGACGTAAGTGGTTTAATTTGTTTTAAATCTTAAATAAAAAGTGGGCATTAGAATGATCATCCACGATAATAGTGGAGAAAATATCAGATATCCAATAGAATATCCATGGAGAGAATATCAGATATTCAACTGACAAGAACAGATACTACACTTTGATCTTCGCCACAGGCCAAGAAGCGATACTCTTTAAAGTTTCTCCGGAGTTTAAGTACATTTTCGGTTCGCCCTACGCTTATGAGAAACGAGCGCGCGTGCGGCTTCTAGCGGTTACTCCGAGAACTACGGGTTTATTCACACCTATTATTTCGGTGGCGCTTGGCCATGATTTGGTTGAATTTTTTCAACCAAATGCGCAAGAAACAAATTTTATTTTCGCATAATTTTTTAACCAATTCAGACACTTGCTTAATCTTTCTCAATCAAAATGAAATATTAATATTTTAACGAATAATTTACTTGGAAATCAATATCGGATATGATGAAAGAAATAAAATAACATATTTACTCAATAGAAATTTTATCTGAATCAAACGAGCGAAATTCAATTTTTCTTGTGTACTCGACTCAACAATATTCATGTTATGAATTGAAACGCTTTATTTGTTTGTTGCAGAAAATGCATTCAAAACTATATAATTTGTTCGCGATAATTTTTTAGATAGTTTCAATAATATATTGTTTTCGGTTAACAATATATCTTTTGAATGAAAAAAGAACTTTTAATTTTATCATGTCATTAAAGTCAATAGGGTTTTGTTTGGACTAATAAATCCGATCATTTACACCAAAAATTTTATGATTACGAAATTTCAATCAATAGCACCAATGATATTGGATCAATGATTTTTTTTTCTCAGTGTTGCCATTGCGGGATTGATGGAGCGGCATGAAAAGCGCTTGGTAGCTGAATTTGGCTGGAATCACTTGGGGCTTTTTGATTTTGTGGGATTTTCGAAAAATCACTTCTGCATTAGCGGGCAATAAGTCATCCGTGGTTACCGCGATGGGTTGGGGACATCAATGAGGTATGAGAGAATTGCGCGTGGCTGCTGTTTCAGACGAGTACATTTTAGATCCTGCGGAGTAATGACAGTTACGTTGAGGATAATGGAGAACACGATGAGTCGTTGGGTGGCCCTTTCTTACGTACATGGAATACTGTCCCGTAGTATAAAGATAGGCATACGTAGTAAAGATAGAGATAAGTATAATTATAGTAATCGGATGCAACGATGTCTTCATATGGTCACTGATGAGGACACGAGGGATTCATGGTAACAGGATGGTCTAGGGAATTCTTAGAGGCTTTTGGTCTCGTGGTGCCGAGCTTTGAAAAACATTTTCAACGACCCTGCATTTATCGCTCCGCTCATCTGTCTTTGCCACATGGAATTTGAATGCAACTGTTCACATCATTACGGAGCTACATCCACCTAGAGGCCCGAAAAAATGGCCATTTCCGAACTATTTATCTGGGAAACGGGTGGTGAAAAAGCTATTTTGTAAAACACATAGGTACATATATAGAGAGGCTTTAAAAAAAATCTGCAATAAATACAGAAAAACAACAAAAATATCGCCGCCGCACAGTGCATCGAACAAATGGGGAAATAGGTAAAAAATCATAAGGCTTTTTAACCCTTAGTAGTCACACTTATCTAGAATCACGTTATAGTCATACAGGGTCCATGGGACCCAGGCGTTTAGAAATTGTTATAAATAATGGAATAATGCATTGAGCGATATGAGCAAAATAATGAGGTATAATTTGAACCTTGTTTAATACAAGGATATTGGTTAAAAATCAAAAATTAAATTTTAAATATGCAAAAAAAATTATGCAAAAATACGTGAAAGATGACCTTTTTTTTACAAAAATTGCTGTAACTCTTGTAATTATTGACAAAAAAATGGTTTTATAATCTGGAAACAATGTACTTTGAAATAGACATAGCGGTTTCTGTGGACTTTTCAAAAAGTATATTTATTTTATCCAACGCACGTGCGATTTAGAAGGAAAGCATGAAACGCTTACGCATATAAAAAATGTATGTTTTATTGGAAAAAAAAAGTTGTACGGCATGAAAATGATTTGTTTGGGTCCCGTGGACCCAGTGTGACTATTAAGGGTTAAATGCGGTGAACATTTTTATTTCTTATTAAAAATATATCAGCTATCTCTAATCTTGTAAAAAACTGTCCCATTGATCCTCACTCTACTTACGTTTCTTAAAGTAATACACCTTTTTCAAAACCATCATCAAAGTTTAACAATACGATAAAGTGCACTTAATTTTGTACAGTACGTTCCAGGATCTGTAAACAACGATAGAAACAATTCAAAGACTTATTTATAACAATATTTTAAAGAACATACACTGAACTGCGATCTCCACAATCGGTTTTGAAAAATATGTAAAACATTCGGTATAATACGATTCGCGCGAACAACAAATGTTGAATGAATTTCTATTTACATTTCGAATGCCTTAATGCGGGTAGTTATAACTTGCTAAGGACGATAAACCACGGATTAGTAACTGTTTGGCGTCGTGTATTGACTAATATGGTTTACAAAACAACCACAATTTGACGGAAATACAAACTTGTTTTTTTTTTTCATTTTTGTCTTACGGGCCGTCCATTAATCACGTGAGGCTCAAATAGGGGGGGGGGGGGTTGGATAACATCACGATTGATCACGCTGGGGGGGGGGGGGGGTGTGTTGTGACATATCACGTGTATTTTTTTGTGTAACTACGTGAACCGGAGAGCATCCGCTGTGAGCTATTGAACAGGCAAGTTGTGCCCAGGGGGCTGGCACCTTTTGGAATTTTTGCTACGCAAAATGACCGCATTTTGAGTGTCGTACTCTGCCACTAGCAGCGCTAGTTATACACTTACAACCTGATGCGCGCGCAGGGGCTATGTATGTAATACGGTCGCTATGTACGCCGCGCGGGCCTCGCGCCTGCGCAATAAGAATATTGTAAGATAACTGCTGGCGCCATGGGGAGAGGTAGAACTGAAAAAGCGATCAAAAAGAGCAGCATTTGTATACCGGTAGGGGATAGAAGGTTTCAGCCCCCTGGTTGTGCCTACAAAGTAACCCAAACAACAGTTTTTAGTTCTATTTAATTTCGACAGGCCACCTACTTAAAGTGAAGTGCCTACATCTGATCCACAAAAGGCTTGTCCACTTGTTACTGTAGAAAACACGCAAATGAGCCCATGGTCCTAGGACAATGCCATTTAAATATATTGACAATATATATTATTTCTGTCTTACATTTCTTAACACAAAAAAATTCACGTGATGTGGGCGAGGGTGGAGGGGGGGCTGGAAACCTCACCACATATCACCACGGTGGAGGGGGGCTCAGAAAGTGGCCTAAAAAACGTCACGTGATTAATGGAGCACCCCTTAGGCTCGATGCACTGTGCGTCGGCACATGATGACATTTTTTTCGCGACGTTTGGTGGTCGAAACTCTCTTGCTTGAAGCGGGAAGCCAGTTTAGATGACGTAAAACATCGATTTTTGAAATTCCACAAAATGTTAGTAAAACTATTCAAGAATATGTTCCCATAATAGTATAAATAATGCATTACTGCCTTCAATTTGTTGTTCGTTATTTTTTTTTTCAAACGCGCTTTTTCGATACGAAAAAAACGGCACACGAACAACCTTTTTTTCAATTTGTTTACACTTTAGCTCAAAAAGTTTCTAACCTGTAATTGTATAAAGGGATAGTTAGTTTCTTTATATGATTACGCTCTACATGAACCTCAATTTGGGGCAATATCATTGTTTAAGGTATATTTTTTTTGTAGCAAAAAGGTTATAAAATAATGGCAAAAATTATAGTTCAAACATATTCAAAAGTGCAATATTCAATTTTTTTGGTCACAGTTAGGTTCATATAGAAGGAAAACCTGTTCTTAAAGTAACATTCAAACCGTGTTCATTTTCGATGAAAACTGTGGCCTCCAGAGTGCACACAAACAGCAAAGTCTGATGGCGATTTTCGATGGGCGGCAGGTTATATGTTCCATATTTTCAGAGGAAATTCTTTGAAAAAATTCAATTATTTGTTTGAAAATATGTTAAAAATATTCCCAAAATTTGAATAAATTCTATTCATTCATTCCTTGCGAAAAACATCATGAAAATCACTTAGAAAACGTACTCTTACACTGGTTTCCCGCCTTAAAATGTTCATCTAGAATCTAAAAACCAAACGGGTTGTTCAAGTTAATAAATACGGTTCGTTGACGATCGTTGATTTTGACAATAATATTTTTTAACAACGTGGCGCCGAATTGAAACTCGAGCATACAAAATCTACGAAAAAAGTCGTAATTTTTACGTAATCATTAAAAAGTGAAGATCGATTTAAAAAAAGTGAGATCGTCAACGACCTTTAAATGTTTCTCATCGTATCTCGTGTAAATTTGGAAACGATACATCAAGTGATTCTCGAGATATCATGTCCACCGACTTTGAAATAAGTGTTTCGAGAAAAACGCATTCGAAGTTTGAAGTATGGTGCTGCTACCGTTCGCCCGGTTGATTATGAGAAGCTGTAGCTCATTCAATTTGAGGAATATTTCAATGAATTTTTCAGGGAACATGGCTAAAAAGCGAGACTACCGAATGAAAATATTGTTGGAAAACGCAATTTTTTTTACCGACCTAGGTGGATGTACCCCGTTAAGGCCTTCGGCCACCCTAGAGGCCAAACGGGCATATTTTGTGATTTTTTCTTCAGCGAAACCATAAAATAAATCGAAATCACAAAATAAGGGTTTTATTATACACGTAATTGACTATACAAAATGATTTGTTCACAGTTTGTCAAAATGGCGCATTTCTAAAACAAAAAGTATAAAATACCATGGGAAAATCGTCGGAAAATTGTTTATAAAAAAGGAACTATGCAATATAATAGAAAAATCCTACGCAGTGCCTTAGAAGATGTAATTCTAAATGTACAGTTAAAATTTCAAGTGAATCCGTTGGAATTTGTTTGAGTTATGAGTCCGGCCGACTTGAAAAATGTAGTTTTGAGATAGACGCGTTTAAGGGGGGATTGTCTTTTTTTTTCGCAAAATTTACCGCTTTTTGGGAATTTTTTTGTGAAGAAAGTATACAACGGAAAACTTGTGAAACTTGGCATATAGTTTTATTGATCTGTTTACTACATACAAAAAAATTTTTAAACAATTTCATCAAAAAATCCGCCTCCCACCCCCCTCGACGCGCGATGGTCCTTTTTTGATGGTGTGCACGATTACAGCCTTCACGTTCATCCTGCAACAAAAACCCAAAAAGCATTTTACTTTAGACACATATAGCTATCGTTCGATAAAGGGGAAAAAAAATTGACGTTTTGAACTTGAAGTATCGATTTTTCGAAAAAAATTGATCGATTTTTTGTTATAAATAAAAAACTATTAAACGTATTGCTTTTTTGCTTAATCAAACGATAAAAGGATGTCAGCTGAGCATTCTGTCCAAATTTGAAGGCAATCGGTTGAATAGTTTTTGAGAAATCGTGCACACCATCAAAAAAGGCGGATTTTTTTATGAAATTGTTTAAAAAAAATTTTGTACGTAGTAAACAGATCAATAAAACTATATGCCAAGTTTCACAAGTTTTCCGTTGTATACTTTCTTCACAAAAAAATTCCCAAAAAGCGGTAAATTTTGCGAAAAAAAGACAATCCCCCCTTAAAGTTAGTAGAAAGTCATTACATGAATAATGTTTCAATACTTTTAATCTGCGTTAGAATTTAAAAATCGAGTATTTAGAGATTTTTCACACTCATGATCTTTTGGAATATAATTTTATAGGTACTGAAGTATCTTTTTTCCGAATCAAACCAATTTTTGGAAAATCCTAGAGCGGCCCAAGGCCTTAAGGGGAGGTACCTGAGTAAACGGCGAGAAAAAACAGGTAAATTTCGGGAATTTTGATCTCAAAAACTAATGTTTCGATTGGATCCGGGTTTTTTAAATTGGCAAATATGTACACTGCGGTATGTTTGGGATAAAAAAAAAAATTCGTTGACTGGAAGCGATTCAAACGCGATTATCTCGAAACATAGTTTTCGAAGTCGGTCCCAGATGTATCTCGAAAACGGCTTGTCCGATTTTGTCCAAGTTTGGTTGCAATATACTTCGATAGTTTTTCTCGTTTGCCACGTAGGGGTTCTTTATTTGATTGAACCATTGCTTTTTTATGCATTGTGTATGCAATCCAAAATCGTCGGAAATTGTGAACGAAAAACGACTGTTAAATTAAAATGGTCGCAGTTCCGTAAAAAATGAAAATTTCGAAAAAAAATCCTACATGGTGAACGAGAAAAACTATCGAAGAATATTGTATCCAAATTTGGACAAAATCGGACAAGCCGTTTTCGAGATACATCTGGCACCGACTTTGAAAACTATGTTTCGAGATAATCGCGTCTGAATCGCTTCCAGTCAACGAATTTATTTTAAAAAATTCCTAAACATACCGCAATGTACATATTTTCCAATAAAAAAACCGAGATCCAATCGAAACATTAGTTTTTGAGATAAAAATTCCCGAAGTTTACCTGTTTTCCTCGCCGTTTATTCAGGTACCTCCCCTTAAGGACGAATCCATCTACGTTATCAATGGATTGTTCCAAACGCCTTCACCCCGAGCGCGGTGGCTCGAAAGCGACCTCAAAGAGTGCAGGTCCTCCCCATCTGGACCTGCCGTCGAAGTGTTTGCGAAAGCAACGGTAACCATGGGGTTGGAGAACGCGCCGAAAAACTGAGTGCCCAGTGTGCACGGGATGCCTCGAGCCCATCAGGGCAAAGTGCCAACCATTCGGTCGTTCACTTCATGACATACCAGACATTAGAAAGCACATTTACGTCCAAATTCTCCGCCCGACCACATGTTAAAAGAGGACTCCTTTTTTTCATCCTTTTCTCGCGATTAAAGAGTCCCGCGTGAAAACGATTCGTCATAATGCACGAATACGAGAATTTCCAGATTTTTTCCCTATCGCTTCTCAGTGAATACTCTCGCTACGAATGATTTTTCGAATGGCAAAGGGGGGTCAGGAGAGGAAGAAAAAAATAGAAGGAAACGAAAAACGGTACGGGAGTTTTGTATGCCCGGGTTAGTCACGCTCCAAACGCGTATTTCCAGACCGTCTCGAGCGTTCATCTTCTATTTTTTATTTATTTTTTGCCCCTCACCCTCTCGATGTCTCGGTATTTCCAGCTTGGGCTGCGTAAAGCACACACGTGCAAGGCATCGCCCGAAGGATCTTCCCAGTTACGTCACGCTCGTTTTCTTCGTGGGTTTCCTCAGGCTGCCTTCTCTCTCTCTTCGTTTTTGGAGAGAGATCGACAGCTTCTTTCCATGAAGAATATATGTGGGTGCATAAGGGAGACAGAGAGAGAGAGAGAGAGAGAGCCTGAGGGTTCGAAGGTGAAAAGAAACCTGTAACGGTCGTAGGAGGAGTCCGTGGGAAAGTGGTTGGCTGTGCGTGGATTTCGTTGGTTTTGTAGGGCTAGATCAGGACACGGGGCTGCATTGTCCTGACACACGACCAAGCTCTCGTAGCTCATACGGATGCCCGGAGGGTGCACTGTCTCTCTTTCACTCCCAAAGCCAGAAGAGCTTTTATTACAGACATCTTTTGCTCGGTTATACATGTTGCCGTTCCTTGACGACCCTTCTTTCATCGCGTATAGGACCGCATCTCGAGACCCGACTCTTCCAACGTTCAGCAACACCCGCGTGTGTGTACCCATTTACCAGACATTTCTACCCCCGACATAACGGAAGGGAAACACCGTTTCCTCGATGCGGAGACCGAGACACCAGCCTTCTTTTGTGTTGCACAAGGGACCTGAACGACTATGCAACCCAAATTCATATATGCATGTACGAATGAGGCTGGAGAAAAGAGATTTTTGATCGTACGATTAAGTCGACGGATTTATAATCCAGTGACAGTGGAGAAATATCCATTTATCATTCTCGATCCGCCATTCAACATTCGGGATAAAGCTTGTATTCATTGCTACAGATTACATGCTATAGGATTGAAATTGTTGCTGGATTTTCTCACGCATCTTCTCGCGATTAAATTGCAAGGTGCAAGATCCTGATGGCGGTACGATCGTTTTGGTTCCTCGTAGAGCAAGGCTTCTGATGGGGACCATGTTGATGTCATTTAAGTGAATATGTTATCATCACAGCATAGGATAGCTTCCAATTTGCTAGGGTTTTCCATCTTTCCATCTATCCATCTATCCATGTTGATGTCATTTAAGTGACATTATCATTACAGCATAGGATAGCTTCCAATTTTCTGGGGTTTTCCATCCATCCATCTATCGATATTGATGTCATTCAAGTGAATACATTATCATTACAGCATAGGATAGCTTCCAATTTGCTAGGGTTTTCCATT
Source organism: Ophion ellenae (assembly GCA_963210295.1). Taxonomy (NCBI): domain Eukaryota; kingdom Metazoa; phylum Arthropoda; class Insecta; order Hymenoptera; family Ichneumonidae; genus Ophion; species Ophion ellenae. Next base: position 21,979,722 of record OY723396.1, on the reverse strand, counting down.
TATCCTATCAACAGTCAATTGAGTGTCTCCAACTTCCAAGTAGTCCACGTTAATATCCTTCGGTTAAATATATCAGCATTCCAACATAACTACGCCAGTGTGTGATAGGGTTTTCCATCTTTCCATCTATCCAATTTGCTGGGGTTTTCCATCTATCCATCCATTCATGTTGATGTCATTCAAGTGAATACATTATCATTGCAGCATAGGATAGCTTCCAATTTGCTAGGGTTTTCCATTTATCCTATCAACAGCCAATTGAGTGTCTCCAACTTCCAAGTAGTCCACGTTAATATCCTTCGGTTAAATATATCAGCATTCCAGCAAAACTACGCCAGTGTGTGATAGGGTTTTCCATCTTTCCATCTATCCAATTTGCTGGGGTTTTCCATCTATCCATCTATCCATGTTGATGTCATTCAAGTGAATACATTATCATTACATCATAGGATAGCTTCCAATTTGCTAGGGTTTTCAATCTATCCTATAAACAGCCAATTGACTGCCTCCAACTTCCAAGTAGTCCACGTTAATATTGTTCGGTTAAATATATCAGCATTCCAGCAAAACTACGCCAGTGTGTGATAGGGTTTTCCATCTTTCCATCTATCCAATTTGCTGGGGTTTTCCATCTATCCATCTATCCATGTTGATGTCATTCAAGTGAATACATTATCATTACAGCATAAGATAGCTTCCAATTTGCTAGGGTTTTCCATCTATCCTATCGACAGTCAATTGAGTGTCTCCAACTTCCAAGTAGTCCACGTTAATATCCTTCGGTTAAATATATCAGCATTCCAACATAACTACGCCAGTGTGTGATAGGGTTTTCCATCTTTCCATCTATCCAATTTGCTGGGGTTTTCCATCTATCCATCTATCCATGTTGATGTCATTCAAGTGAATACATTATCATTACAGCATAGGATAGCTTCCAATTTGCTAGGGTTTTCCATCTATACTATAAACAGCCAATTGACTGTCTCCAACTTCCAAGTAGTCCACGTTAATATCCTTCGGTTAAATATATCAGCATTCCAGCAAAACTACACCAGTGTGTGATAGGGTTTTCCATCTTTCCATCTATCCAATTTGCTGGGGTTTTCCATCTATCCATCTATCCATGTTGATGTCATTCAAGTGAATACATTATCATTACATCATAGGATAGCTTCCAATTTGCTAAGGTTTTCCATCTATCCTATAAACAGCCAATTGACTGTCTCCAACTTCCAAGTAGTCCACGTTAATATCGTTCGGTTAAATATATGAGCATTCCAGCATAACTATGCCAGTGTGTGATAGTTTCCAATCAGCCTGGGTTTGCCGTGTACCGGATGAAGAGCCACTTGAACGTCTTTAATTGTTACCCAATCAAACTCACGAATGAATACCAATGCAGTATAGCTACTTGATTCACCACAAATGGTTATGAAATACATTACAATCAGTATGCCTGTGAGTCTACGAATGTTCGCAATGACAAAAGGAAAGTTAGCCATTGTTGATCAATCGATTAGGTCCATTATGGATGAGGAATCCTAAAGTAATGAGGCAAGCGTTAGGGCGAAACGTAACGTGCAATGAATGAATCGCGGAGTGTACTAACTTTGAATGAGGAGCGAAGAGATCCTTGTAACTTTGGAATAAGGCAGCAGTTATTGAAAACGATGGATTTACGAGAGTTCAATTGAAGTGACTGGCGTGAGAATGACGATAACGACGAGATAAAAGTGTTCCCCCGTTTGGCTGACCGAGAATATAACAGGGGCCGTTTTGGTTAGCGGATACTATCCAGCAGCGAGGGGCAAGAGGGGTCGAAGTTTATAGTCATCAAATACATGCACGATACACGCGCGCGAGTTTGGCCGTCGTAATGTAGGCCACGCGACCCGGGGGAGAGAGAGAGGGCCACGAAGCACCAGCCCTGCCGCAAGCATCACCGAGGGTGCTCTCATCAACCCTCTTTGATCCTCGAAGCGATCGTTTTACCGTGGAATGAAAGAAGGACGAGGAAGGCCGGGAGAAGTGCTGGCAGGGGGATTAGGGCTAAGGGATAGGACCATGGCAAAAGAGCCTCCGTATACCAAAACAACCAAACTTTGCCAAGGCAGAAGAGACCCTCTGGCTGCCTCATTCATCCCCGCCTGCACCCTTGAAAATCCTCGAATCCTAATTTACATAGGGCACCGTAAGAGCTCAAATTTACAATGTCGAGGCTCAGCATCGCACGAACTTTATCCTACCTCGTTGAAGGATCGATCCGACTGGGTTGCGTTACACTTCCGTACACCCTGAAACCCTCGCCGCCGCTGCTGCGAAGTCCGGAGGGCAAATATTGAAAACAAACATGTTGGGCGGGATTTGGTGACTCGGTCAATCTTCGCATCGGCGGATATCCGTGTTGTAGAAACGTATACAGCTTGGTCGGAAAGAGGGATGGTCGTCAGGATTTGTGGGAGTTGCATAGAAGATGTAGGGTCAAAAAGATCGTCAAATTGCTGCAATTATAAAGATATTTTCGTGGTCGCGCTGTCGACGCCCAACTGCGGCGATCTTCAGTTTCGAGCAGCGTTGACCAATACTTGGATGGGTGACCGTATAGTCGTTCATGAGCTACCGAGCAGAAGGTAGTTCTTCTGAGTTTCTGGTTTGGAATACGACTAAAACTCACTGGATCTACACTGAGAAAAAAAATCATTGATCCAATATCATTGATGTTATTGAATGAAATTTCGCTGATTTAATTGTAAAATTGTTGGTGTAAATAATCGAAATTATTAGTCCAAACAAAACGCTACTGACTTTAATAACATGATAAAGTTGAAAGTTTTTTTTTTCATTCAAAATATATATTAGCCGAGAACAATACATTATTGAAACTATCTAAAAAATTGTCGTGAACAAATTATATAGTTTTGAATGCATTTTCTGCAACGAAGAAAAAAAGCGTTTCAATTTATAACATGAATATTGTTGATTCGAGTACACAAGAAAAATTGAATTTCGCTCGTTTGATTCAGATAAAATTTCTATTGATTAAGCATGTTATTTTATTTTTTTTTCATCATATCCGATATTGATTTTCAAGTACATTATTCGTTAAAATATTAATATTTTATTTTGATTGAAAAATATTAAGCAAATGTCTGAATTGGTTAAAAAATTATGCGAAAATAAAATTTGTTCCTTGCGCATTTGATTGAAAAAATTCAACCAAATCATGGCCAAGCGCCACCGAAATTGTAGGTGTGAGAAAACCCGTAGTTCTCGGAGTAACCGCTAGAAGCCGCACGCGCGCTCGTTTCTCGTAAGCGCAGCGCGAACCGAAAATCTACTTAAACGCCGGAGAAACTCTAAAGAGTATCGCTTCTTGGCCTGTAGCTAAAATCGAAGTGTAGTATCTGTTCTTATCAGTTGAATATTTGATATTCTCTCCATGGCTATTCCATTGGATATCTGATATTCTCTCCACTGTTATCATGGATGATCATTCTCGTGCTCACTTTTTATTTAAGGTTTAAAACAAATTGAAAAACTTACGTCTCATGGCAAATTCGTTTCGATGTAGTAAAGAAATCATTCATTCTATTGATTGTATTTTTGTACGAAATAATAAATGTTGTAGCAGCCGCTTGATCATTTCATCCATACATCTACGGATTGTATATAGAATGATTTCAATAGAAAATAATTTTATTTTAAGGACAATGTAGGTATTTAGAAAACAGAAGAGATTTTCAAATAAAATATGTTATTTGAATCAATCACATTTTCCAATATTTTACAGTATTGTAACAATCTCATACATCGGTGGCACTCCGCGATCAGACATTTATTTGAATCGACCAACATATTTTTTTGATTCAATTGGTTTTTTTCTCAGTGTACAGCCGTCTATATCGACGCCGGTTTCGCCCAGTTTCCCTGTGCCCTCGTGCAATTGCGACCCAGTAGTAAATTGGAAAAATGTGGACGTGGACTCCTCCAGGGGGTTTCTAAAGACCCGGAGATAGGGCATTAACAAGTGTAGGGGAGAAAGCACGAGGTCCTAAATATCTGAAGCGGCATGAGAAGGAGCACTGGGCATTAAGACATCGAAACGTCAAGTGTCAAGTGCGCTCTTTCAACGAAGTTAGTAAAACGAACACACAAACGTTTTTTTCTCTAAACCTGACACTTTTTTCTGGAGTTCTGCATGTGGACAGCGACAGAACTTGGATTAATGGACCTTGGTCCATTAATCAACCGATTCCACGCATGTCAGCATCAGACGTAACTTACGCAAGAATCTCGCTGACAAAAAGTCCACGAATCTGACTCTTTTCAATCAAGTGATATCATCTCCAATTAATAAACGTCGAGTTGATGGAACGTGCAAACGTGTCCACTCGCCAATTACGACTAATGGTCGTAAAAACGGTCCACGGATGACGGCAATGGAAATGCAGAGGAGAGATGCAGGTACCTTGACGAGCCTGGGAAAACTTGACGAAATTTGGCCATTCGAAGTCTTGGCACGTACTTCAATGACGTTTAAACATCAGGGACCGCAAAATGCGTGGTATATGGCACCCAAGTAGACGCAGTATGGCCGAAGAGGTCTACGAATGGGCCCCGAGAAAAATATTATTGCCCAATCGAGCCAAGGGTCTGGACAAAGAGAAGCCGGTGTGGATTTTACCCGTAAATGCAATACCATTCAGACATCCCCATGGACTACTGACTCGGACGCGGAGGAAAAGAGACCGGCACCTGCTGCTCGATCGTGGGGAAAAAAAACGAAACACCCCAGCTGTCCACGCTCCGGAGATTCACAGCGAGAAAGTATCTGATGGACGTGCCGGAGGATAAAGATCCTTTGACTTTATCGGACTCCCTGGGACACTCGTTGCCTTTCGCACACGTGATCCTCTCCCAGCGGGAGACACTTCGGCCTCGGCTTCATCATTATAGACCTGGAAGAGCCAGCCAGTATGGCTCTTTGAATAATAATAACCTCACTGGAAAAACTCACTTGAAAAAAAAAACTCAAACTTGGCAAGCCTGTGTGTGATTTTTGTGTAGAATCTCGACCACGTCATCTCAATACTCTGACCGGAAATCATGTTGAAAATCAACACATTTTTTGGGCTCCAAGCTGATGGATTTCACTCGCCAATGTCCTTTGGAAAGGACAATCGCATTTTCTCAGCTTCCACTCGACGGATCCGATTGCAACAAAGCGCAGGCAAATTCTGGATTTTATGAGTTAATCACTTTTTCATACGAAAAAAAATTGTTAAATTCGCACATGATTTTATACCCGTAACTGTGCCCTTACCCCTTAAGTGACTGCCTTTGATTCTGTTGAAACTCATATATGTGATGAAGCATTAAAAACTATTAGGTACGTTTTCTTATCGGCAGAAAAACGGCTTTAACGGAGGAAACCACCCCTTACAGAAAGGCGTGTCACCCCTTAATTTAACCATTGTTCAATACTTTTATAGACCATTTTTCATCGCTTTACGTTAGAAGAATTTTGGTTTTTGTTCCATTCAGATCGGTGGACTGCTTGTGGGTGAAGCCGCAAAATCGGCCCTCGACACGCCTGCCTTTAAGGGATGCTTTTCCCCCTTAAAACCGTTCCTCCGCCGATAAAAAAACACGCGTCTAATAGTTTTCAATTCTTCATCACGTATGCGAGTTTCCATAAAATCGAAGGCGGACACTAAAGGAATCATCACAGTGTGGCCGCCCGAAAAATAGCCGATATTCGCGATTTTTTTAGGTGCCTAAGATAAGCTAATCGGTCTAATTGTTTTTTTTTACAAATTAAAGCACCGATAAAGAATACAGAATAGTTTTTTTGAATTTCTTTATTTGTTGTTTAACATTGTGTTTATTTGCGGAAAATTGCGTGGAAAAAAATGGTGTCTCATGGTGGCCAGGATTGCGGCCGCAAATTTTATCTGAAACAAAAATTTAAAAATGATTATTAATCTGTAGGATAGCCGCTATGTTCCTATGGAGGTTTTTTTTGTGAAATTTGAAAAAAATGGCGCCGGTTTGATCGAAAAGTATCAAATTTAGCCCTATTTCGACAGTTTTTCGTAAGAAAAAATAGGAAGATTAAAAAAAACTTCCTTAGCAACATAAGGAATGACGCGAAAAAAGTTCTGTTGAAAGTTCGGAAGGGTAGCTTGAAAACTCTTCTTTTGAGAGTGGCCATCGTTTTGAAAAACAGTATTCCGAGAAAAACGCGGTTGAGGGGCTATACCAGTGTGAACGCTGAAAATTTGGGTGATTTTCGGGAATTTTTTGGAACAAAAGTACTCAATTAAATGTTTCGGAAAATTAAGAATATATTTGGCTATATTTGACCTATATTACATAATTTTTACATAGAAAAATATTGCGATTCAAGCAACTTATGCGCTGCCTTCGGAGGCGCCAAAAAAAGGTTCCTCCACTGCTGACATGATTCCGGCCGATTGAGTAGCTGAAACCAAAACAGGAAAAAAAAGTCGTTAAACTGGAAGGTATTTCCTGTACAATGACATAGGGTTTTCGAAAAATATCAAAATCCAACAAAATGGCGTAGTTATGAAAAAAAGTCTGTTTCTTTGCCTATAAAATGGTCGTTTTTTTCAATGCCAAATCGTCAATTTTCATCCAATCAAAAATATCCTACGTCATTGTAGAGTAAATATATTCAAGAATGCTAAGTTCAAATTTTAAGTCAATCGGATAATCGCTCTTTGAGTTACAAGGTCAGCAAGTTTTTAAAATCTCATTTCGAGAAAAACGCGTTTAAAGATTTAACTATCGATTTTTGCAAGATAAAATGATAGAGATACGACCTTGAAATTTTTACAGAATATTCTTGAAAGTACAAACTGTCGAAAAAGGTAAAAAAAATCGTTTTTTTGAAGGTGTCACACTGGTATAGCCCCTTAAAGTTCCAAAAAGGCTGTTAAAAAAGGTTTCCCTTTTTTCCAAGAAAGGCTGTAGCGACCGAAATAATTTGAATTTCGATCTAAAAACTGCACAGAATGTTTATAACCGTGTATACTATCGGATGATGCAAAAAAATCGATTTAAAAAAAATTTATACTGTGATGATTTCTCAAGTGATGTTCCTTGTCAGACACAGGCAGACAGATATTAGGACGTTGAGTAAGGTCTCGCTGTTTTCCAACAGATGGCGTTACCAGAACTGCGTGTAGGTAGTTGAAGATGGTAACCTGGTAGAATTTCGACCAGAGTTGGGCGTAATTCTATTTATAAATACGAATACGAATTTATTCACATCGTGATTTTTATGTGAATATAAATACAAATTTATTCATACTTCACTTATTTTTTTATTGAAAAATATAAGTACTGAAAGTTCTTCAAGATGTGTTCTTTAAGATGGTATATTGATGGATTAAAAAAGTTTTGTAGTTTTCTTTAAAAAAATTCATGAAAAAGGCCTTTTTTTGCGCTACAAGTGGGGGTAACGCCTTAACTGTAATAGTGTTTATACACAGCATATATTTTTTGTCAGGAATATGTATCAAAAATGTATGCGTCATATATGACGCATAAATGACACATATATGAGTAATATATGACGCATACATTTTTGATATATTTTTCTGACAAAAAAAAGATTGAAAATATATCGAAAATATATGCATCGTATATGCCTCATATATGCATCATATGTAGTGTTTATACGTAGCATATATGTTTTGGTCAGAAAAATATATCGAAAATATATGGGTCATATATGCGTCATATATTTGGTGCATATATACTGAATATATACGTATTATTCTATTTTTCGTCACTATATATGCGACCGATGTATATATATATATATGTACCATATATTTTCTGCATATATTTTACGCACATAAATTTCCATGGGGTTATACAGTTGACTGTAAATGATGTAGAACGTATAACATTGTCTAGACAAATTTCAAAATTGACGCAAAATCACGTCTTAATAAAAAAAATTCTTGAAATAATTCGTCGATTTATCGAAAATTTTGAAACTTTTAAACCTTCTATAGGCGAATTATTTTGACGGTATTAAGATTTTCGGAGGTTTGGTCTTTCGTGTAAAATTCTTTCGGAGTTTTGAGCATTCTGACCATTCAAAGTTCGGAATTTCAACCCGGCCCCATCTTGAATTTCGGAACATTAAAATTCGGAATTTTAAACTGTCGGAGCATTCAAAGTTCGGAATTTCAAAAAATTCATAAATAAAGCATTAATTTTCACGAATGAAAAACAGCGAGAACCTATTCAACATCCCAATATAATTTCCAAAAGTGATGGATATCGTCTCCGTCTCGTATTCCAATTCCACCCTAATTGCAATCCAAAAAAACGAAAGTACCTCATCGATGCCTTCATAATGTAACGATTGCATCAGGACGCGCGTGTGATGACGCCAGTATGCTTCATCGACGAGAAAGCAAATGAGTGTCTTCGTGAGATGATGGGGAAGCCTGTATGGATGATCCTAAAGCCCGTAATCCCATTCGAACGTGAAGGCACGCGGGAATTCGTCCGACAGCCATGGAGGACAGGAGCGCTAACCCCATCTTTCCTATCCCCCCCTTCTGATCTGTTAGATCCTTTTTCTTTCCTATTCTTCGTCTCTTCTTCTCGATCGCCCGGAAACGATAGTGATCGTGTGTCTCGTCACACCGGTAGGTCGGACTTGCGTCCTTTTTCTTTTTTTTTGTTCGGGTCGTTAACACCGACACACACACTGATGAGCACACTCGAACGGTGCTCCGAAAGTTGGTGCGGTGGTCACGCCGCGGAATTCCCAATGCGGCGAGCACCACCTTTGCGCGCGCGCGCGCGCGGACTTGGATAAAAAATTTCGTATTCTCCGGGCGTATTTATTCGAGCCATCGTGAAAGGAAATAAAAAGGGGAGACACCAAAAGTTGAGCCAACGTCGCGATTCCGCGGCCGTGGAGTGCATCGATTTTTCAGGAAGTCGATGATTCGAGATTCTTCCGAGCGAAAGGGAATAAAAGAAGCTCTCTCGTGAAAAAAAAAATTAAACGAGACCATTGAATTCGGCAAAGCGTTAAGGCCTTAGGCCACAGTAACGGGTATAAAAAATCATGTGCGAATTTAACAATTTTTTTTTTTCGTATGAAAAAGTGATTCACTCATAAAGTTAAGGAGGTTGGAGAGATTCAGTTGGGTCAAATGACGGTTTATTCATTTTGATTCAACGAACCTCAACAAGTGCATACGAGGTGCAGATTTATTCTCTATATGCTCATTTTCAAAACATATTTAATTGAAGGGCAACATTATGCATTCAAATGTTTTTATTACGTAAAGTAGAAAAATTGTTGTGTTCCTACAAACTTGAAAAAGTATAACATTATCGATGATTATTATTATGATTATGATTGTATATGTATTATGATTATGATAGTAGTATATGATTATGATAATATGAGATATGATTATGAGATATGAAAAAACTACGACAACCAATGTATTATGGGGTTACCCCCTCTTGCGATTTTGAAAAAATCGATTTTTTTATTGCATTTTTTTGAAGTATAAGTATCTGAGAATATGTCCTGAAAATTTCAAGTCGATCCGAACAAAATTGACTGAGATATGAGCGTTGAAAGAGAAGAATCCGCGTTGAAAGAGCGTTGAAAGAGAAACTTTAAAGGCGTTTTTCTCAAAATGGCATTTCTGAAGTCGGTGACCAAGATTACTCGAACACTAATGAACCGATCTTCTTGAAATTTTGCAGGCTTATTTAATACATAAAAATGTAGTCTTTAATCGTTCGATTCCTTTTCTCGAAAAAAATGGCCGTTTTATATCCAAAAAACGGCCGTTTTTTTCGTTAAAATCGAACCATTAACTTTGACTGTCCGCCATTTTGTGAAAAATGAATATTTTTTAAAATCCTTCGATTAAAGACTAGTTTATATTTATATTTGACTAAATCCATCCGCATTTTTTTTTCAGATGATCCACTTCGCCGCAATGTTGGTCACCGCAAACCGTGTATATAAAAACATTATTTCATTGACGGCCATTTGCCACTAAACAATGTAATATTTTTCAATAAAAAAATTACTGAAAGTTCTTCAAGATGTGTTCTTTAAGATGGCATATTGATCGATTAAAAAAGTTTTGTAGTTTTCTTTAAAGAAATTCATGAAAAAGGCTTTTTTTTGCGCTACAAGTGGGGGTAACGCCTTATATAATTCACAATGAAATTTTGAGTAATTTATAATTATGCCTATTCATATTTACGTCACGAGATTAGCGGCCCATGGTTTACGATGGGCAAGATGAGGATTTTTTTTTTCTAAACGTTTACAAAGGTTCAGTTTACGTTAATCCGTTGTTAGAAATGGTTTATCTTGGTGCTAAATAACAACAAAAAGTTACAAAACCTTTAGTGTGAAAGTCTTGTCTATTGAACGGCCCGTTAAATTACATACATTAAACTATTTTTTATCTCTGGTGTTTGGTGGTGAAAAAAGTTCAAAAAATTCGTAAAGACTCAGTATAGTCTAAACAATGACATGTATTTTTTTTAATTAAATTTAACCTTGAATTGCGGCTAACGTTCCAACTTCCTTAATTACACATCTATTTAGTATGAATATCAAGCTGTTGGCATTTTTTTTCTATGTACAAAATGGCCTAGAAAAAAAACAAAAAATCTCGACAATCTACATCAGAATACCTAGAGAAGTACGTACGGAATTTAAAAAATATTGTTGTATTCAAAAGTTGGAGGTATTTGAACTTAAGAAATGAATTTTCAGTGAAAAATTTCGCTATAACTGCTCATAAACTGCTCATAAAATGAAAAGTTTTCGATTAAGCAGAAATTCGGTACGTACTTCTCTGCGAAATGCAATTAGGAAAATAACTTTTAAATTCGAAGTAAATCGAGTGAAAATTGTTGAAGTTATTTGTCACTCCAATTGGAAAAAAGCTGTTTCGAGAAGTTTTGAGTAGCCGGCCATTTTGTACATAAAAAAAAAAAATTATTTTCTAACAGCTTGATATTGATACTAAATAGATGTGTAATTAATTTTATGAGTGAATCACTTCTTCATATGAAAAAATGGTTAAATTCGCACACGATTTTATACCCGTTACTGTGGCCCAAGGCCTTAAGGGCCGAGGAAAATTTCGATGAATCATAATCTCGGAACTTGGATATTTCGCTTGTGAGCCAGTTCGAGAAAAGATGCCGAGTGTTCGACGATGCTCGAGCATCGATTTTACAATCGTTTTTTCCTCTTTTTTTTACTCAATATTTGCTTTTGCAATATCTTCGCTGTGGAGAGAAATCTCGAAGATTTCTCGAGCGTATCGGCATGAGTGAGACGAGAGCGCAATAATCGCGGCCGCGATGAGGAGACTGGCGTTATAGTTATTAGAGGCTGGGTTGCGGATTCGTATTCGCTCGACTGGACAACCGTTTTCGAACTACACTGTAAATACAAATGTGTTGTTCTTACACGCTTTAGGCATGTAAATGGCTGGAGACACTTTTTACACGTTTTAACGTGTGTGAAAAATAAGGGGGTAAAAATT